>CM035416.1:6671311-6716311 GCA_020310875.1 Ceratopteris richardii
GGTTGCGGCTACAACTCACAAAGGAAGCATATGAAGCTCTCAAAAAGGAGGACTTCATATGAAGAATTGCATGGAGCTTCGGAATTGTATCTTGAGGGGAGTGTTGAAAATGTGCAAGCTTCAATTGTAAAGCTTAGCCTCAAGTTTGCACTTCATTAGTAGCTTGCATCATCTACTTTCACTTAGTTTTAATTCTCTCTTATGTAGAGCATGAGAGCTAGCTCTTATTTCATTTAAATCATGAGCATAGTTTATAGTCAAGCCTTAGTCAAGTCAATCAAGAAGAAAAAAACTACGTGAAAATTTCGGACACCCATGAACGTGCTTCCGCATGATTTTTGTTGAGCAAATCAAGGGGAATCTTTAGCTAATTGAAGCGCCTAAGTTTGGAGCTGAGATTGAGGAGCAACTGAACACACTTGATTGAGAGAATCTCTCCCTTAAGCTCTTCTATCTCTTCAGCCCATTGAAGAGCCACTCTTCACACTCTATATAAAGAGGAGGGCAGCCCACTACCTTTTTTGAGCTCCTCTTCGCAATAGAAGTATCCACATTATCCTCCTCGTCAATGTGATAAGTGTTAGAACTCATATGTTCATTGTAGAAGTCGATCATTAAGCTTTATGCTTGTTATATACTCTCTCTCTCTCTCTCATTGTTAGTAGTGAGCCATTTCAAGCTTATGTGTATGGTTGAATATGTGTGCAAGCTTCTACTACTCTTATATGACATATGGATGTGTATAAATATCCGAGAAGATTGATTTGTGACTCTCGGATATATGCATTTACTTGTGGGCTTCTTTATGGGAAAGTGCATATGAATCTATATATGCGAGTGCATTGTAATCTAGTCTTGTGAACTTGGTTATGTAATCTTAGATGTGTTCTCTGAGTGCTAACTGAGCACAAATACCTATGTGCGAAGGAGTTTTGGAGTAGTGCTTGAATAAGCGAGTCACTTGAGTCATATTGCATCTCATATATGAGACTAGATTAAGGATCTTGCCTTCGTGTGAAGAATCATGGATACTTTTATACATCTCCAGCGTGGAGTGATGATGCAAGAAGAAATTTGTATCATGCGTGATTGGATAATAAAATGATTTGTTGAAATGAAGGAAGATTGTTGAAGCAACTGACAACTTGTCAGAACATTGCACAGACCCATTATGTACAAATCTTTATAACTGACAGAAAGTTTGTATTTGAATGTTATGAATGTGGTTTGATACTCAAGGGCATGTACTTCTAAGGCGAAGTGAAAGTTTTGCAATATCATAATTTATGCAAGTTTTATTGATGATCAAAGTAAGGAGGTTTGTAACTGTTCGACAGGTCTAAAATTGAACCGTTCCAGAGGCCTACTTTGGACAAGTTTTTTATAACTGATATAAAATGTTTATTTAAATGTTATGAGTGTCTATTGATGATCAAAGTTGGAGGTTTATAACTTTAGGACAGGTCTGAAATTCAATTGTTCCAAAGTCCTACTTTGGATAAGCTTTTATAACTGATATTAAATGCTTATGTGATTTCATAGTCCAAGGAATGTACTTCTAACACAAAGTGGAATCATCTCAATAGCATAACTGGTGCAACTTGTATAAGTAGTCAAAGTTGACAGATCTGAAATTTGCAGAAAGAAGAAATTGTCAACTTGCAGAAGGTATTGCTCATATTTCCTTGTTGATATTGGAAGTCTATCACCTAGATATGATCGTCTAGAGTATATACATGATGACACAATATTAAGTTGGTTTATATATGCTCTTTTTGTACATGTTTAAGATGTCCAAATTGCCTCTCTAGATGGAATACATGAAGAAGTTGTTGTGAATGATTATGTACTAAATGTGTGCAAAAGTAAATGTATGATAATGTGGTTAAGTAAAAGAGTGCTTCGCAATTAAAATTCAATATTCGAAGATCCTTGTGAGATTGTGAGCTTATTCACGCTTCCGCATCGACATACCACGCTCACCCTCGTTCATTCCATCAGTGGTATAAGAGCTTGTTTTGCTCTATCAAATACCATCTGATAGAACAAAATAAACTCTCATACCACTGATGGAATAAACGAGGGTGAGCGTGGTTTGTCGATGGGGAAGCGTAAATAAGCTCACAACCTCACAAGGATTTTCGAATATTGAATTTTAATCGTGAAGCACTCATTTACTTAACCACATTACCATATGTTTACTCTTGTAGACATTTAGTACATAATCATTCACAAATTCTTCTTCATGTAATCCATCCAAAGAGGCAATTTGTGCATACTTAAACATATACCAAAATAGAATATATAAACTAACTTAACATTGTGTCATCATGTATATACTCTACACTATTATATCCAATATAGCATATATAAATCAACTTAACATTGTGTCATCATGTATATACTCTACACTATTATATCTAGGTGATAGACTTCGAATATCAACAATGAAACATGAGCAATACCTTCTATACGTTGACGACTTTTGCTTTTTGCAAATTTCAGATTTATCGAAGATTAGAAACCTCCGACTTTGACTAATAATACAAGTTTCATCAGTTATGCTATTGAGATTATTCAACTTCACCTTAGAAGTATATGCCCTCGACTATTAAACCATACTCATAACATTTACATAAGCATTTTACATCAGTTATAAAAGCTTGTCCAAAGTAGGCCTCTGGAACAATTGAATTTCAAACCTGTCCCAAAGTTAGAAACCTCCAATTTTGATCATCAATAAAACTTGCATCAATTATGATATTGCAAAACTTTCACTTCGCCTTAAAAATATATGCCCTAGACTATCAAAGAACACTTATAACATTTAAATAGGCATTTTACATCTGTTACAAAAACTTGTCTAAAGTAGACCTCTTGAACAGTTGAATTTCAGACTTGTCAAACAGCTACAAACCTTCCACTTTGATTATCAATAATTTGCATCAATTATGATATTCCAAAACTTTCACTTCGCCTTAGAAGTACATGCCCTCGAATATCAAACCACATTCCAAACAATCAAATACAAACTTTGTATCAGTTATAAAGACATGTCCAAAAATGGGTCTCTGCAATGTTCTGATAATCAGTTGCTTCAACAATCTTCTTGCATTTCAACAAATCCTCTTATTATCCAATCACGCATAATACAAACTTCTTCATACACCATCACTCAACGCTTGAGATGTATATAAGCATCCATGATGCTTCACACGAAAGCAAGATCCTAAATCTACTTTCACATATGAGATGCAATATGACTCAAGTGACTTGCTTATTCAAGCAAAACTCCAAAACTCCTTCGCATATAGGACTGTGCTCACTTAGCACTCAACCAACACATCTAGGATTACATAACCAAGCTCACAAGCCTAGAATTATCATGGACACAAAGAAAACCATCTTGAATCTTAGATTCCATGTCAATTTCTATATCTCATCATTGGCTCAGATTTTGGAGAAACGAACACTTCCATTTGCGTCCGAAACGTGTCAAAACCCCAAGATCGACTGTCTATTTGTTGAATTCGGGTACCGGGAGGTCTTGTTTCAAGTCGATGACATCATCATGACATCATCAAGTCGCAACCGCCCTTGGGAACTGCCCTTGAAAACCTATATAAGGAGGAGTTGGCCACATTCATAATCATTCTTGTGGACGCCAATCTTGGGAGCTCAAGGAGTCATGATCACCAAGTAAGTACTTTCAAGTTCCAGTTCAAGTTCTAGTCTTGTCTCTTGCTCTAGTCTTGTCTAGTCTTGTTTCCTGGACATCTAGCCTTGTCCTATTGTAATCTCATAGTAGGAGATTCTTTCTAGTTATTTCTTGTATCTAGTCCATATCCTTGAAGAGAATTCTTGTAATCGAGATATCTTGTTTCATACCTACGGTCCCGAGTTCTGGGATCTCTTGTATCATCTCTAGTCGAGTTCTTCATACCTATCAGTCCCGGGTTGTGGGACGTCTTATATCAATCACGTATTCTTGTATCGTTTTCCCTTCGTGGGTGATCTTGTAATTGAAAGTACATTTCCGAAATCTTATCTACTGTAGTCAGAGAGCACAATCTAGTGCTCCCCTGACATTTTGGCAAGACTACATGGTTAATCAGTTTCGAAGTGGCCTCAATCCTGAAGTCAAATATCTCTTGCTATCCATGCCTCAAGCAAACACCTTGGAGGATGTTATCAATCAAGCAATTCAATGTGAGAATCAGTTGTTAAAAGAAATCCAAGTCCAAGAGTCAGAAGTCTTGAATAAAGAAGACACTATTCCTCAAGAATTTGAATCAAGAATCTTTGAAGCCCAAGAAGTCATTACAACTGATATGCAGCATACACATTATGAAGATAATAAGAAGGTAAAGGACAAGGAGTTCGTGTTCAATCAAGGACGTGTGCTTACTCAAGAAACTCCATCAAAGATCTTGGAAACACTAGAAAGCACCACTAAAAGCTCAAAGGACCTATCTTGTGACGAACCTAAGGAAGCTCAAGGGAGACCTAGTCCTTCACCACCTTTCAAGATAAAGGATCATGAAGAATTCAAGATTGATCATATCTTAGATTCAAGAATCTCTCGAGGACGATTGGAAGACTTTAGTCATTGGAAAGGGTATGATGCCAGTGATCGTACTTGGGAACTTATAGAAAATATTCAGAGAGCAAAAATCAAGATTCGAGAATTCCATAAGAAGAATCCAATGAAACCCAAGCTAGAGAACATGGCCGCTCCTCGTGGAACTCGTCGCTTGAGGGGGAGGTGATGTCATGGACACAAAGAAAACCATCTTGAATCTTAGATTCCATGTCAATTTCTATATCTCATCATTGGCTCAGATTTTGGAGAAATGAACACTTCCATTGCGTCCGAAACGTGCCAAAACCCCAAGATTGACTAACTATTTGTTGAATTCGGGTACCGGGAGGTCTTGTTTCAAGTCGATGACATCATCATGACATCATCAAGTCGCAACCGCCCTTGGGAACTGCCCTTGAAAACCTATATAAGGAGGGGTTGGCCACATTCATAATCATTCTTGTGGACGCCAGTCTTGGGAGCTCAAGGAGTCATGATCACCAAGTAAGTACTTTCAAGTTCCAGTTCAAGTTCTGGTCTTGTCTCTTGCTCTAGTCTTGTTTCCTGGACATCTAAACTTGTCCTATTGTAATCTCATAGTAGGAGATTCTTTCTAGTCATTTCTTGTATCTAGTCCATATCCGTGAAGAGAATTCTTGTAATCGAGATATCTTGTTCCATACCTACGGTCCCAGGTTGTGGGATCTCTTGTATCATCTCTAGTCGAGTTGTTCATACCTATCAATCCCGGGTTGTGGGACGTCTTATATCAATCACGTATTCTTGTATCGTTTTCCCTTAGTGGGTGATCTTGTAATTGAAAGTACATTTCCGAAATCTTGTCTACTGTAGTCAGAGAGCACAATCTAGTGCTCCCCTGACAAGAATACAATGCACTCACATGTATAGAATCATATGCACTTTCCTATAGAGAAGCCCATAAGTAGATACACATATTCGAGAGTCACAAATTGATCTTCTCTAACATTTATACAGATTCACATGTCATATAAGAGTAGTAGAAGCTTACACAAACATTCAATCATATACATAAGCTGGAAATGGTTCACTACTAACAATGAGAGAGAGAAAGAGTATATAACAAGCCTAAAGCTTAATAATCGACTTCTACAACAAGCATATGAGTTCTAACACTTATCACATCGACGAGGAGGACAATGTGGATACTCCTATTGCTAAGACAAGCTCAAGAGGTAGTAGGCTGCTGTTCTCTTTATATAGAGTGTAGAGAGTGACTCTTCAATGGGCTGAAGAGGTACAGTAGTTAGAGAGTGATTCTCTGAATCATACGTAGTTGATTTGCTCCTTGTTCTCAGCTTTGATCACTCCAAAACTAAGTGCTTGCAATTAGGTAGCGATTTGCCTTAATTTGCTAAACAAAAAGCATGTGCAAGACTTTAGAAGAGCTTCTAAAATGTTTACGTGAGCTTTCAGCTTGATTGAGTTGACTTTAGACTTATATATAAGCTAAGCTTCAATTTAAATGAAGTAAGAGGTGATTCCAATGCTCTATTCAATAGATAACTAAAAAACTAAGTGATGCAACTAAGAAATGAAAGGCAAACTTAACATTGGGCTTCAGAATTGAAGCTTGCACATTTTCAATACTCCTCCTCAAGATACAATTGGGAAGCGCCATGCAATTCTCCATATGAAGTGCTCCTTTTTTAGAGCTTTATATGCCTTCTTTGTGAGTTGTAGCTGCAATCGGATTATTCTTGATCTCCCAAAGCTACTTTGATCTTGAACTCCATGAAATCTAAAAGTAGATAGATGATAGGTATCGATCCAAGATTTCATCACCTTCAAGGAAACTTCATCTTCTTTGTTGACTGTCTTCAAATGATGATTTTGGAGAGTAGGGAAGCATGTGATTCAAACATGAGTGTATAGAAGACGGAAAGTTGAATAGAAATGTGTCTTGCTCTCCAAGCAAGATCGATCCAAGCTTGACTCTTTACCTTCATCTTCCAAGCTTGATTCTTTGTCCTTTTCCTTTGTTGCTCTCTTTGTCTCTCTGTGGACTTCCCGTCTTCTAACTTTGAAAGAGACTCTTCTATGATGTCTTCTTCTTCTCTCTTTAATCTTTCTCTCTCTCTTCTTGACTTCTCTTGTATTTGCAAATCGTCTTCTTTATGATCTTCTTTTCCTTCTCGTGACTTTGTATTTGCTTCGACAATCTTCTTTTGGCTCTCCTTTGACTTCAAATCTCCATCTTCAACTTCTCGTTCTTCTTTGCTCTCTATTATCTTCAAATTTGCTTCAAACGACTTTTATTGGTTTTGTCTTGGCTGAAAAACTTTGTCTTCAAACCTTACCTCTTCTTTGCTTCTCCGTAGCTTCATCTTCTCTTCAAAGAACTCTTCTTGATCCTCTTCTACATAGTGGGCTGCTGAATATTGCATTTCCTCTTTGTCTTCTCGATAGGTTGACTCCCTCGCATCCTTGGGCTATTCTCTATCAACAGTGGCTGATATACTTCGCTCTTGGAAGCTTCTTTTACCTCTCGTATTTATGTGGATATCTTCTTCTTCATAGATGACTACCCGGTCCTTCTCTTTTGAGCTCTCTAGCTCTTTTCCTTTTCTGAAATTCTTCCATAAAGCATAGGCTGAATTTTTCAATATTCCAAATGCATAAAGATTACCTTTACTTTGTCGTCTTTGATCATTGACTCTTTGTGAGTCTCCCCCTTGATATGAGGACGTCTCATCTACATACGCGTAGAATCCTTCTTTAAGCTTTTGTATTAAATTAAATGTCTTCAACGATATTTTGGCCTTCTTCTCCTAGTCTTAAAAACTCCTTGCTCATTGACAAGCATCATCAAACCTTTACTTTATGACTTCACTTTGACTTCCTTTGTTTCTCACAAAGGATTGCTTGCTTCCTTTTGTCTTTGACTTAGATTCTCGAAGCATACTTCTTCTTTGATGATCGTGAAGATGCCTCCCACAAGCGTCCTACTTCTCAAAGCTTCAAGAGATGAGGATCATAGTTACCTTTCCTTTTTCTCTTGAAGGCACTCAATCTTTATATCTAAAAATAAGAACACTTCTTCTAACCAACCATCAACAAGAAAATGCCTTTATCTCTTCAAGAGACCTTCTTGCTTCCAAAAATGAAAGCGTCTTGGCTTGTTCTATTGGTTTAAGCCTAACCACGGCTTTTTATGGTTCAAGCCTAACCTCTCACAAATGATCCTGCAAGCTTTCAAAACACCAACAAGAGATACATACAATAAATATACCTCTTACAAATAGACAGCTCTTCTTAGAAGTCTTTAACTTCCTTGCTTCTCCACGTCTTTCTAAGACCTTAGTCTTCCAATGTCACACTCAAGTGACTTAGCAAATACTTATGTCTTCCAATGTCACATACAAAGTGAATAGCAAATGCACATGCACTTAATAGTGCTCTTAGAAATTACCGAAAGCAATCACTTTTACCTTTGGGGGGTTCCAATGCAACGATCGGTAGCTTCTCTTCTCCTTGAGTCTTCGTTGAGCTTCACCACCTCTTGGATTATCTTCGGCCTTTCCAAGGCTTTGTCTAATACCTTTGTTCTTATTTATCTCAAAAGAGACACACCACAATTCTTCTTGCAAACAACTCACCCTTCTAAGCAAACGTACTTACAAGCATACAAGTTTAAGAGTCAAACCGTAAATGCAAATATGAAACCTTTTATATAACCTTCAAGTACTCTTCTTATAACTCTAGTGACTTGTTTGAGACCTCAAAGCATGTATGAGGCTCTGATACCATTGATAAAGCAAAAAAAGCTCTCACACCCATAGTATAAGAAGAGGTTTAAAAACGAGATTTAAATCGTAGAGGTTTATAGAATCCAAAATATAAATCGGGGTTTTTATTCATTGTGAGATATTTTTATTTTTTGAAACATAAAGCTATGTACCAATGCATGTTTAACACCTTTTTGATATACTTGACATGAATAACATATAAGATCACGTAATAGTCTATAATCCCTAGTGACCACACTACTTTCTACCCATCTAGACTCTATAAGGCAAGTGGCAAGGGGCAAATAGTGTCAAAGTGAAGCTTGAAAAAAGAGGCAAATAAGGAAGGTTGAAGCAAAGGGAAAATAGAGAAGGCTGAATTGAAAAGCAACTTGCAAGGGACTAACTGTGCTCTATTGTTTAATGCTCTAATGCTCACGTTATGTTCTAAGTTCTTCTTGATGCAAGCTCTGAAGATGAGTGTGTAACAGAAGACAAAAAACTATTAGTGAAGCTAGAGGCGAATTTGAAAATAGATGACCCTAGGTGTTTGGCTGAAAATTATTGTTTTCGAAAAAAACCTTCATAAAAATCGTAAAAAATCGTTTAAATCGTTTCAACGACTTTTACTTAAAAGTAGTCAATTTCTTTTACTATGCTCACACCATTGATGGAATAAAGCAGGGTGAACGTGGTGTGTCGATGCGAAAGTGTAAATAAGCTCACAACCTCACAAGGATCTTCGAATATTGAATTTTAATCGCAAAGCACTCATTTACTTAACCATATTACCATACATTTACTCTTGCACACATTTAGTACATACTCATTCACAAATTCTTCTTTATGTAATCCATCGAAAGAGGAAATTTGGGCATCCTCAAACATATACCAAAATAGCATATATATATATATATAAACCAACTTAACATTGTGCAATCATGTATATACACTAGACTATCATATCTAGGTGATAGACTTCCAATATCAACAATGAAACATGAGCAATACCTTCTACACATTGACAACTTTTGCTTTCTGCAAATTTCAGATCTGTCCAAGATTACAAACCTCCATACTACTTATACAAGTTACACCAGTTATGCTATTGAGATGATTCCACTTCGCCTTAGAAGTACATTCCCTTGACTATCAAACTATACTTATAACATTTACATAAGCATTTTATGTCAGTTATAAAAGCTTATCCAAAGTAGGCCTCTAGAACAATTGAATTTTAGACCTATCCCAAAGTTACAAACCTTCAACTTTGATCATCAATAAAACTTGCATCAATTATGATATTACAAAACTTTCACTTCGTCTTCTATCTTTGAAAGGAACTCTTCAATGATGTCTTCTTCTTCTCCCTTTAACCTTTGTCTCTCTCTTCTTGACATCTATTGTATTTGCAAATCCTCTCCTTTGTGATCTTCTTTTCCTCCTCGTGACTTTGTATTTGCTTTGACAATCTTCTTTTGGCTCTCCTTTGACTTCAAATCTCCATCTTCAACTTCTCATTCTTCTTTGCTCTCTATCATCTTCGTCTTAGCTTCAAACGACTTCTATTGGTTTTGTCTTGGCTGAAGAACTTTGTCTTCAAACCTTCGCTCTTTTTTGCTTCTCCTTAGCTTCATCTTCTCTTCAAAGAACTCTTCTTGATCCTCTTCTACATAGTGGACTTTTGAAAATTGCATTTCCTCTTTGTCTTCTCAATAGGTTGACTCCCTCGCGTCCTTGGGTTCTTCTCTATCAACGGTTGCTGATGTACTTCGCTCTTGGAAGCTTCTTTTATCTCTCATCTTTATGTGGATATCTTCCTCTTCATAGATGGCTACCCGGTGCTTCTCTTTTGAGCTCTCTAGCTCTCTTCCTTTTCTGAAATTCTTCCATAAAGCATGGGCTGAATTTTTCAATATTCCAAACACATAAAGATTACTTTTACTTTGTCGTCTTTGATCATTGACTCTTTGTGAGTCTCCCCCTTGATGTGAGGACATCTCCTCTACATACCTGTAGAATTCTTGTTCAAGCTTCTCTATTAAATTGAATGTCTTCAACGACATTTTTTCCTTCTTCTCCTCCAAGATGAGTGACGAAGACAAGCTTGAAGAAATATCTAATTATCCAATGTGGAGTTTTATGATAATGAATCTATTAGTATCAAAGGACTTATGGAATATTGTCAATAGCACTTACCCAAGGCCAAGACAAGTCGGAGAAAATGTTGCTTCATCTTCTAGAAGACATGTTGTTCCTATTTCAGCTCAACAGGAGATTAGTGAAGAAGAAGGAACTACTTCTGTTGGAATTTGGGGCCCCGGGATCGTTCCAATACTTAAACCTTTTGAGCATACACACTTAATTAATTAAGATGATAAGTGAGATATAGAAAGAAAGAGATCTTGAGACAAGGATAGAGAACGTAAGCTAGATGCTTACTCACTAAAAAAAAATAGATGTCAAAATTACAACATGGGAGTACTACTCAACCATATAAAGTGGTGCACTCACTAATGGAAGAATATTTAAGAAGATGATGATACAAAATTTAGATTATGTTGAAATAATCTAAGTGTGTGTGAAGTGAATGAGCAACGAAGCTAATCTTATTCTCACAAAATAGTGTAACAAAATTGTAAATCAACCAACCCTAATTTTGAGATTAGGGTAGAAAAATCCTAAAAACAAAATATAAGGTTAACTCACAAAAGATAGTTACCACCATCTTGTAGAAGACTTCTTGCTCCGAGAGAGTAGCCTCTCCTTCACCAAAACTACACCTCCTCAAGAGTGTGTGAACACTCTTTCTTCAAGAAGACCTTCAAACTCTAGCTTGAAACCTTTGAGTGATTATCCAATGAGCATGTCCCTTCTTTATATAATAGCTTGTGTATCTCTAAAAGCAAGCTTAATAAAGCATAAAACGCCGTTATCGAAAAGCTATTGCAATTTCAATTTGGCATTGTCCGTGAGTCGATTTAGTTTTGAGTTTGCTTTATCAAAAGAGAAAAACGCATATCGCTGCCGGCGGGGTTCGAACTCAGACCAGCATCAGAATATTTTAAAGTTTTTCGCATAGACCACTCCGCCGATCGCTTATCTTGATCAAAGTATAAAAAGAATATATACTATATCTATTTTCCAACAGTTTTGGACCATTGTTGGACATTGCTTCCAACAATCCCTCCTTCAATGTCACAATGGTACAAGCTTCACTAACCTGCAAATCTTTTCATGACTATCTTTGGTCAATGCTTTGGTAAATATATCTGCAACATTCTCACTAAAAGGAACATAAACAAGCTCAATGTGCTTCTTAGCTATCTCCTCTCGAATATAGTGGTAGCTTTGTCCTTGCATGATGCACTGGATTCTTTGCTATAGCTATAGCACTCTGGCTGTCTGAAAATATCTAAATGGGTTCATGTACTCTCACATCAAGATAACTGAAAATCTTCTGCAACCAAACTGACTCTAGAGTAGTTGTAAATGCTGCACGATATTCAGCTTCACACGATGAAGTGGCAATAGTGGGTTGTCTCTTCGAAAGCCATGAGATAAGACAATCTCCAAGATAAAAACGAAATCCACTAGTACTTCTTCTTGTGTCTCTATCACCTACCTAATCAGAATCTGAAAATCCTTTTAGTAACAAATGTGTAGATTTTGAAAATACTATAGCGAAATTTGAAGTTCCCTTCAAATATCGAAAGATCCGCTTTACTGCTTTCCAATGTAACACTGTCGGATTTTGCATGAACCTTGATACTTGAGAAATTGCAAACTGTATATCAGGACGTGTATTACAAAGATATATTAAGCATCCAGCGTCTTGACTATATAAAGTAGCACCAAATGGCTCTGCATCTGCTACCATTTCTAAAAACATGTTCTGATCCATAGGTGTTTGCATAGGTTTAGAATCACTCATCTAAAACCTTTCCAAAAGTTTCTCAATGTACTTCTGTTTTGTCATATAGATACACTTATCTTGAAACAGAAACTGAATCCCAAGATAATAATGCAAAATGCCTAAATCATTCACATCAAATGTTTGCTTCAATTGTTCTTTGAACATCTACAAATCTTCATTTATGAGACCTCTGACTATAATATCATCCACATAAATGATTGTTATAATCATCATACCTGTTTCAGCTTTGACATAAAGAGTTGGAGCCGCATCTGAGTTATGGAAATCAATGGATAAAAGATATGTATGTCTCTTTTCATACCATGCTCTAGGTGCCTGTTTTAAACCATACAAAGCTTTTATAAGCTTACACACTAAGTGTTCTTTACTTGTCTCTTCAAAACCTTCTGGCTGCTAAATATACATATCCTCGTGTAAATCACCATTTAGAAAAGCAATCTTAATGTCAAGTTGATATGTATGCCAACCAAAATGTGCTGCTAGAGCAAGTATTGACCTAATAACCGTCATCCTAGACGTAGGAGCAAATGTCTCATCATAATCAATACCTTTTTGTTGTGCATATCCTTTGACAATTAACCTTGCTTTGTACATGTCAATTGTACCATCTGCTTTCCTTTTAATTTTGAAGATTCATTTTACACCTGTAGCCTTCTTTCCCTCTGGTAACTCACATAGCTGTGAAGTTTGATTCTTATGAATAGAATCAATCTCTTCTTGCATAGCTTTTCTCCAAATAGGAATGTTAAGGTCATCTTTAACACATGCAGGTTCATCTTCAACTTTAGTAAGTGCCAAAATATTATGAATCTCAAAGTCTTCAGCAAAACTTACATGATTACATGATCTCTTTGTTGTTGCTGTCTAGTCTGACTTCTTGTTCTTACATGATCATGATGTTGTTGTCTAGTCTGACTCCTTGTTCTTCCAGTAAAAGTCTTTATACCACTATCTTTCCAAGTTTGATATAACCACGTAGGTGTATCCTTAAATAGTAGTGAAACTCTTTCTGAACTTTCAGCTTCCACAAGTTCTAGAACTTGTCCTACCGAGGTACTAGGACTTTCTAGAACTCTAACTTCTTCCATTTCTGAAATCAAAGTCTCTTGTGGAACTGACTCTGTAGAAAGTTGTGAAATTCCTCTTTCTTCAACTTTTTCTTGAATCCTAGGAATTTTATCTCCCTCCTGATATGACTGAACATGTACATCCAGAATCTTTCTAAAAATCCATAGTCATTTTCACTAATGAACTCTGGAATTTCTGCTTCTTTATCATAAACCTTATTTTCAGCAATATAAGCATTGCGTGAAAGAATAACTTCACCTGTCTCTGGAACATAAAACCTGTATCCCTTACTCTCAACAGGATATCCAATGAAAACAGCTTTCTTTGCTTTTACATCTAGTTTGCCTCTGTCCTTTTTCTCAACATGTACATAAGAAAGGGATCCAAATACTCTGAAGTAACTCAAATTAGGTTTTCTACCATAATAAGCTTCATACAGTGTGATTACCTTTAAAGCTTTTGTAAATGACCTATTTAAAATATGGTTAGCTATATGTGCTGCATCAAACCAAAATTTCGGTGAAAGCTTCTTGGATGCCATCATGCTCTGCATCATCTCAACAAGTACACTATTCTTTCTTTCTACAATACCATTCTGCTCAGGAGTATAGCAATAGTAAGGTGTTGAGTAATACCTTTCTCATCAAGAAATGTCTGAAACTCATTTGACAAGTATTCTCCACCTCTATCACTTCTAAGAATCTGGATAGGTTCTTGACTTTCATTTTCAACCATAGCTACAAACTTCTTGAACATAGGAAAGACTTCTGACTTCAACTTAAGACCATAGATCCATGAGTATCTTGTAAAATCATCAACAAATAGAACAAAATACCTGAAGCCTTGATTAGAGTCTGCTCTCATAGGTCCATTCACATCTGAATGAATAATCTACAATTTCCTGGTAGATGTAATATGACCATGTTTCTTGAAAGGTAGTTTATGCATCTTACCTTCAAGACAACCTTCACATATATCTGAATCATCTGGTAGCTTGAATGAGGGTAAACTCTCAATCATACCTCTGTCTTTGATACTCTTGATAGCTCCAAATCTAATATGTCCAAATCTTTCATGCCATAGCTTCATATCTTCCACCGGTGATGAAGATTTGACCGCATATGCCTGACTGATATTTGACAAAACAAAGATCCCTCCTCTATGCTCACCTTGTAAAATACACTTGTCCTCTTTGTGTGATAAGATCTTACAAAGATCTCTCTCAAATACAACTTTAAAACCATCACCTAAAAATGCAGATATAGATAGCAGATTCTTCTTCATTTCAGGTACGTATAAAACATCTGAAATCTGAAAATTACCACCTTCTCTTGACTTTAGGGTTACTGTAAAGTCTGTACCTATTCCCACAACATTCAAATCATTGTCATCTGCAATAGTAACTCTTCTACCTGAAGAATAAGAAAGAGAAGAAAACACATCACTGCAACCTGTCATATGCTTTGTAGCACCTGATTCAAATATCCAAGGACTTGCTGAAAGAACTTGTAAAGCTGCCTGATCAAAAGCTACTTCCTCAATGGTGATACAGGCATAAGAATCACCTTGAGATTTCCCTTTTTTATCATCTTCTGGAACATTACCTTATGCCTTTTTCTTTTCTGTTGCAATCCTTTTATAACATGCTTCTTTTCAATGTCCAAGTTTCTTGCAGTAATAACATATTACTTCCTTCTTCTTAGAAGACTTCTCTTTAGATGTAGTAGAAACAGAATCAGAAGTAGAAGGTGAGAGGGACCTACTCTCCTTCTTGGATTGTTTTTCCTTCTTATCCTTCTTCTTCTTTTTACCCTTTGATGAAGATAAAAGTGCTTCTTCATTCTCTTCCATTCCCTTCAACTGATCTTCATCTTGAAGCAACAAGAACTCTAGCTCTTCAAATGTAACCTCTCTATCTCTTGTGGTAAGGGTAAGAGTGGTTATAAAAGATTGATATGAAATAGGAAGTGAATTAATCAGCGTATTTACCATTTCTTCATCTGATATCTCAACCCCTACATTTAGAAGTTGATCTCTAAAGTCAACGAGTCTCGTAATGTGGGTTTGAATTGACTCACTAGCTTTCATCCTTGTATTTGCTAGTTGTCTCCTCAAGTGAGCTTTCCTAGCAAGATTTTTGCTCTGAAAAAGATTCTCAAGCTTCAACCAAGCTTGTCTAGAACTTTTGCAAGATCTGATCTGTGGTAGAATATTTTTTTTAACACTCATTGCTATGAATGAAAGTGCTAAAGCATCTCTAGAATCCCATCTTGCATGATCTTCAGTAGGAGGTATTGTAGGTAAAGACCTACTTGTGACTCTGTATGTCAAAGTAGTTACCTCTTCTTCAGTTGGTTCTGTAATAGTAATTCCAGTACCTCTTGAAGTTGTTGTGGCTCCTTCTTCCATAAATCCTTTGTCACTAAAATATTCATCATCATG
The DNA here is from genome assembly GCA_020310875.1 of Ceratopteris richardii. Classification (NCBI taxonomy): domain Eukaryota; kingdom Viridiplantae; phylum Streptophyta; class Polypodiopsida; order Polypodiales; family Pteridaceae; genus Ceratopteris; species Ceratopteris richardii. The sequence continues at coordinate 6,687,108 of CM035416.1, forward strand.
AAACTCGACATGGGATAATTAGAAGATCCATCCAACTTGTCTTCAATCTCAATTCTAATCTCACTCATCTTAACTAAGTGTGTATATCAATTATGTTCTGATACCAAATGTTGAAATTTGGGGCCCCAGGATCATTCCAATACTAAAACCTTTTGAGCATATACACTTAATTAATTAAGATGATAAGTGAGAGATAGAAAGAAAGAGATCTTGAGACAAGGATAAAGAACGTAAGCTGGATGCTTTCTCACTAAAAAAAATAGATGTCCAAATTACAGCATGGGAGTACTACTCAACCATATAAAGTGGTGCACTCACTAATGGAAGAATATTCAAGAAGATGATGATACAAAATTTAGATTATGTCGAAATAATCTAAGTGTGTGTGAAGTGAATGAGCAACGAAGCTAACCTTATATTCTCACAAAATAGTGTAACAAAATTGTAAATCAACCAACCCTAATTTTGAGATTAGGGTAGAGAAACCCTAAAAACAAAATATAAGGTTAACTCAGAAAAGATAGTTACCACCACCTTGTAGAAGACTTCTTGCTCCAAGAGAGTAGCCTCTCGTTCACCAAAACTCCACCTCCTCAAGAGTGTGTGAACACTCTCTCTTCAAGAAGACCTTCAAACTCTAGCTTGAAATCTTTGAGTGATTATACAATGAGCATGTCCCTTCTTTATATAGTAGTTTGTGTATCTCTAAAAGCAAGCTTAATAAAGCATAAAACGCGATCGTTATCAAAAAGCTATTGCGATTTCAATTTGGCGTTGTCCATGAGTCGATTTAGTTTTGAGTTTGCTTTATCAAAAGAGAAAAACGCATATCGCTGCCGACAGGGTTCGAACTCTGACCAACGTGAGGATATTTTAAAGCTTTTCGCATAGACCACTCCACGAATCACTTTTCTTGATCAAAGTATAAAAAGAATATATACTATATCTATTTTCCAACAGTTTTGGACCATTGTTGGACATTGCTTCCAACAACTTCATCATCAAGAGTCAGCATCCACTTTCATATATTGCTATGGGAGTCAAGAGGCATATTATACCTCAAACCAGGTTATGCATAACCTCTCATGAAGTTTCGTTGGAGTCAAAAGAATCTCTGTCACAACAGAAACCCTGCTAGGAAAGCTCATCTAAGGAGACAGCTAACCAACATAAGGATGAAAGTTGATGAATCGATTCAATCACATATTTTAAAGTTTAAAGACTTACGAGATCAGTTACTCAATATCGGAGTGAACATTTAAGATGAAAAGATGTTAAATACACTTCTAAACTCACTTCCATCCTCATATCGTGCTTGTGTTACTTCTTTATCTCTCTCTATAAGGGATAGAGAACTTTCATTTGAAGAGCTACAGTTCTTGTTACTTCAAGATGAAGATCAACAAAAGGGTATGGAAGAGAATGATGAAGCGATGTTATCATCATCAAAGGGAAAGAAGAAGAAGAAGAAAAAGAAGGAGAAGAAGAGTCAGCAATCCAAGAAGGAAAGTAAGTCTTCTGATCCTAAGTTTTTCGGTCCTTCCCCTAATGCTTCCTCTACACCCAAAGAAAAGCCTTCGACTACATCTGATTCAAAGAAAGAAGTATGCCATTACTATAAGAAACCACGTCATTTCATATCAGAATGATCAAGGATTTTTTATGTGAATAAGAAATCATCACGTAATAGTGTTAAAGATGATCCAAAACCTAAATCTTCAAAGGTAGACTCATATGCATGTGTTACTACTGAATAGATAGCTTTTGATCAGACAACATTAAATGCAATCTCACATGATCCTTGGATTTTTTATTCTGGAGTTACTAAGCATATGACAGGTTGCAGAAAGGTATTTTCTTCCCTTTTTATTTCTTCAGTAGAAAAGTGACCATCGTAGATGGTCATGATTTGGATGTTGTTGGTGTTGGAGAAGTAAACCGTAAGTCCACTGCAGGTGGAAATTTCACAAATTCCAATGTTCTTTATGTTCCGGACATGAAAAAGAATTTGTTGTTTATCTCTATTTTCTTGTCAAATGGTTATAAAGTAATTTTTAGAAAGATTCATATCAGATCCTCTCACCTAATGAGGAGCATTATCTACTTCAAGGTGAAACCAAAAGTGGCATGCTTGTATTATCCAAAATTAGTCATGCTAATGTTGCTAGGTCTACTACATCTAAGGAGAACATGAAGTTACAACGTGCTAGATTTGGCCATATCACTTACACAGCTCTCAAGCATATTAAAGATGAAGATATGGTGGAGAGTTTGCCTACTTTTATTTTACCAAATGATGCAAAGTCATGTGGACAATGTCTTGAAGGAAAGCTTCAAAAACTACCTTTCAAGAAGCATGGATACATTATGGCCACAAGGAAGTTGCAAATCATACATTCATATGTGAATGGTCGAATGCAAACAAATTCGATTCACGGTTGCAAGTATTTTGTTACTTTCATTGATGATTTCTTAAGATATTCCTGGATTTACAGTCTTAAAGTGAAGTCATAGGCTTTTCTTACTTTTAAGGAATTCTTAGCTATGGTTGCAAATGAAAGTCAATCAAAGATCCAAATTTTGAGAAGTGACAAAGGAGAATACATATCAAAAGACTTTAAGTCTTTTCTTGAAGACAAAGATATCTCTCGAGTCTCATCAACTCACTATTGCTTATACGCCAAAACAAAATGGTGTTGCAAAGAGAAAGAATAAGATACTTGTTGAGATGATGCGTACTATGATGTCATCCAAAAAGCTATCTCCCAAGTTTTGGTTTGACGCAGTACATATAACTAATCATGTTCTGAATAGGTTTTCCACAAAAGCCTAAAAGGTTATCACACCTTATGAAGCTTATTATGGGAAGAAACCCAATGTGACTTACTTCAAATTTTTTGGTTCCCAAGCTTATGTTCACATTGAGAAGAAGGATCAAGGTAAGCTTGATATAAAAGCCATTAAAGTTGTCTTTATTTGTTATGCAATTGAAAGCAAAAGATACAGATTCTATGTTCTAGATACACGTGAAATCCTACTCTCACGCAATGCATATATTGCAAAAAGTCATATTTATGATAAGAAGGAAGAGATTCCAGAATTCATAATGGAAGATGATTATGCATTTTTTAAAAGGGATTTGGATTCTTATATTCAACCATACAAAGGGGGTGATGAATCTTCTCGAACCCTAAAAGATGCACTTGATAAAGGTGAAGAGATAATTTCATTACCTACACATGTACCTAGTCCATCATCACGACATTTTGAAGTTCCGACTTATGAAGTTTGAGAAGGTTCCAGAGTTCCGAAAGAAAGAGATATTGAGGAACCAGAAAGGATTCCACACGAGTGGATCTTCAAAATCAAAAGAAAAGAAGATGGTACCATAGAAAGGTATAAAGCAAGATTAATTGTCAAAGGTTATGCACAAAAGAAAGGTATTGACTATGATGAGACTTTTGCTCCTACATCTAGAATGATAGTAATCAAGACAATACTTTTTTTAGCTGCATTCTTTGGTTGGAAAGTATACCAGTTAGATATCAAAATTGCATTTCTTATGGTGATCTACATGAAGATGTTTATGTTCAACAGCCAGAGAAAATTTTGAAGAAACAAATAAAGAGCATTTAGTATGCAATCTTATTAAAGCTTTGTATGGACTAAAGCAAGCACCAAGATCTTGGTATGAGAAGATACGTGACTATCTTCTATCTATTGGTTTTGAAAACCCAGATGGAGCTCCCACTCTTTATGTTAAAGTTGAGAAAGATGTTTTGATTATTATTATCATATATGTTAATGATATGATCATGATAGGTCCCAAGCATTCATACCTTCAATATTTTAAAGCACAGCTTAAGCATACATTTGATGTAAATGAATTGGGTATTTTGCATTATTATCTTGGGATTGAATTCATTTACAGAGATAGTGTATTTGCATTTTTATCTTGGGATTGAGTTCATATATGATAGTGTATCTACATGACACAACAGAAATACATCAAGAAATTATTGGAAAGGTTTGAGATGACAGATTCCAAGCCTATGCAGACACCTATGGATGTCAATGTGTCATTACAGTCGCGAGCAGATGCTACATTTGATGCTACATTATATAGTTAAGCAGTTGGTTGCTTGATATATCTATGTAATACACATCCGGACATTAAGTTTGCAGTTTCTCAAGTATCAAAGTTCATGCTCAGTCAACTTAAGATTCAATGGAAATCAATTAAGAGATATATTTGCAGAGTCACAGGAAGTTTTGCAAGATATTGAACCTTGTAACATTGTGACATTGAAGGGGGGATTGTTGGAGACAATGACAAAATTGTCCAAAATTCTGAAGGTACCAACATATGTAGTCTTCTTCGGTACGTTCTCCACAGGACAATGGTGTGGGCATGTTGGTCTACAAGAAATGTTGCATGAAACACCAATCGGCACGAGTTCAAATCTTGCTTGTTGCAGTACCATCAGCGTGAAAAGAAGCTTTTAAGCACGAAAATCAACGACGACGGTAGCGTTCGCATAGCGTTTTTTTCGACATCGATTATGTTAGAAGCTTTTCATAAATTCGTCAAGATCGCATGTTTTATTGCTTTTTGAGATTTCTCATAATAAGATATATAAGGAGGCATTGTTCATTGGTTAATTATCAACTCAAGCTCTAGCAAGCTAAGGAGGTGATCAAGGAGGAGTTTTGTACACTTGGAGGAGTTTTGCTCTACATCTAGAGACATCTGGAGGAGTTCGTGTCAGCCAACCATCAACATCACAACTATCAACATCACTTGATGATATACTGTAAGTCTACATCTGTCCTCACTTGTTAGTTCATTAGTTTCTGGTTTAGGTTAATCAGAATTCAGATTTGTTGTATAACAGTTCTAAATTGTTCACATTCTCCATATTCTAACACACACACTCTTCATACGTCTTAGGCACACAATTTCTTGTATCTAGTTCCTATTTCTGCCTAGATTCAGATCTCGTCAATTTGTATCATATTCACACTTTGTAATTTGACATTGGAATATAAGATAGTATAGGTGAGCATCCTAGCTTACCGTACACTTTTGAAAGATCTTATCTATTCTCTCTCTATCTCTCACTCATCATCTTTTTTAGTATTAAGGTGTATATGCTAAGGTTCATGTGTTGGAAGATCTTGAAAACCTATGATCAATTGTTATTGAGGCCCACCCCACTTCCAACATAATCTCCCTCACTCCATGGGAGACCTATGGCACATGTACTCCATATTTGAAAAAGTTAGGTATCAAAGTTCATCCCAACTCGCAAACACGTGTGAGTGAAAAGAATCAATTAATATATGGATTCTTTCATTATCTTAAGAAGAGTTTAAGATTTCTATCTAACAAGGATCCCACCCCTATTTTTGGACCTTAAAAGCATGGGATGAAGATGCTCCCATATGGATAAACAACGGTGCATTTCTCAGCTCCTCATATGCCCAACTTTCATATCCTCTCTCTCTCTCTCTCTCTCTCAAAACTAGTTACTTGAATGTTTCAAATGGTTCTACATTGTTATATTTACATGTCCTTTATTAGTCATATTGAAGAACCTACTACCAATGATTACAACTCAAAGCCATTAGTGATTGGTGCAGAATCCAGATTACTCCAAGCTAACAATGACTACTCTGAAATGTTTCATGCAAGTATGACATATGTTAGAACTTAGTAATGTGTAAACAACCTATCTACATAGTAAGCATTGGAAACACGGAAAAATTGCAAACAGCAATAAGTTGTTGTTTTACACTTTTGGAAAAAGTCCTACCCATATTTTGAAATAAGGACAGAAACATCCAGACTGCACTCCCTCTAAAATATAATAATGTCAACTGATTTTCTTGCAAATAGACCCCTATTCAGCAGTCCTGGGTAGGGATGCCTAAAATCTCTCTATATAACAAGTTCAATATGATACAGTGATATTCTTGATTATATGTTTCATTTGAATTCTCAGTATTCATTCTTATTTCACGTAGTAACTCTCTGACTGATCAGTTCTCAGTTGGCCACATCGAACAGTTCTCAGTTGAATTCTCAGTATTCATTTGAATTCTCAGTATTCATTCTTATTTCACGTAGTAACTCTCTGACCGATAAGTTCTCAGTTGCAAATAGACCCCTATTCAGCAGTCCTGGGTAGGGATAACTAAACTCTCTCTATATAACAAGTTCAATATGATACAGTGATATTCTTGATTATATGTTTCATTTGAATTCTCAGTATTCATTCTTATTTCACGTAGTAACTCTCTGACTGATCAGTTCTCAGTTGGCCACATCGAACAATTCAAAATCAATGGACATTCATAATTATGAACCTTCATCTCATTAAATAAAGGATTGCAACCATTTGTGGAATAAACATTCATGATAAATGTACCTATCCAAATGTATGGCCAATGTTGGAATCCTGAGAATCGGACGACCAATCCTGACCAGTTCATGAGAAAAGGAATCGCTTTCTCCATTTCCACGCTTTAGCATTACTCTGCCAGCAACAGTCAAGTCTCGATCGAACCATGTGTGCCACAAACCACCACCATAAGTCTGCACTCCAACCTCTAAAAAGCCTGCTTTATTCACCTGTTTTTGGGTAAACAAATAGAAAAGCAAAATTTGGCAATGCTGTACTCTTATCATACAAATAGTGTGAAAATGAAGAAGTATTTGTGGTTCTCCTTATTTGAAACACCATTAGTGACAAATAATTTACCAAAAACCTTGGTTCGAGGCACAAAAAAGATCAATAAATTTTAAATACCTTTATTACCAAACACTTTCTCAAGACAATAACTTAAAGAACAGAGTACATTAAGCTAGTTATGCATAACGATGCTTTTTCAACAAAATTCAAACAAAAAGCCACTATGGTATGTCTCTTAGAATGAGCTTAATCCACAAACTATAGCATAGCATGCCATGTCTAAGGGACTTTTACATTTACGAAAATAAATTTCATGCCTAAGGACTTTTACACCTGAAATAATTGTGTTGACTCCTTGCTCTATGCAGAAGCATCCACATATGCCTTATGTCGCAATTGTAAACTATTGGGTCACAAATTATCCCTTTTATTTAGGAGATTGAAAGAACCTAAATATATCTTTCAATATAAAGAGCTTGATTTTATTATTTACTCTCTAGCATAAAGCCTTCAAATTGATTGAAGCATTAAAGATAAGAAGTTGAAACAATTGTGGGTACAGTTGTTTTTTAATAGTATAAAATTTGTTTGAATTGTTCAATTACCTGAATGATTTAAACATTGACTAAAACTTCAGGTAATTGAACAATATCTAAAAAGTCGCAAAAAGAAACAACCTAATGCTGAAGAGTATCGTGTGTTTTAGCTTCGCCCAAACGTATCTAGAAGGTTTTAACACTGTTCTTTTAGTCTTCATCATAAAAGGGTTCAAACTTTTCAAATTTTTGTATTTTTTCCTCAGAAACGAAAATTGTAGTTTTAAATATTATGTTCTTTATGAAAAAATCCAATCGACTTTTCAAACCAAAAAAATCAGTTTTTCACACTGCAAAAATTGTTTTTCATGTAATAGTTAGGTTGTTGCTTGATTTTCATCCAAAAACCTAGAGTATGAATAAATCCCATGGGTGTCAAGGAGTAGCGACCTTGTGGTTTATCTCAACCTTTATAAGTGTAACAATTTAGAACGGAACAATTCAACTCCTACAAGTGGAGTGACTGGGAGAAGAATTCTCAACATCAACCTCAACTTCTCACAACAAAGAAATGCATAATCTACCAAGCATGAAGCAAAATCCACTTCTGGACACTTGAGTGTCATACCAACCAGCCCATTTTGACTCTAGAATTGCATGCAAAGCTAATGATAGTGATCCCTCCTTAGAATATAATAGCCAAATCTATCATGTACTACTGAAATAGGGAAAAATGCACTTGACTTTCTATCAATGCTTGACACTACCACTCATAAGAGAACAAATTGAATGTCAAGTCATATAATAGATACAAGGCAACAAAGAGGGGTCAATATACTTTTTTGACACAAAGCAATTCATCCATCAACTGGCATAAACTGAATGCCCAAATAATGACACAAAAGCATTACATCCAACATTTCAAAAGAAACATGCAAATCAGCCTCAAACTCTTATCATATGTGACTCATTCGACTGGTCAGCCTACAAACAGCATATCATCAACATAAACTGCAATGACTAAACATACATCATCTACATGCTTGAGATACGAAGTGCTTTCAATCGGATTATATTTGAATCCATACAAAGTAATTTCAATTGAATTATATTCAAACCCATGTGCCAAGGAATAACCATGTATCTTTTCATATCATGCTAGTGATGCTTGTTTCAAACCATAAAATGCCTTCTACACACCTTTTTCTCTCTCTTTTCGCACAGAACCACAAAGTTGGAATACATATTCTAATGTAAAGCTCCATTCAAGAACGTAATTCAGTGTCCAACTCATTTACATTCCAATCATTGTGACCTTCATGCATAGATGTTGAACGATTCTCATATAGCACATAGAATCAAAGGTCTCGTCAATGGCAATGTCCTTCTATTGAGTATATCCCTTTGCAACAAGTCTAGCCTTGCAGTGATCAATTTATCCCATCAAGCTTTCATCATCAGCCAAAGCACCTCATTCAATGCCATCAATGATTATTATGATTTTTTTCTTTTTACTAATATAGGGGGCATATAATTTGAGAGATAAACAGGATCAGGTGGAATCCCAAATCATAAAAAGGGTTCAAATCGATACCATACTCCATAAATATTTGAAATTGATTTCATAGATCAAATGATACCATACTCCATAAATATTTGAAATTGATTTCATAGATCAAATAATCATTGGGTTGTCAAAATCATGTTGCTATATGTAGGTTTATCATTTCGTAACTGGGCATAATTATGTATGTTCGTAATTATCAAAAGAGAGAAAAACAAGAGAAAAGTGTACTTTAGAGACTGGCTTCAGTTTTGGGCAAGGGCTATCTGTATGTGCCCCGACTATCATGAAACCATTCCCAGGTTCATACCTGCCATACAAAGAACGAGCTTTAAACTGGGCCACTGAATGAAAGAAATGTTTGGTCTGGTAAAAGAAGCAATGTACGGTATAATCAAATAAGTGTGATTTATGACCATGGCATTAAAAATGAGTTCAGATTGTAAAATTCGCCGTACCCAAATAATAAAAGCAAACAAAACTTTCGAGAAAAATCGTTTAATTTGTTTGAGCAAACGCATTTTCATAAAAATATTTTGCACCCCACGTACTTATGAACTATAAAAGACTCCCACTTACAGTTTTCCAATGGCAAATGCGATAATAGTGGAATGGTTGCGAGTAAAAAAATATTTCCCCCCCTTCGTGAGGTGCCAGTCAGATCTTTCCGAAATCTGCTCATAGCCTGCTGCTTTGAGCAGACGCTTTGCTTCATCTGCTTGACGGAGACGCAGCACGTTACGAGAAATGAATATGAAAGTCTACAGGCGAAGCATCCTCACGCAGAATGGTTCAATAAAAACTTACGCACAGCATGAAATGGTGTTGGCACATCATTCAGAAAGGACACAAGCTCTTCTGCGACGGCAGAGTTTATTTCGTCCATGGTATACGTGACGCCCGTGTATGTAAAGGCTTTTCAAGAGTCGTGGCAAAGGTAGTAGTTGAAGGTCAGCTAGGTGGAAATTACAGTCACAAACATTAGGCTTGCAGTCCAAGAGAAGCACCCTGTCGAGTGAGCGTGTATCTTTTCACAACCGGCATTCCCCTGCTCTGCTTTTATTCTCTCTGAATTTTCTTTTAAACTCCAGTAAAAGCTGAAAATCGGGGGAACAAGACGGAATTAGAGGAAAAGAGAGAATTAACCTACCGTTTTCATCAAGGAAGGAAAGCTCTTGCATTGTCAACCTACCAAACTACCGTTTTCATCAAGGCAGGAAAGCTCTTGCGTTGTCAACCTACCAAACAACACTCCTCTAGGAGAAACTAGCACAAAAAATAAGTCAACTAGAGGTCCACAACTTTGATGACCGCCTCAAAAGGTCACAAACACCCCCCCCCCAGAGGCTAAGTGACCTTCTTGGAGGACCAAAATATCCTTGAGTATTCCCTTTCTCATGAGGGAGAATACAAGTACAATAGAGTCCCATGGTCTAATTATTGGGGATAACGGAAGGTAAATGGAGATGGTTGGAGTTCACTTCAAAATCTCCAACAAGAAGTCGAGGATTTCACTCAATCCAAGATGCAATAGAATTAATACAATAGAGTCCCCTAAAACTTTTAGAAACACATATTATGTTGGTCTTTCAAAATAAACATGTGTCCTTCAAAGCATTTCAAATGGTGGCAAAGAAAATAGTAATTATTCTTGGTGTTTATTTCCATGGCATTGAGAGTTTGCTCCTAGGAAAGACAAATTTTCATGCCGTCCATTTTTTAAGAATACATCGTGAGTTTCTCACAAAAGCGACTTTTCTTTGGTTTCTCTCCTCCTTTTATAGTCATCTTTCTTTTTAACCAAGCATCCCTCATATGCTTTCTAAGATTACTAAGTGATATTTAGTTTACTTTCATCTCTCTTAGAATGGATGAGTGAAAGATAACTAGAGACTTCCAAAATCATTTATTATGTTCATATGAGGGGCATGTCCTTGATTGCCAATAAGTGAAAATAGCAAACTTTTCCCTATCTCCCTAAGATCTATGTAGACATTCATTTGTAGAACCTAAGCAAGTCCAAACTAATCATTGACCAAAATATGGTTTTTCCCTCTATCTATTCTAGGTTTATGTAAACCTTGAGTATTTACAAAAGTACTAGCTCTCATATTATAGTTTACTTGTATCTTATGCATCCCATCAACTTTGTTTGTGTATAAGATATTATCTTTTTTTAATGCAACCTCATCTTCTTATTACCCAAGAAATCCTCGAGAGACATACACATAGTCTTTCATTGGATATTAGAGAGAAGAGAGAGAGCAAGCATCACAATTGGTATTATTAATCATTGAGGATAAGGATCTTTAGAAGGGATAGAAAGTGTTTGACATCATTCTAGAGAGACTATCATTGTGTGTGTATGGGACAAGGGTTGTATTAACCAAGGTCCCTAGCTTGGGGGTACCCTAAGGTTCCCACTTAGGTGCTAAAGCTAGTGTGGATGATGGCCACTTGTCACACTTAAGATCTCTAGAAGACTTATATTTTGTGGAACAATTGGATAAAAGAATGGATGGAGAGACATACAAACAACCTTTCATTTGCTCTTAGAGAGAAGAGAGATAGAGGGAGAGAGAGAGAGAGAGAGAGTATCACAAAGTGCTAGAAATTGAAGATTGACTTATAGAGATGAGCTAGATATAAAATAGAAGTCTAGGAGTGGAGCATCTTTTCTTCAACACCTTGTCTACAAGTCCACTTTAGAATGATCAAATGTTACCAGGGTCCAACAATCAATGAACTAGAAAGTACACAAAATCCAAAGGAAATAATCCTCCATTCAGAGCAGTAGAAGCAAAAGGATACAAACTCCATGAAATCAAAAAGATGTCTATCATATTATGGCCTCTAAGTGCTCTAGAGAATTTCCTTTAGATTAAATTTGTCAAATGCTCAATAGATAATATGTCAAATGCTCAATAGATAGTCCGTCAAATGCTCAATAGACAAAATCGTCACCATAACAAATTGGTATCAACACTCCATGTGCCCCATGTAAGTGGTAATCTCCGATGTCTTGGATGTAGACAACATACAATGTATATCAACATGAAGTAAGTTCTGCACAGATGAAATTTAAAGCATGAAGTAATACATCATAATAGCATGATGATATGAGGTCAATTTTTTTTTTATGTTTGGTTAGTGATGTATGAACACACTTAGGGCCATGAGGGGCACTTTTTTCCCTCTTCAAGAGGTTTTTTTCCCTCGGCTTGTATATATGATTGTAACCCTAATGGGCTACTTATATTCGTGTAGTCATTAACAAATACACTCAGTGTTTATGCTCCAAGCTTTTTCTTCTTCTTCATGTTGTTTGTGTGCTTTCGTGGTCTTTGAAATCCAACACTTGGTATCAGAGCAAATCATCGCTTTCTATAGGGCATCATCGACACGCTTTCAGTAAGAGTCTCATAATCGCACAAAAATTGGTGAGCATACCCAGGGTCATTAGAAGTTCAAAATGGCTTCATTATGTCACGTTGAAATTTTCAATTTGAGCTTGTTTCAACCTTCGAACACACTATTCTAGTGACTATGCAAACAATTTTATTCTTATGTGCCAAACATATATACAATTTTTTATTCACCAATACAAGTGCCTTGAAGACTCTTACAAGTCTAGCAAAGCTCAATTGGGTATTTTTGTTCAACTTTCTTGAGAAATAGCCAATTTCTTGCATCAAGGTATAGTCACAAGCCATGGATGAAAGCAATGATGTATTTTTTATTATGGCCATTGAGGATAAGTTGGGTGATTCTAACTATCCATTGTGGGCATACATCATGCATCATGTATTGGTAGCAAAAAGTTTATGCAATATTGTGAAGGGTGTTGAAATATGTCCTCCTACACTTGCAAATGTTATGAGAATATGTGATGCAAATGGTGTCAAAGATAATGACATTCAACTTCCTAGTGCTATTATCACTACAAGGAATACGGGTGCATAGCGATGGTTAACACAACACAATTTTGTCGCTATAAAATTGCATAAAGCATCGCAAGAAGCTCGAGCACACAACATCAATTAAATGATGACAAATATGATGTTTTTATTGGCGTGTGGTGTGACGAGATATGTGATGCTCACATTGAGCATCGCTAAAGCGACGGGTAAAAAAAAGGGTCGCATAAGCGATGCTAATTTGCATCGCGTAAGTGACGCTAATTAACGACGCTTATGTGATGCTAATTGCATAGGCCTTTACGATGCCTTAGCATCGCTTACACGATGGGTTTTTGAAGGAAAAAATTTAAAACATTAGAGACTCTTCGATCGGCATCTTCACGCATCTGATCGAAGAGCTCTCCAACGTTCACAATCGCGCTGCACTTACTAGCTGAAACAATCGCTTGCAGAATTGTTGTTTTGTCTAATCTCTATCTTATTGTCTCTCTTTATCTCTATTTCTCTATCTCTACCTCTTTCTCTCTTTGAATTCTCTCTCTCTCTCTCTCTCTCTCTCTCTCTCTCTTTACTATAGGTTATTCAAGAAGCTAACCAAGCAAAAATATGGCTAACTATTGTAATTACAATTTTCATTCTCTGTATATCATTTGAATTGTGTTATTTTCATTAGTTAGCATACTCACACTTATTGATATGCACATATACACTTATACATGATGAAGATGCACGTTCACACATATACACATATACACATGCACATATACACACATACATGTGCACATACACTTACACATACACACACAAACACATGCATATGCACAAACATTTCTAGAACCACATAAAAAGACTTGCATGCATGCATTATTGCATATATACATACACATACACACATTAACATGTAGCTAAATACATGTATATGCAGATCCACATGCATGCACATTCAAATGCATGCACATGGATGCAAATGGAAATGCATCCACATGCACATGCATGTTTCATACATATACACATGCATATACATACACTTGTATATGTTTATACACATACACATACATATGCACATATGTATATACACACACACATACACATATATACACATATATATGCACATACGTACACACACATATGCACATAAACACACATGCACATACATACATATAAACATATACATGCACATACACACATATACACATACACTTACACATATACATGCACATACATACACACACACATACACATGCACATGCACATAAACATATATACACATATACACTTACACATGCACATGTGCATACATACATATACACACACATACACATGCATACACATATACACTTACACATGCACATGCACATGCACATACATGCATATACACATATACATATGTACATGCATTCATATACACACACATATTACACACATATACATGCACATACATACACACACATATTACACATATATACATGCACATACATACATACATACATACATATACACACATACACATGCACATGCACATACACATACATACGCATATACACTTACACATGCACATGCAGATACATGACAGATATACATATGCACATACATACATGCACATATATACATAGATACATACATATACATGCATATAGACACACTTACACATATGTGCATATATACATTTTATATACACACAAGCACACATAAATATGAATGAATTATATAATTAAAGTAATAAAACACATGCTTAATATAAACAATAATAACAATCAATAGAACAAAACTTTTCATTACTCAATACCATACACATAATTCAAAACATAACTGAAATGAACAATATATATATATATATATATATATATATATATATATATATATATATATATATATATATATATATATATATATATATATATATATATATATATGTCATAATCAAAAATCATAATCATTAGCATCATCATCATCAGCATTGTGATCATCCTCATCCTCATCATCACGATCATCGGCATGATCTGATGTATTTGTGTGAGCACCCTGTGACAATCGAGATCGTCCCTCCTGTCTCTGTCTCTCCACTTCATCCATATCTGCCTCTCCGTAATACTCTTGTATTACATATAACAAACATAAATAAGTAAAACAATTAAAACATCCATAAAAATAAAATAATTATATAAAATTTAATAATAATCACCAATGCATCCGGATGATCTTGCATATACTCACTCAAATGCTGATATCCAAAATGTGTAGGATATTGAGCATAATCCTTTTGCTGCATTAAAAACAAATAAAAAAGATTAGTTTCTTGCATTTTCACTAAAATAAAAAATATACTTACAATAACACATATACTTACAAATGTAGCTACAAAACCATGATGGTCCATTTGGCCTAGGTGCGATGTGTGGACCGACTCAACTCTCTTCTTTGTAGCAGCCTATTTATTTAAAGAAAAAAGAAATACTCGATCTCATGTTTCGTAGGATATTGAGCATAATCCTTTTGCTGCATTAAAAACAAATAAAAAAGATTAGTTTCTTGCATTTTCACTAAAATAAAAAATATACTTACAATAACACATATACTTACAAATGTAGCTACAAAACCATGATGGTCCATTTGGCCTAGGTGCGATGTGTGGACCGACTCAACTCTCTTCTTTGTAGCAGCCTATTTATTTAAAGAAAAAAGAAATACATAAATTAAATGTAAAAAAATAATAAAATATTTGAGAGTTATAAATATAAACTATTAATTTGTATACCTTTTGCTGAGGAAATGAGTCCTGAAGATGTAGTTGTCGATGAAAAAATTGCCACGTCTCAGGTGGTATGTTAGGTCGCCTCTTATTTTTTTCCACCATAAAATATCTCTTTTTATTTTAATCTCAAACATAAAAAAAGAATCAGAATACATACACATATATACATACACATATATACACACACATACACATACACATATACATGCAAACACATACACATACATATATGAATACATATACACATATACATACATATAACATAAACACACATATACATATCCACACATATACATACACACATACACATGCATGCATATACACTCATTCATACAAAATACATGTATTTATCCCACAATAATGTGTATTTGTGTATATGTGAATATGTGTGTATGTGTAAATGTGTATATGTGAATATGTGTGTATGTGTAAATATGTATGTGTGAATGTTTATGTATGTAAATAATAATACCATTATTTGTAGATTCCAATCAATCAGATGGAACTCCACCACCGTCTCCTAATCGTGCAAGGACTATATATTGTAAGTATATCAAACTTTGAATTTTAAATATATTTGATAGATACATAGCTAATATTTTTTTTTGTTTCTTGTTATAATCAGATTCTGATCAATCAAAGGGCACTCCACCACCTCCTACCCATGCAACGACTTCACATGTGTCATTCGATAGGAATTATGATGAATTTTACTATCAAGAGCATATTATATGTTGGTGTAACTCTTGCTATGGCACGTATCAAAGACCGCGATTGGAATGTATAGAACATGAGGGAGAGTATGGTACTTTTGAGCATGCACCACCACCTGGTCAACGTTATAATGCTTGGGTATGTATTTTTTATATAAATTAATGTCATTATTTTATTTAAAAACCATATAAAAAATCAAATTATTTTTGATATATAGGAATACTTTCTCAATGATAATGATGATGATGATAATAATTCTCATACTCATAGTATTAATATACCTCGTACACATCATGGACTTGCTTTTCATCAACTACAAGCAAAGGTTTCTAGAAATCCTCCACCTTCTGGTTTAGAGATTGAAACGGCTGGAGATTATCCATTGCCAGCTCATGATCGTCCAGAGCGTCACATAAGTGACATTTTGGAATGTTTAAAAAAATTTTGATTTCCCTCGACTCATTTGTGCCGGGATTGAGATGCGAGAGAGAGAGAGAGAGAGATCGAGCTAGCTATAAGCGCACACAACCTCAAGGAAGCAAGATACGCTCACACACATACACACACACACACATATTTACACTCACATGTACACATGCTTACACACACGTATATACACACATATACACACACACATAGACACACACACATACACACACACATACATACATAGACACATACACACACAAACACACATCCACACACATTTCCACACACACATACACATGCATACACACATATATATACACATACACATGTATATGCACACAGACACACACATACACACATAAATACACACACATAGACACATACACACACATACACACATATTTTTACACACACATATACACACTAATTTACACACACATACACATGCATACACACACACACATATATACACACATAGACACATGGATACACACATAGATACACACACATAGACACACACACATAGACACACACACATATACACATACACATAGACACATACACACACACACACATCCACACACATTTACACACACACACATACACATGCATACAGACGCATATATATAGATACACATGTATATACACACATAGACACACACATACACACATAGACACACACACACATAGACACACACACACACACACATACACACACATACACACACACACATACACATACACACACATATATGCATACACACACACATACACTTAGTGAGACATACACACACATACACATACATGCATACATATGCATACATAATGCATATGCATATGCATACATTCATACTTACATGCATACACACATACACACACATGCATATGTATGCATACATAATGCACATGCATATGCATACATACATGCATACACACACATACACACACACATATATGCATACACACACATAGAGAGACATACACACACATACACATACATGCATATATAATGCATATGCATATGCATACATACATACATACTTACATGCATACACACACATACACACACATACACACACATATGCATACATAATGCACATGCATATGGATACATACATGCATACACATACACACATACACACATACACACACATAGAACACATACACACACATATGCACACAGATTTACACACACATACACATGCATACACGCACATACACACATAGACACACACATACACAAACACACATACACACACATACACACATAATGCATATGCATACATACATACTTACATGCATACACACACATACACACACATATACATGCATACATAATGCACATGCATATGCATACATACATGCATACACATACACACATAGATACATACACACATATATACACACAGATTTACACACACACACATACACATGCATACACACACATGTACACACATAGACACACACATACACACACACTTACATAGACACAGATTTACACACACACATACACATCCATACACACACATATATACACACATATATACACACATATATACAGACATATATACACACATATATACACACATATATACACACATACACACACACATACACACATAGACACACAGACATACACACACACATACACACATACACACATACACACATACACACATACACACACATACACTCACATACACACACATACACAGATTTACACACACACATACACATGCATACACACACATATATACACACATAGACACACACATACACACGTAGACACACACACATAGACACACACACATACATACATAGACACATACACACTTACACACACACACACAAACACACATCCACACACATTTCCACACACACATACACATGCATACACACATATATATACACATAAACACGTATATGCACACATAGACACGCACATACACACAGATACAACACATACACAGATTTACACACACACATATACACACAAATTTAATCACACACATACACAGATTTACACACACAAATTTACACACACACATACACATGCATACACACACATACACATGCATACATACACACATGTATACACACATAGACACATGCATACACACATAGACACACACACACATACACACATAGACACACACATACACACACAGACACATACACACTTACACAAACACACGTCCAAACACATTTACACACACACATACACATGCAACAGACACATATATAAAGATACACGCATATATACACACATAGACACACACATACATACATAGATGCATGCACACATACACACATACACACACACACATACACACATATATGCATACACACACAGGTAGAGAGACATACACACACATACACATACATGCATACATAATGCATATGCATGTGCATACATACATACTTACATGCATACACACATACATGCACACATACACACATATGCATACATAATGCACATGCATATGCATACATACATGCCTACATGCACACACACACACACATACACATACACACATAGACACATACACACACACATACACACATATATATGCATACACACACATGTAGAGAGACATACATACATACACATACACATACATGCATACATAATGCATATGCATATGCATACATACATACTTACCTACATACACACACATGCATACATATGCATACATAATGCACATGCATATGCATACATAATGCACATGCATATGCATACATACATGCTTACATGCATACACATCCACACATACACACACATAGACACATACACACTTACACAAACATATACACATAGATTTATACACATGCATACACACATAGACACACATACACACACACATATACACACACATAGACACATACACACTTACACACACACAAACACACACACACATATACACACACACACATATACACACACACACATACCATGTACATATAAAACAAAATGGGTTAGAAATCAATATATGTATGTGTATATATGTGTATGTAGGTGTATATGTGTGTGTGTATGCATGTAAGCATGTATGTATGCATATGCGTGTGCATTATGCGCATTATGTATGCAAATGTATGCATGTGTGTGTATGTGTGTGTATGCATGTAAGTATGTATGTACGCATATGCATATGCATTATGTATGCATATGTATGCATGTACGTGTATGTGTGTGTGTATATGTCTCTATGTGTGTGTATGCATATGTGTGTGTATGTCTCTATGTGTGTGTCTATGCATATATGTGTGTGTATGTGTCCATGTGTGTGTATGTGTGTGTGTGTGTCTATGTGTGTGTCTATGTGTGCATATACATGTGTATCTGTATATATATGTCTATATGCATGTGTATGTATGTGTGTAAATGTGTGTCGATGTGTGTATGTGTGTGTGTAAGTATGTATGTGTCTATGTGTGTATGTGTGTGTCTATGTGTGTATATACATGTGTATCTGTATATATGTGTCTATATGCATGTGTATGTGTGTGTGTAAATGTGTGTGGATGTGTGTATGTGTGTATGTAAGTGTGTATGTGTCTATGTGTGTGTGTATCTATGTGTAAGTTTGTATGTGTCTATATCCTAGTAGAGAGAGAAAGGCGAAACTCACTCTCATAAAAAGTCTTATGAGAGCAAGAGTTATGCTTGATACTTTAGGGATCATCATGCATGATTCCTCAGAGATGTCTGATGATGAGCTGGATTTTACGATTCAGATGCTTACCCAACGAGCAGAGGAGCGCTCTTCTGCGGCTCCACATGCAGGAAGACACCTATCTCCTCATAGGTATGTTGTTTTTTTTCATAATTTTTTGAACGATATTATAACACATATTTTTATTTATTTTTATCTGTCTATTTTCAGGTTACCTATACCACCTCCAGATCATGAGAGCAGAGCACAGGTGCCTATGAGGACATGCATAGGCACCTTGGGGCTAGAGTGCGATATAGATCGAGAGGGGAATATAGTGTATATAGGGAATGGATTGGAGTTCAAGAGAAAAATTCGAGCATTATGCGACTCTTACCTGTGCCTTGTCCACTTGCAGTGGAAGTAAGTATAAATTTTACATCTAATTTGAAATAAATATCTTATGTTTTATTTACATGATTTTTTTTATTTTTGTAGTGAGCATTATGAGAGGGATAAAAAATACATAATTAGTTCACTTGAGACAGATTTTGGGACAGGATGGTCGCATAAGTGGTGTCTAAAAGAGATGCGAACACTTATGGCTCATCGTCGTTATAATGCACAATACACATTGCTTTTATGTATATATATGTGGATATGAGTATGTGTGTTTATGTATGTATGTATATATATGAGAGAGAGAGAAAAAAAGTGTGACTAGAGGTACAAATACACGCATATAGACACATATACATCATACATGCACATTACACACATATACACATACGTGCACATTTATACATACACACACATACATGCACATTTACACACACACATACACATGCATGCAGTTACACACATATAATGAATACACACATAGACACATACACATACTCACATACACATACACATACTCATATACACATACACATACAGCACATAGACTCACATAATCATATTTACATGCATATATACACATACACGCATACACACACACGACACATGCATCAAATATAGATACACATACATACACACATGCATATATATACACACACACACACACACACACACATATATATATATATATATATATATATATATATATATATATATATATATATATATATCTATATATATATATATATATATATATATATATATATATATATATATATATATATATATATATATATATATATATATATATATATATATATATATATATCCTAATTCAAAAACCATATTATAAATATTCTAATTCAGAAATCCTATTTCAAAAATCCTAATTCGGAAACACTAATTTTGATATTAGGGTTTTATAAACCCTAATTTAGAAACTCTAATTCAGCCTTTTAGCCATATGCATGATTGAAGTATATGTACACATTGCATCTATTCCTCCAACCACCTACTAGAGAGATGTCTCTCCCAATTTTATGCCTCTATATATAGCTACTCGAATCAATGAGGATCATAATATATATAAAGATACATACACATCATGTAGATACACATACATAAATATAAAATGGAGTAGATACATTATGCATCACACATACATGCCTATATGCACACATGTATATATATACATGCATACATATTTACATGTACACATTTACACATCACATATACATGCCTACATGCACACATGTATACTTATACATGCATACACAAGTATAAACACACTTGCATATATTACACAAATGCATATGCATATATACACGTGTGCATACTAACACATGTATACATATATCACACACATGCACACACATACATATACATGAAACACATATATGTGCATATTAACCATGTATACATATAATACACATGAATACACACACATATGCATACATACTTGACAAAAATTTTCTCCTTGAAGATAAAGTTATATATAAAATAATTAGGCATACCCCCGAGCTTCTTGTTCTAACATGCATAAATATATATATATAAATACATGCATACATAGACATACACATATATATACATGAATGTATACACACATATAAACATACACGCACATATACGCACATACACATGTTATGATAGTAAAGACAAATTATACATACCTGTATCGAATGAGGATATTTTTTTCCTCTAGCCTTTGGAATTGTCCACCCAACCTTTAGAATCTTCCTGACACATCTGCTTCTCCTATTCTAGTCGACCTAATACCTATGATGCTAACTCTTTTATGAACTTTGCAACAAATATTAAGTATGATTTAGCTATGGAGGTATTAAGCCCTTTGAAAAATAGAAGTAAATTTACCTCGAAGATTTTGAAGTATTGAAGAATAATTTTAAAGGATAGGTGGACACAAAGTGTCCATTCAGTGCATATTTTTGTTTTTACCTTAGCTACGATAAGAACAAGAACTTGCATTAAATGAACACTTTATGTCCACCCATACTTTAAAACTATTCATCCATCTTCCAAAATCGTCGAGAGAAATTTGCTTGTCTTATTTTCCAAATGACCTAATACCTCCATAGTCAAATGATACTTAATCCTTGTAAACAAATATGTAAGTCTTAGTTAGCAAGGCAGGTAATAGATTAACTATAAAATGGGAGACAACCAAACGATTCAGTGGTCTAGATATGAAAGTCTGCAAACCACAATAAACAAAAAAAATTAAAAAAAAAGAAATTAAATATACACAACTACACATGCATACATACATATACATACATACATACATACATACATACATACATACATACATACACATATATACACACATGCATATACATATATGCATACACATATGCTACGTATATATACATACATATACACATATAAAACACATATACACACATACATACATATACACATACGCATACGTATACGCATGCACATGCATATACACATCCACATAGACATACACGTAAGCATACACATATATAAAATTATATGCATATATATACATATATATGTATATTAATTTATTTATCTGAAGAAGATAATCAACAATCTCGGTATAGATTATCAATGTATACATGCATGTCCTAATGATTGTATTTTATATAGAGGTGAATATGCAGACTCTTTGACATGCCCAAAATGTCAATCTCCTCAATATAAGGACGAAAAAATCCCAAAAAAGGTATTGAGACATTTTCCATTGGCTCCAAGGATTAGACATATGTTTCAAAGCCCCAAATTATCAAAACTTTTGACATGGGGCCATGATCATAAAAGTAGTGATGGAATAATCAGAATTCTTCATGATAGTGTTGCTTTTCAGCATATTGGTTCTACATGGCTTGATTTTGCACAAAATCCACAGAATCTAAAGTCAAGAGTTGCATTAGATGGGGTTAATCCATTCTCCATGAATTCCAATAAATGCTCAACATGTCCAGCGGTAGTCATAAACTACAATCTTCTGCCATATCTTAACATTAAAAAGGAACATTTAATGCTTTCACTTTTAATTCCAGGAAAAAGACAAGTTAAAGATATGAATATATATCTTGCTCCTCTCATTGACGATTCCCAAGAGTTATGGAGAGGTATTAATGTCATTGATGTATCAAAAAGCATCAATGAAAGATATATTATGGTTCATGGTATCGTGGCTTGAACTATTCACAATTTTCTAGGATATGGTGTTTGTTCATGTATTGATGTAATTTTTTTATTCAATACGCATACAAATAAATGTGAGTTAATCTAATTATATTTTTATCATTTCCATGATGCAGGAATATCTACTAAGGGTTATAAAGCTTGTCCATATGGTGATTGGTTGAGATCAATCTATAGTAAGAATCTCAACAAAAATATGTATCTTCGACATCAACGATTCTTTCTTGATGATCATCCATTAAGATCTAAAAGAGAAGCGATACATTTTAATGGAAAGCTTGAAATTGGTGAGTTTCCAAAACCTATGACACCTATGGATTAGTATAAAAAATGGACAGATGGATCTCTGATAGATCCAAAATTAGAAATCTTCAATGATGATGAAGATAATGAGTATGTGAAGAGAGGTAAAGGAAAATTGGCGCTCACAGAAAATATATCAATATGGTATTCTTTGGAGTACTGGAAAGAGTTAAAAGTATATCATCTTCTTGATCCTATGCTTATATTCAAGAATATTGGTTATTCATTATGGCATCATCTTCTTGGACTAAGAGATACCATAGCATCAAGGAATGATTTGAAGGATCAAAACTCAAAACCAAAGTTATGGCCAATTTTTGATAGACATCGACAGGAAACGACTTATGCACTTGCTCCTTGGGTACTTACGACAAAAGAGATACAGACTATCAACAATAGGATTCAATTGATTCGGACTCCTACAGGATATGGAGCATCTTTCCAGAACATGTTTACTATGGATGATAAGAGCTTATTTGTGTTAAAGATCCATGATTGGCATAACTTTTTGAAACATATTTTACCTTTGGTTATCAATGGATGTACAGTGAAAGGAGTACGAGATGTGATCTATCATCTTGGATCGCTTATAAGGTAATTATGATACTTTTATGTTTAATAGATATGAGTATTTGATATCTTTTATTTTTTAATTAACTTCTGTATAATTTTTTTAATGATATGTATAGGTGGATTACAGAAAAAAAGATTGACAAAAAGTCGGTCCCACAAAAAAAAAGTGAATGCAAAGAGCTACTATGTTTGATGGAGAAAGAGCTTCCTACTTCATTTTGTGATATTCAAGTTCATTTATTAGTCCATCTTGTAGATGAAATAGAGATTGCAGGTGTTGTCATCACTCAATGGATGTTTTGGGTCGAGCGATTTATGGGAATATTAAAAGGTTATGTGCGACAAAGAGCAAAACTAGAAGGATCCATCGCAAAGGCTTGGATGCTTGAAGAGTGCATGTACTATGTTAGTGAGTACCTTGAAAGAGTTGGTGAAGAAGCTCCATGTGCATGGACCAACGAGTCTTCTTCAAAAATAACAGATGACATATTATGAGGTAAGGGAGTTCCATTTTTATTTACATTTCAAGAAAAAAATGATGTTTCTACTTTTGTAGCATGTAATAGCGAATGCATGCAAGCATTCCTTAGCGAGTACGAATGGGAACTTCAAAATCTCCAAAGTAAAAGATGGAGAAACAAAAGATATAGAACTAATCTTGATAATAATGAGATTACAAATATATCTTCTTTCACAGATTGGCTATATAGTCATTTGCAACGTGCCAACGCAAATAATGAAGGAATCTCAAATGAGCAGAGAGAGTTAATGATAGGTTGTGGATGAAAGGTAATTTTATTTTAATAATATTTTGTTTCTTTCCTATATGTATATTAGTTTCTCTTTACTAATTTAATTTCTTTTGCAGGTTCGAATGTTCACTAATATGCGGGCTTTTGGATAGCATATTACAATCAAAGCCATTGATTCATTACGTAAAACAAAGGATTCTAGTATTGTTGCTTCTTTCAAGCAACTATCACGTGCTAGCTTAAAAGACACGAACCTTATAGATGGTGAACTTGGTTACATGGGAACTGTTGTTGGTATCTACGAAGTATCATTTCATACATTCAAATAGGTAGAAAAAAGTTTATATTTTTTATGATAGAATTTATTATTTTTTTAAGCACCTAATAATGGTTTTTTGTTTTTATATATTTTTATAGGTCATTTTCAAGGTTGATTGGTTTCGAGCCGAGTATAAAGGTAGTAGTTCCACATTGAAAAAGGAATTATCTGGGTTTTGGGCAATTGATTCTTCCAAGGTAATGCGATCTACTAAAGAACCATATATTCTTCCTAGGCATATTGAACAAGCATTTTTTTTTATAAAAACCCAAATGCTTATCCTTGGTGGCAAGTCATTCATGTTCAACCTAGAGTAGTTCATTGTTTGAACAATTTATTGTTAGAGAGATCGAAGAAAGTCCTCTTGATGATTCACCATCAGATACTGATACATCAACATCTGAAAGAGAAATTAGAATCATTATACATGATAATGATACTAATTTTTTTGATGAAGAGGATAATACTCTACAATGTTGATTCTACTGAGGAAGAAGAGGAATTACCAGAAATAGATATTAATCCATCAAAAGATGATGTCATTCATGAGAACACAGATTTAACAATAGAAGAAATAAATGAAATCAATAAGGATAATGAAGATGAGACTATATTGATGTCTAACAAAATGATGGCGATAATGAAAACATATGAGCAGATTCGATAGTAAATTCTACTCTAGTGATCAATCAATAACTTGAGTAATTTGAATGGATATCAGATAACAGATTCTTCTTTATTCAACTAGAATATCGATGAATCCTACTAGAGAAATGAAATCATGTTCTTTTAAAGTTCCTTGTGGTGCACATTTTGAGCGTCGCTTATTGCATCGCTTATGCGATAGGTCGTGTTTTTTTAATAAAAAAAAATTTCGTCGCTTATGCAATGCTAGCGTCGCATAAGCGACAAGATTTGCCTTTTTTTTCATTGGGGGCATTGCTACACCCCCTATTTCTAGTAGTGTATGGTTCCTACTGCATCTATTATTGTGCAACTTCGTTGGGATGGTGAAGATCCATAAGCACATGCATTAAATGTGTTTATGGATCTTCAAATGTGTTTTATCCCACACATTCACTCATGCCAAGCAGCCAAAAATGCTTGGGATACTCTTATTACACTATATCAAGCAAGAAATGACGCTCATATTTCTTAACTCCGAAAACACTTGAAGGGTGAGCATTTAAATGAAGGAGATTCAATGGACACTTTCTTGACAAAGATCAAGGATTTGAAAGAGCATGTTATTTCTAAGAATGAAATCTTGCTAGATAGTTTACTTGTGCAAATTTTTTTCAATGGTATTCTAGACTCTTATCAAAGTTTTATTTCTACTCTTCATCCAATGATGAAAGTCAATCCAAATGCATTAACTTTTGAGGAGTTAGTCTCTCTTTTGTTGAGAGAGGATCAATCTAGACAAAATATGTTAATTATGCATGTTATAGATTGATTTTTCTTAGCTAGTCAAAAGGGCAAAGGTAAATGAGCTTGTTGATTAATAAGCGAAAATCTACTAATGCTCCACAATCAAAGAAGGAAGATAAAGGTGGAAACCCTAGAGTCTAAGAGGAGCATAACAGTTTCTAGGTAATGTCTTTGTGTCAACTTTCATGTCATTGCATGCATCAATTTATGATACTGATTTTCTGTGCCATTTACTGTCTAGAGCGTCCTCCAAAGTTCCTAGGGGCCATGAGAATAGCTAATTACTGAAGAAGCTCAAAAAATCATGAACACTAAGAAGTGCTTTTGTTGTCCTAAACAAGGATTGGAGGATGCTATTGGGTTTTGGGAAGAAACTACGCTTGCCGAACTCTGTCAAGGACCATAGCCTCCCCTCGAGATCCTACATGTCTAGCTTAAGAACTTCTTTGGAGCCTTAGACTTGCCAACGCTTCAGCCATGTGCCCAGCAATAACTCTGTATCTTTACATACCATGCTAGTGATGCTTGTTTCAAAGATACAATGCTTTCTACACACCTTTTTTTTCCTTTTTTTTTTTTGCAGAGAACCACAAAGCTGGAATACATATTCTAAGGTAAAACCCCATTCAAGAACGTAATTTAATTTTGCAACTCATTTAGATTCCAACCATACGGTGACCTTCAAGCATAGATGCTGAAGGATTCTCATATGGCACATAGAATAAAAGGTCTCATCAATGACAATGCCCTTCTATTGAGTGTATCCCTTTGGAACAAGTACAACCTTAGAGCGATCACTTTATCCTATCAAGTCCCTTTTTTTCTTTTTGAGGAAGTTCGGCTGAAGCTAATCATCAGCCAAAGCACCTCATTCAATCCCATCAAGCTTTCATCATCAGCCAAAGCACCTCATTCAATGCCATCAATGATTTTTTTCTTATTACTAATATAGCGGGCATCTATTAAGTTTCGTGTGGATTGACACCATTAAGAGATAAATAGGATCTCAAATTATAAAAAGAGTTCTCAAGTCATAAATATTTGAAATTGATTTCATATATTTGGGTCGTCAAAGTCATTTCATAATTGGGCATAATTATATATGTTCGTTCCTAATTTATATCTTCATCTATGTTTCACTCAAGGGGTGTTTTCCCTCTTCTATGAACTATCATAGGCTCACCCAATCCAACAACTTGTATGGGATTCTCTTTTTCTACATGACCTTCTGTATTGGTCTCATCTAGAAAAATTCCATAGCAAGGAAGTGAGTTACCTGCTTCCAGCTATGCCAAAATTTCCTCTTCCTCATCGATATCCAACCTTGGGCTTTCCATCATGTCATGTTTCATACAAATGCCAACTATTTTCATCATATTGTTTTGTCCATGGTTGTCATCCTTCTTCAAGATGGATTTGTTTGAGCTCCTTTCAATCATGCTTTGTATCCTTACCTCAATTATGCAAAACACTAGCATGTTGCAACTAGGACCTCCAATCAATAGTGGAGAGCCCCTCTCGATTAGAACTCTTGGAAACCACTCCCACTACAACAATAACAGGGGCGTAGCGATGCCCCTGATTGAAAAAAAGCGGGTATCATCGCTTATGCGATGCTTCTTTAAAAAAGCTTCACATAATCAATGTAAAAAAAAAACCCAAAAAATAAATTGGGATAGTCACATATGTGACGGTGAGCGTCACTTATGCTTTGCTTGGATCTAGCACTGCTAAGAATGTCAAAGCCTAGCGACACACGCAAACTACCTGTGATGCTTGGGTGTGGCATAAGCGACGGTGTAATAAGAGTTGGAAAAAAAATTAGCCTTTTCCCCGCACATTTGTGTTGGGATCGAGTAAGCAAACAAAGCTTTAGAGTGAGTTAGAGCGAGTGTGCTGGTTGCAAGCGAGTCTCGAGGTAGGTACACACACATACATACACACATATGCATACACACACACA
>CM035416.1:6718811-6786311 GCA_020310875.1 Ceratopteris richardii
ACATACACATACACATACACATACACATACATATACACATACACATACACATACACATACACATACACATACACATACACATACACATACACATACACATACACATATAGATTATTGCACATACACTCGTATACATACATACACATATAGATACACCCACATTACACACACAAAGATATACACATATACGTACACACATGTAATAAAGTGATAGGTAGGAGATGGTTGAACCACACCCTTGAAAGATAGGAGATGGTTGAACTACACCTTAAGAGGGAGGATTAGGAAGTAATCCTCAACCATGGCTTTTGGGGCAAGCCGTTAGCCCATCACATTCCTAACCAAGAGGTTGTGAGTTCAATTCCTTTCATTGGTATCAGAGCCTAGGAAGTAGGCTTGGGCAAGGTGGATTGACCCAATTGCCTCTAAAAAAGGCACTTGGGCACTCTCTCATGTGAAATGGTAGGAATTGGGGAGGCGGTGCTTTGAGAATTGGACCCAACAAAGATTGAGGTATATCTCTCAATCCGTAGGTCGGATTGAGGCATGTAAGATACCGTTGGAAAGCTCTTGGAAAGAACTTTCTAAATCTAATGAGCTAGCTAGGAACTGTAAATCCCTTGGGAAACCATTGGTGGCACTTGATTGAGGGCTCAAGATACCAAACATGGGTGAGAACAAGGTTCAATACTGAGGTTGAGAACAAGGGCCCAAGACACCAAGGTTGCGAACAAGAAGGTTCAAGACACCAAGGTTGAGAGCAAGGGTTCAAGAGACCAAGGTTGCGAACAAGGTTCAAGAGACTATGTGAGGTTGAGGACATCAATTCAAAGGTACCTAGGGAGTTCAAGGGGCTAAACACCGAGGCTAGAGGGATACTAGAACAAATAATTGAGGACAATAATTGACCAAGGGGGGAAGAATGTAATAAAGTGATAGGTAGGAGATGGTTGAACCACACCCTTGAAAGATAGGAGATGGTTGAACTACACCCTCAGAGGGAGGATTAGGAAGTCATCCTCAACCATGGCTTTTGGGGCAAGTGATTAGCCCATCACATTCCTAACCAAGAGGTTATGAGTTCAATTCCTTGAAACACACATATAGACACACACATACACACACACATACACACACACATACACACACATACACATGCATACACATGCATACACACAAATGTACACACATACACTCACTACATATACGTATGCATAAACACACATACACATGTACACATACACATATACACACACATACATACACACACACACTATACATACATATTCATACACATGCATACATACACATACACATACACATATAGATACTTGCAATACACACATATAGAGACACATACATACACACACATACACACACATACACATGCATACACACAAACATACACACATATACACATAAAAGCATACACATAGATACATGCACCCATATATACATGTACACACATAGAGACACACATAGATACATACACCCACATATACATGTACACACATAGAGACACACACATACAAACACACTCATAGAGATACACACATACACATGCATACACACAAACATACACACAAACATACACACATATACACATAAAATCACACACATACATACATACAACCACATATACATACACACACATAGAGACACACACAGACACATACACCCACATATACATGGAGGCACATAGAGACACACACATACACATACACATACACATAGAGATACACACATATATGCAGATGCATACACAATGCATATGCATACACAATGCATATGCATACACAATGCATATGCATACACAATGCATATGCATATGCATACACAATGCATATGCATATGCATACACAATGCATATGCATATGCATACATACATACATACATGCATACACACACATACACACCCCACATACACATATACATACATACATACACTCATATACACACATACCCACACACATACATGCACATGCATACACACATACACATGCATACACACAAACATATGCATGCACATATATATACATACACACATACACATACATACATATACACACACACACACACACACACACACACACACACACATATATATATATATATATATATATATATATATATATATATATATATATATATATATATATATATATATATATATATATATATATATATATATATATATATATTATATATATATATTTCTAAACCATTTTGTTTTATATGTATAGATATTATGGATCATGCGAGGGAGAGAAAGACGAAACTTACCCTCATAAAAAATTTTATGAGAGGTAAAGTTTTGCCAAATTCCTTAAGAGTTGTCATGCATGAGTATGTAGACATGCCTGATGAGGAACTCGAATTCACCACACAGATGTTTCTTTTCATAAATTAAGGATTTTAATGATATTATAACACATGTTTTTATTTACTTTTACCTATTTATTTTCAAGACACCTATACCACCTCTAGCTCGTGAGAACACAGAAAAGGTGCCTATGAAGACATGCATAGGCAGCCTAGGGTTGGAGTGTAATATAGGCTCTGATAGGAGTATAGTATATATGAGACATGGATTGGAGTTCAAAAGAAGAATGAGAGCTTTATGTTACTCATATCTACATTTTGTTCACTTGAAATGGAAGTAAGTATGAATTTTACATATAAATTGAGATAAATATTTAATGTTTTACTAATATGACTTTTTTATTTTTGTAGTGAGTTTGATGAGAGAGATAAAAAATATGTTCTTCGTTCATTGAGAGATAGAGTTTGGCACTAGGTGGTCCCATAAATGGTGCCTGAAAGAGATGCACATACCTATGTCACATCGTCGTGATAATGCACAATATGCATTGCTTTTATTTGTTATATTTAGGTTTTAGGGTTTATGTATATATATACACACAAATATATATAAAGTTCTCTCTCTCTCTCTCTCTCTCTCTATATATATATATATATATATATATATATATATATATATATATATATATATATATATATATATATATATATATATATATATATATATATATATATATATATATATATATATATATATAGAGAGAGAGAGAGAGAGAGAGAGAGAGAGAGAGAGATAGTTCTGTGCATGTATGGTATTTTCAACCATACTTTTTTAGTACTTCCATACCCATATGTGTTTGCCATATGGTTGAAGCATATATACACATTGCATCTAGTCCTCCCAGCACATATTAGAGATATGTCTCTCCTCCCAACCTTATGCCTCTATATATAGCTATTCAAATCAACGAGGACCATAATACATATAAGATATACACACATCATATATATACACATACATATATATAAAACACACATGTAGATACATAGACATCACACATACATGCCTACATACACACATACGTATACATGCATATGCAGTTATGAACACACTTGCATATATCACACAAATACCTACATACATCACACATACATATACATGCATACACAATTATAAACACACTTGCATACATATATCACACACATGCACACACATATACACATGAAACACACACATGTGCATACTAACATATATGCATATATACATGAGAGATATTTTGTTCTTGAAAATAAAGCTATATACAAAATTTTAGGCATACCCCCAAGCTTCATGTTCTAACTTAAAAGAACATGTTTTCATTTCTGTGGTGGGATTCACCTATATTCTAGTTGAATAAAGGAGAACCTATTGTCTGATACCCATTCAAATGATTCAAGTTAATGACTGATAACTAGAGTAGGATCTACTCATGTGTCTTCATTATCACCATCATTTTGGTAAGACATCAATATAGTCTCATCTTCGTTATCCTTATTGATTTCTATTGTTTCTTCTATTGTTAAATCTATGTTCTCATAAGTGACATCATCTATTGATGGACTAATATCGATTTTTGGTAATTCTTCTTCATCATCAGTAGGATCAGCATGTAGAGTATTATTGTCTTCATCAAGTACATTATTATCGTTGTCATGTATAACGATTCTAATTTCTCTTTGACGATGAATCCTCAACATCAATTTCTTCGATCTTTGTAACAATAAAGTGTTCAAACAATGACCGACCTCTAGGTTGAACATGAATGACTTGCCACCAAGGATGAGCATCATGGTTTTTATTTAAAATGTCTGTTCAATGTGCCTAGGAAGAATATATGGTTCTCTAGTTAATCGCATTATTTTTGAAGAATCAATTGCCAAAAACCTAGATACAATGTGGAATTACTACCTTTATACTCAGCTTGAAACCAATCAATCTTCAAAATAACCTATCAAAATATAAAAAAAACAAAAATTCATTATCATGTGCTCAAAAAAATAATAAACTATATCAGAAAAAATTAAAAATTATTTTTACCTTTTTGAGGATATGAAACGATATTTTGTAGATACAAACAATTGTTCCTACGTAGCCAAGTTTGCTATCTATAAGATTCGTATCTTTTGAGGTAGCACATGATAGTTGCTTAAAAGAAGCAAAAATGCTAGAATCCTCTATTTTACGTAAAGAAGCAATCATTTTGATTCTAATATGCTGTCCAAAAGCCCACATATTTGTGAACATTTAAGCTTGCAATAAAAAAAAATTGTCAAAGAGAAACTAATATACATATACATGAACAAACATAATATTGTTAAACTTAAGTTACCATTCTTTCACAACCTATCATTAGCTCCCTCTGCTCATCTACGATTTCTTCATTATTTGCATTGTCTCATTGCATACGAGTATAGAGCCAATCCGTGAAAGAAGATATATTTGTATTCTTGTTACCATCAAGATTACATCTACATCTTTTGTTTCTCCATCTTTTACTTGGAAGATTTTGAAGTTCTTGTTCATATTCGCTAACAAGTGCTTGCATGTATTCACTATTATATGCTACAAAAGTAGAAACATCACTTTTTTCTTGTAATGTAAATTGAAATGGAACTCCCTTACTTGATAACACCTCATCTGTTATTTTTGAAGAAGACTCGTTGGTCCATGCACGTGAAGCTTCTTCATGAACTCTTTCAAGATATTCACTAACATAATACATGCACTCTTCAAGCATCCATCCTTTTGCCATAGATCCTTCTGGCTTTGCTCTTTGTCGCACATACCCTTTTAATATTCCCATAAATTGCTTGACCCAAAACATCCATCAAGTGTTTACAACACTTGCAATCCCTATCTCATCCACATGATGGACTAATAAATGAACCTGAATATCAAAAAATGATGTTGGAGGCTCTTTCTCCATCAAACATAGTATTGAGTCTTTGTCAATCTCTTTTGATGTAATCCACCTGTTATTATCATAAATCAAGTATTAAAGAAATTATTTCATAAGTAAATAAAAAAAAAAAATCTTATATATTAAATATAAAAGTATGATAATTACCTGATAAGCGATCCAAGATGATAGATTACTTGCATTCACATTTCTTTTGTGGGATTGAGTCTTTGTCAATCTCTTTTGATGTAATCCACCTGTTATTATCATAAATCAAGTATTAAAGAAATTATTTCATAAGTAAATCAAAAAAAATAATCTTATATATTAAATATAAAAGTATGATAATTACCTGATAAGCGATCCAAGATGATAGATTACATCCCATACTCCTTTCGTTGTATATCCATCGATAACTAGAGGTAGGATGTGCTTCAAAAAGTTATGCCAATCATGTGTCTTTAACCTAGATAAGCTTCTATTATCCATAGTAAACATGTTTTGGAAAGATCCTCCATATCCTGTAGGTGTTCAAGTTGATTGAATCCTATTGTTGATAGTTTGTATCTCTTTTGTTGTAAGTATCCAAGGAGCAAGTGCATAAGTTGTTTCTTGTCGAGTTCTATCAAAAATTGGCCATAACTTTGGTTACGAGTTTTGCTCTTTTAAATCATTTCTTGATGCTATTGTGTCTTTCAATCCAAGAAGATGGTGCCATAATGAGTAACCATTATTCTTGAATATATGCATAGGATCAAGAAGATGACAGACCTTTAATTCCTTCCAATACTCCAAAGAATACCATATCGACATATTCTCTGCTATTGCCAATTTTTCTTTACCTCTAATCTTGAAATTCTCATTATCTCCATCATCACTAAAGATTTCGAATTCTGGATCTATAAGAGGCCCATCTGTCCATTTTCGATACCAATCCATAGGTGTTATTGGTTTTGGATACTGACATGTTTCAATCTTTCCACTAAAATGTAATGCTTCCCTTTTGCATCTTAATGGATGATCATCAGGCAAGAACCATTGATGTCAAAGATAAATATTTTTATGGAGATTCTTACTATACATTGATCTCAACCAATCAGCACAATAAGGACAAGCCTTATATCCCTTAGTAGATATTCCTACAACATGAAAACCATAAAAATACATTTAGATTAACTCACATACAAATGTATACATATTAAATATAAAACATTAGATCATTAGTTGAACATACACCATATCCTGGAAAATCGTGTATAGTCCAAGCCACAATTCCGCAAACCATAAATTATCTTTGATTAATGCTTTTCGATACATCAATGACATTAATACCTCTCCATAACTCTTGGAGATCGTCAATGAGAGGAGCAAGATATATATTCATGTTTTAACTTATCTTTTTCTCGGGATTAAAAGCGAAAGCATTAAATGTTCCTTTTTAATGCTAAGGTATGGTGGGAGATTGTAGTTAATGACTACCACAGACCATGTTGACCATTTACTAGATTTCATAAAAAATGGATTAACCCCATCTAATGCAACTCCTAACTTTAGATTGCATGGCTCTTGTGCAAAAGCAGGCCATCGAGAGTCAATATGTTGAAAAGCTTCACTATTTGCTGGAATGTTCATTACTCCATCAATACTTTTATGATCAAATCCCCATGTCAAAAGCTTTGATAATTCAAGGCTTTGAAACATATGTTTAATTTGTGGAGCCAATGGAAAATGTCTCAATACCTTTCTTGGGATTTTACCCTCTTCGTCCTTATATCGAGGAGATTGACATTTTGGACATGTCAAAGAGTCTGCATATTCACCTCTATATAAAAGACAATCATTAGGACATGCATGTATACACTGATAATCTATACCACGATTGTTGATTATCTTCTTCATTTTCATCATGTGATGTAGTAAGAATATTCTTGCTTGGTAAAAACTTTTCAAATAGTAACCTATAAGTTCATGAAAAAAGATGATATGAATAAAAATAAATAAATAACTAAATAAATAAATAAATAAATAAATAAATAAATAAATAAATAAATAAATAAATAAATAAATAATTATAAATTATACCTTAATAGTGCCAAAACAGATATGTTACTCCATCCAAAACGATTTTGACGATTGAGAATAAGTAAGCTTCCACTTAGTTGTGTCAAGCGACTTCTTTCATATATATGCTTTAGACATTCTTCTCGAAGATATCTCTCATTTTTAGAAATATCAATGTTTTCATTATCATTTTTAATACCAATCCTCAATAAAACTTGCCATGCCATCATCTTCATCATTATGGCAAAAATCTTGTACTTTATCTTCTTTTGAATATAGGTCCTTCAATCTTGCATATTCAACAAGATCACTTTTGTGTAGTCTCCTCATGGAAGCTTCTGATAAATGAGGTCTTATTGGCAACTCTGAATGGTGTGGTGGAAGATCATCAATGTCATACGTAGGAACCTACACACATGAATAAAAATCATTAGTATTCCATAAGTAAATGAAAAATAAACTTTAAACATAAATTTAAATATATGTAAGTTAATTTAAAAACAGTTTCAATCAATTAGAGTTTTCAATGCAACACAAGATAGGTGAATAGAAAGTTTTCATTGCTCTCTAGCTAAAAGGTGCTCTTGGAGTCTACGCCATCCATAATTCCCTAATGATTCATCACCAACATGTAATGATGTAATAGCATTGACAACTATGTATCTTGCTACATTTCTACTCATGTATGATGACTCATGACTATTTTCACGCTCCTCAAATGTGAAATTATTCATTGAACTATTATATCCTCGACTACTATTTATTAAGCCTGCTATATTTCCATGCATGTAAGGTCTTCCATCAATATATAATCTTTCATTTTTGGCATGTGTAGTCATTCTACTAGCAAGAGAAGCTGCATTCAAGCATAATCCATAAGAAGTCATGCTTTGAACATAATGTCATATATCAGTCATGTATGTATCTATCAAATATTAGAATTAAAAGTTTGATATACTTACAATAAGTAGTCATTGCACGATTAGGAGACCATGGTGGAGTTCCCTCTAATTGATCTGAATCTGATTATGTAGCAAATAAAGGTAGTAGATATTAATAATACGATTATTTACATACATACACATTCACATATACACATTTACACATACACACATATTCACATATACACAAATACACATTCTGACATATAAATACACGTACAAAATTATAAATGTATGACATGTGTATGTATGTATGCATGTGTGGATGCATGTGTGTGTGTGCATGTATTAATTATGTATGTGTGTATCCATATGTGGGGGTATATGTATGCATGTATCTATATGTGTGTAGGTATGTATTTACTATGTATGTGTGTGTGTATATGTGTATGTGTAAGTGTATGTGTATGTGTATATGTACATGTTGATATATACGTATGTGTAAGTGTATGTATATATGTATGTGTGTGTGTATGTATTTACTATGTATGTGTATGCATGTATGTGTGTGCATATGTGTATGTGTGTATATATATGTATGCGTGTATATGTGTATGTATGTGTATGTGTATGCATGTATGTATATGTGTATGTATATGTGCGTATGTATGTGTAAGTGTATGTATATATGTATGTGTGTGGGTATGCATTTACTATGTATGTGTATGTATGTATATGTGTATGTGTATGCATTTATGTGTGTGTATATGTGTAAGTGTAAGTGAATGTGTACATGTATATGTATGTGTACGTGTATGTATATATGTATGTGTGTGGTTATGTATTTACTATGTATGTGTATGTATGTATATGTGTATATGTATGCATGTATGTGTGTGTATATGTGTATGTGTGTATATGTGTATGTATGTGTATGTGTATGTGTATGCATGTATGTATATGTGTATGTGTATGTATATGTGGGTATGTATGTGTAAGTGCATGTATATATGTATGTGTGTGGGTATGTATTTACTATGTATGTGTATGTATGTATATGTGTATGTGTATGCATCTATGTGTGTGTATATGTGTAAGTGTATGTGTATGTATATGTGTATGCATGTATGTATATGTGTATGTGTATGTTTATGAATTTAAAGTATGTGTATGTATATGCATGTATATGAGTGTGTATATGTATGTATGTGCATGTGTATATGTAAGTGTATGTGCGTATGTGTGTGTGTATATATATGTGTATGTGTATGTATGTGCATGTATATCAATGTGTATATTCATGTATGTACATGCATATGTGTAAGTGTGTGTATATGTATGTATGTGCATGTGTATCTGTGAGTGTATGTGTGTGTATGTGCATGTATATGAGTGTGTATATGTATGTATGTCCATGTGTATGTGTAAGTGTGTGTATATGTATGTACGTGCATGTGTATGTGTAAGTGTATGTGCATATGTGTATGTATGTGCATGTATATGAGTGTGTATATGTATGTATGAGCATGTGTAAGTGTATGTGCATATGTGTGTATGTGCATGTGTATGTGTGTGTATATGTATGTATGTGTATGCATATGTACATGTAAGTGTATGTGCATATGTGTATGTGTGTGTATATGTATGTATGTGCATGTGTATGTGTAAGTGTATGTGCGTATGTGTGTGTATATGTATGTATGTGCATGTGTATGTGTAAGTGTATGTGTGTATGTGTCTGTACATATGTGCATGTGTATGTGTATGTGTGTGTATATGTATGTATGTGCATGTGTATGTGTAAGTGTATGTGTGTATGTGTATGTGTAAGTGTATGTGTGTATGTGTTTGTACATATGTGCATGTGTATGTGTATGTGTGTGTATATGTATGTATGTGCATGTGTATGTGTAAGTGTATATGTGTATGTGTATGTGTAAGTGTGTGTTCATGTGTATATGAATAAATGAGTATGTTAATTAATGAAAATAAAATAATTTACGTCATATACAAACAATGAAAATTGTACTTACAATAATTCACTACTAGAAATAGGGGGCGTAGCGACGCCCCCGAATTGAACAAAAGCGGGGGTCGTTGCTTATGCGACGCTAGCATCACATAAGCGATGACCATGTTTTTTAATAAAAAAAAGGTGTGTTGTTGCATAAGCGCCATCGCTAAAAATAAGCGTTGCAAAGAGTGTCCCTAAGCAGCGATGCTTTTAACAAATGTTGGCAAACTGCTTGCGATGCTGGATGGTCGCATACACGACGTCCTGCTCTTCCAGAGCATCGCATAAGCGACACTCTGGAATGTTAAAAAGATTTTTCTATTTCTCTCGACACATTTGTGCTGGGATTAGGATGCGTGCAAGAGAGAGAGAGAGAGAGAGAGAGAGAGAGAGAGAGAGAGAGAGAGAGAGAGAGAGAGAGAGAGAGAGAGAGAGAGAGAGAGATCCCGTGAAGCAAGGTACACAGACACACAGATTTACACACACACACATACACACACATACATATGCATACACACATACATATACACACATAGACACACACACATACACACACACATACACACATAGACACACACACATACACACACATACATACTAGACGCATACACACACACAAACACACATCCACACACATTTCCATACACACATACACATGCATACACACATATATATACACATACACACGTATATGCACACAGACACACATACACACATAGATACACACACATACACACATAGACACATACACACACATACACACATATTTACACACACACACACATATACACACTAGTTTACATACATACATACACATGCATACACACACATATATACACACATAGACACACACACACATACACACATAGATACACACACACACACAGATACACATACACACACACATACAAACACACATACACACACACATAGACACGCACACTTACACACATAAACACATCCACACACATTTACACACACACACACACATGCATATAGACACATATATATAGATACACACGTATATACACACATAGACACACACATAGACACACACACATACACACATAGACACACACACACACACACATACACACATACATACACACACACATATAGACACATACACACACATATATGCACACACACACACACACACGTAGAGAGACATACACACACATACACATACATGCATACATATGCATACATATGCATACTTATTCGTATGGTTCCGTGAACCACCACGGTTACTATAATGCATATGCATATGCATACATACATACTTACATGCATATACACACATACACACATGCATACATATGCATACATAATGCACATGCATAAGCATACATACATGCTTAAATACATACACACACATACACACATATATATGCATACACACACACACGTAAAGAGACAAACACACCCACATACACATACATGCATACATATGCATACATAATGCATATGCATATGCATACATAATGCATATTCATAGGCATACATAATGCTTATGCATATGCATACATAATGCTTATGCATATGCATACATACATACTTACATGCATACACACACATGCATACATTTGCATACATAATGCACATGCATATGCATACATACATGCTTACATGCATACACACACATACACACACATACACACACATACACACATACACACATACACATACACACATACACATACACACATATATAGGCATACATACACACACACACACGTAGAGAGACATACACACACATACACATACATGCATACATATGCATACATAATGCATATGCATATGCATACATACATACTTACATGCATAGAGACACATACAGACACATGCATACATATGCATACATACTTGCTTACATGCATACACACACATACACACACATACACACACATACACACATACACATACACACATAGACACACACACACACATACACACACATACACACACATACACACACATACACACACACACATAGAGAGACATACATATCTACATCACTTGTAGATTCCATGTCTACCCATCTCATCATTTTCCTTTTCCTTTCCTTTGATACTTCCTTCACTTGAATGAGCTTCATTCCTTGTCCTTCCATGCCAAACTGATGTAGTACTCTCCTCTGATGGTGTGCTTGAAGTGGTTGGACCACTTATCTCCATGCTTTGTTGTTGCTCTTTGAACTTCTTCTTGGCTTCATATGCATTGTCAACCTATAATACATCTTTGCTACCATACCAATGTAGCAACTTATCAAATATTACATTCCTAGGTACCTTAAGCTCTTTGGTGCAAGGGTTATAGCATCTAAAACCCTTTTGCTATGAAGAATATCCAAGAAAAATACACCTATCTGCCTTCAGGTCTAACTTGTGTCTCAATTCTTGAGGTATGTGAACATAACACACACAACCAAATACTTTGAGATGTGAAAGGTTGGGTTTCTTACCACACCAAGCTTCATAAGGTTTAACTCCATGTATTCCTGAGGTTGGACACCTATTCATAAAGCTATGTATCTATTCTTCTTTTCTGCCACCCCATTTTGTTGAGATGTATACCTACAAGTGAATTGCCTTTTGATGCCATGGTCATGTAGAAA
This sequence comes from Ceratopteris richardii, assembly GCA_020310875.1. NCBI lineage: Eukaryota > Viridiplantae > Streptophyta > Polypodiopsida > Polypodiales > Pteridaceae > Ceratopteris > Ceratopteris richardii. The sequence continues at coordinate 6,731,646 of CM035416.1, forward strand.
ATCTGAAAATTCATTTGAAAAATACTCTCCCCCTCCATCCGATCTGAGAGTCTTTATATACTTCCCTGTTTCCTTCTCCACTATGTTTTTGAACCTCTTGAAGTGGTAAAACACCTCTGACTTTGACTTCATGCAATACATCCAAAAAAACCTTGAATGATCATCTATAAATGTGACAAAATATCTATTACCTCTAATGGATGGCTCCCTTGTAGGTCCTCATAGATTTGTGCGTATGAGATTCAACACTTCATTGCTCACATGTGCTCCCTTCTTGAATGGCAATCTGCTTTATTTTTTTAATTGACAAGCATGGCACAAATGTTGCATATTATGAGATGTAAGATCAGGTAGACCAATCATCAAGCCCTTCCTTTGCATGTCCTTCATCTTTTGTAAGTTTATGTGCCCAATTGTTTTATGCCATAAGTCGATTTCTAAAATCTGTTTATTTCCAATTGACAAGTAGACACTGTGAGGGGTTGATGGCTTTACCTCCATGGTGAAGAGTCTTCCTTGCTTCTTTCCTTTTGCTATGAGCTTGTAGTCCTGCATGGGGTCTTCAAAAAAACATCCTTGCTCATTGAACCTCACCTCATAGCCTCTTTCAACCATTTGACCTATCGAAACCAAGTTCTTTGTGATGGTTGGCACATGCAACACATCCTTCAACACCTTGAAGCTTTGAGATCCATTCAATGCAACATCTCCCACATGTGTAATCTTGTGCTCAGTGTCATCCCCTGTCTCTACATGTCCTTGAGTGATGGGTGAATGTAAATTAAAGAAAACATCTTTATTGCAACTCATATGGTTGCTACAACCACTATCAATGTACCATGTAAAATCTGAATTGACTCTTTCACTTGAACCATACATCATAAGCAAGTTCTCATTTTCTGAATTTGTTGAAGTACTAACATAATTAACTTGGTTCCTTTTGTATCCTTGATTGCCTCCTCCTTTGGACCAACAATCTTTTGCATAATGGCCCGATTTTCGACAATTGTAGCATTCTCCATTGGATGCTTCTCTTCCATGTAATCTTCCTCCTTTGGACCAACAATCTTTTGCATAATGGCCCGATTTTCGACAATTGTAGCATTCTCCATTGGATGCTTCTCTTCCATGTAATCTTCCTCCTCTTCCTCTACTCCTTCCTCTTCCTCTTGATCCATAGCTTTGGTTGGGGCCTTTTTGGTTGCTTGAGCTTGAGCTTGACCTTCCTCTCCCTCTACCTTGGGAGTTTTGTCCACCTCTTTTGCCTTTGCCTCTACCTGCATAGAAAACTTGGGCTTGGCTTCCCTTTCATTGTGAACCTCCTTGGTTCATCTCCTCGGTCACCATCAATGTGACTAATTGATCAAATTTTGGTAGGGAATCCCTCACATAAACTGATGTGGTGAATGCTTTCCACCTTTCATTCTCTCTGAAGCCATTGAGAGTGTGTGCAACAAGATCATCGTCTTCGATTGGGCTCCCAATTGAGCCTAAAACATCTGCAAGCTCCTTAACCTTCAAAATGTATTCATTTATGTTAGGACTTGGTGATTTCCTAAGATTATTCAGCTCATTCTTGACCTAAATCTTCCTTGCCTTGGTTGATGAAGAGTACAATCTCTCCAAGGTCTCCCAAACCTTCTTGAATGTGTCCAAGTCTTGTATATGCCCTATCATGCTATTGCTTATGTGTTGGGATAGAATGAATATGACTCTGCTATCCCTTTCTATCCATTCATTAAGTGCCTTGACCTGCCCTTGAAGTGGTGGATCATGTACATGAGGCATTGCCTCTGTGCCGCTCACTAATCTCCACAATCCTTTGCCCATAAGGTAGTTGCTAACTCTAAATTTCCATGGTTGATAATTGCCTTTCTCTAACTTCTCTATTTGTGCATTATACTCAGCCATACTGAGCTCTAAGATGCTCCTCTAGCTTCTCCTCAAGTGTTTGTATGCTTTAGAAGGTGTGGATATTACCTTTTGATAGCTTCTCCCTTGCTAACCTTCGACTAGTTGAGATCTCGATCGACGTAGCCCCCTTTTGATGTCGTCTTGTTTTGATGAGTCCTCTTTATGCTTCCACGAGTTGTTTTGATCCCTTCAAGTCTTCAATATGATGCCGCTGATGTCTCCAAGCCTCCAAAATGGCTCTGATACCACTGATGGGGGATGATTCTAACACCCCAATGCAAAAATGGAAGGTGGCTTCCCTCCACTAGGTCCACAAGCAGTGATATATGCTCACTGTTCTGTACTTTTGTCTGCACCAGTATAGAGACTTAAACTGAAATTTTGCAGACTTTAGTAGATATAAGAGCTACCCAAAAAGCTTTAAATCATCCCAAAGGAATATTCCAGCTGGGAGAACCACCCTCTACAAAGCAGGCTACCTGTTTGCAACACTCTCTGCCTATGTGCAGAGATATACCTTCACAAAGTTGGCAATTTCTCACAACTCACTCAGCCAAGTAACTTGAAACTTTGGCAAAGTTCAGGGAACAATATGAGAGACCAAATGAAGCTTGAAATCAATGAAAATGAGTACAATGAGAGAGCAAACAATGCTCTGCAATATGCTAGAATGAAAATTGGAAAAGCCTAACTACACCTCTAGATAGAGAGGAGCAAAATCATGAGAAAATGAGGTAAGCAAGCAAGGGGGCTGCTTGCTGGAGTTTATGACTTCACTAAACTAAGTGCGAAACTCGTGGAATTCATACAACTCAAGCAACAAAGGCGGTATGATTCTTATATAGAGTTTTACTTTTCCCACAATCTAGCTAACCACCCAACAATGAGTGTAGGTGCACTTTTTGGTGGCTGATTTGATGAGATTTGAATTTGATTGAGTTTGGTGGAGCTTCTAACTTTATTCCACGATTTTGGGTCCTTTTTTTTTATTTTTCCACTTGAAAAACTCGTGGTTGAGCCTTTTTGCATGATTGAGACTTGATTTTTAACAATACACACATAGACACATACACAATTACACACACACACATACACACATCTACACACATTTACACACATACATACACATGCATATAGACACATATATAAAGATACACATGTATATACACACATAGACACACACACACACACATAGACACACACACATAGACACACACACATAGACACACACATAGACACACATACACACACATACACACACATACACACACACATGGACACATACACACACATATATGCATAGATAGACACATAGAGACATACACACATATATATGCATACACACAGATAGAGACACATACACACACATACACATACATGCATACACATGCATACATAATGCATATGCCGATGCATACATACATACTTACATGCATACATACACACACACATACACACACATGCATACATTTGCATACATAATGCACATGCATATGCATACATACATGCTTACATGCATACACACTCACATATACACCTACATACACATATACACACATACATATGTACATGTATATATATTGATTTCTGATCCATTTTGTTTTATATGTACATGTATTATGGATCCTAGTAGAGAGAGAAAGGTGAAACTCACTCTCATAAAAAGTCTTATGAGAGCAAGAGTTCCGCCTGATACTCTAGGGATTATTATGCATGAGTACTCGGAGATGGCTAATGATGAGCTTGATTATACGATCTAGATGCTTACCCAACAATCAGAGGAGTGGTCTTCTGTGGCTCCACATGCAGGAAGACAACTATCTGCTCATAGGTATGTTTTTTTTTCACACTTTTTTTGATGATATTATAACACATATTTTTATTTATTTTAATCTATCTATTTTCAGGACACCTATATCACCTCCAGATCATGATAGCTGAGCACAGGTGCCTATGAGGACATGCATGGGCACCTTAGGGCTAGAGTGCGATATAGAGCTAGAGGGAAGCATTGTGTACATGACGAATGGATTGGAGATCAAGAGAAGAATGCGAGCATTATGCGACTCTTACCTGCACCTTGTCCACTTATAGTGGAAGTAAGTATAAATTTTACATATAAGTTGAAATAAATATCTTATGTTTTATTTACATGATTTTTTTAATTTTTGCAGTGAGCATGAGAGAAATAAAAAATGTGTACTTAGTTCACTTGAGATAGAGTTTGGGACACGATGGTCGCATAAGTGGTGTCTAAAAGAGATGCGGACACTTATGGCTCATCATCGTGATAATGCATGGTACGCATTGCTTTTATGTATATGTATATGTGGATATGAGTATGTGTGTTTATGTATGTATGTATGTATATGAGAGAGAGAGAGAGACAGATAGAGAGAGAGAGAGAGAGAGAGAGAGAGAGAGAGAGAGAGAGAGAGAGAGAGAGAGAGAGAGAGAGAGAAGAGTGAGACTAGAGGTACAAATACATGCATACACACACATATACATCAGACATGCACATTTACACACATATACACATACATGCACATTTATACATACACACACATACATGCACATTTTTACACACACATACACATGCATGGAGTTACACACATATAATGAATACACACATAGACTCATACACATACACATACATAATCACATGTACACACACATAGACTCACATAATCATATTTACATGCATATATACACATACACATGCATACACACACACACAACACATGCATATGCACATATAGATACACATACATACACACACATGCATACACACATATAGATACACATACATACACACACATGCACACACACACAAACACACACACACACACACATATATATATATATATATATATATATATATATATATATATATATATATATATATATATTAATAATATATAAATTATAGTATATATATCTCATTTTATAACAATACATATATACACACACACATATACATATACATATATATACATATATATATATATATATATATATATATATATATATATATATATATATATATATATATATATATATATATATATATATATATATATATATATATATATATATATATATATATACATACATACATATATACATACATATCCTAATTCAAAAACCCTATTATAAATATATGTATATGTATATATGTGTGTGTGTGTATATATGTATGTATATATATATATATATATATATATATATATATATATATATATATATATATATATATATATATATATATATATATATATATATATATATATATATATATATATATATATATATACATACATATCCTAATTCAAAAACCCTATTATAAATATTCTTATTCAGAAATCCTATTTCAAAATTCCTAATTTGAAATCACTAATTTTGATATTAGGGTTTTAAAAACCCTAATTTAGAAACTCTAATTCAGCCTTTTAGCAATATGATTGAAGTATATGTACACATTGCATCTATTCCTGTGACGTCCTACTAGAGAGATGTCTCTCCTCCCAACCTTATGCCTCTATATATAGCTACTCGAATCGATGAGGATCATAATATATATAAAGATATATACACATCATGTAGATACACATACATAAATATAAAATGGAGTAGATACATTATGCATGACACATACATGCCATGACGTGTACGAGGTATATTAACATTATGAGAAAAATTATCATCATCATCATCATCGAGCAAGTATTCCTATATATCAACAATAATATGATTTTGTATATGGTTTTTAAATAAAATAATGACATTAATTTATAAAAGAAATACATACCCAAGCATTATCACATTGACCACGTGATGGTGCACGTTCAAAAGTACCATACTCTACCTCATGTTCAATACATTCCAATCGTGGTCTTTGATATAATATGCTCTTGATAGTAAAATTCATCATAATTCCTATCGGAGGACACATGTGAAGTGGTTGCATGGGTAGGAGGTGGTGGAGTGCCCTCTGATTGATCAGAATTTGATTATAACAAGAAAAAAAAAAATATCAGTTATGTATCTATCAAATATATTTAAAATTAAAAGTTTGATATACTTATAGTATATAGTCCTTGCACGATTAGGAGACGGTGGTGAAGTTCCATTTGATTGATCGAAATCTACAAATAATGGTATTTGATATTAATAATATGATTATTTACATACATAAACATTCACATATACATATTTACACATACACACATATTCACATATACACATTTACACATACACACATATTCACATATACACAAATACACATTATTGTGGGATAAATGCATGTATTTTGTATGAATGGGTGTATATGCATGCATGTGTATGTGTGTGCGTATATATGTGGATATGTATATGTGTGTTTATGTTATATGTATGTATAGGTGTATATGTATGCATATATGTATGTGTATATGTTTGCATCTATATGTGTATGTGTATGTGTGTGTATATGTGTATGTATTCTGATTCTTTTTTTCTGTTTGAGATTAAATTAATAGGAGATATTGTATGGTGGAAAAAAATAAGAGGTGACCTAACATACCACCTGAGATGTGGCAGTTTTTTTGTAGACAGCTACGTCTTTAGGAGTCATTTCCTCAACAGAAGGTATACAAATTAATAGTTTATATTTATAATTTTCATATATTTTAGTAATTTTTTTACATTTAATTTATGTATTTCTTTTTTCTTTAAATAAACAAGCTGTTCCAAAGAAGAGAGTTGAGTTAGGCCACACATCGCACCTAGGCCAAATGGGCCATCATGGTTTTGTAGCTACATTTGTAAGTATATGTGTTATTGTGAGTATATTTTTTATTTTAGTTAAAATGCAAGAAACTAATCTTTTTTATTTGTTTCAATGCAGCAAAAGGATTATGGTCGATATCTTACGAAACATGAGATTGAGTATGCTACAAATTTTGGATATCGGCATTTGAGCGAGTATATGTGAGATCATCTGGATGCCTTTGTGAGTATTATTAAATTTTATATAATTATTTTATGTTTATGGATGTTTTAATTGTTTTACTTATTTATGTTTGTTATATTTAATCTGGGAGTATTATGGAGAGGCAGATATGGATGAGGTGGAAAGATAGACACAGGAAGGATGATCTCGATTGTCACAGGGTGATCATGATGATGAGGATGAGGATGAGGATGATCATGATGCTGATGATGATGTGTATGTGTGTGTATATGTATGTATGTATGTGCATGTGCATGTGTAATTGTATACGTGTGTATATGTGTATGTGCATGTGCATGTGTATGTGTGTGTATATGTATGTGCATGTATATGTGTAAGTGTATGTGTATATGTGTGTATGTGCATGTATATGTGTATATGTATGTATGTGCATGTGTGTGTATGTGTATATGTGTCTGTACATATGTGCATATATATATGTGTATGTGTGTGTATATATACATATGTGCATATGTATGTGTATATGTATAAACATATACAAGTGTATGTATATGCATGTGTATATGTATGAAACATGCATGTGTGTGTGGATGCATTTCCATTTGCATCCATGTCCATGTATGTGAATGTGCATGCATGAGGATGTGCATATACATGTATTTAAGTATATGTTAATGTGTGTGTGTATATATATATGCAATAATGCATGCATGCAAGTCTTTTTATGTGGTTGTAGAAATGTTTGTGCATATGCATGTGTATGTGTAAGTGTATGTGCACATGTATGTGTGTGTATGTGCATGTGTATATATGTATATGTGTGAAGGTGCATCTTCATCATGTATAAGTGTATATGTGCATATCAATAAGTGTGAGTATGCTAACTAATGAAAATAACACAATTCAAATGATTTACAAAGAATGGAAATTGTACTTACAAAAGTTAGCCATATTTTTTGCTTGGTTAGCTTCTTGAATAACCTGCAATAAAGAGAGAGGGAGAGAGAGAGAGAGAGATTATTCAAAGAGAGAAAGAGGTAGAAAGAGAGAAACAGAGACAGAGAGAGACAATAAGATAGAGATTAATAAACAAAACAATAATCTGCAAGCGATTGTTTCAACTCGTAAGCGTAGCACAATTGCGAATGTTGGAGAGCTCTTCGATCAGATGCATGAAGGTGCCGATCGAAGAGCCTCCAACATTTTAATTTTTTTCATAAAAAGCCATCGTGTAAGCGATGGTAAAGCCTTGTAAAAAGGACTGCAATTGGTATCGCATAAGCGATGTTATTTACCACCACTTATGCAACGCAAAAAAGTGTCGCTCATGCAATGCTTTTTTAAATCGTCACTTTAGCGACGCTCACTGCGAGCGTTGCACATCCCGTCGCACCACACGTTGATAAAAACGTCGTTTTGCTCGTCGTGTAACCGATGGTCTACACTCGATGCTTCTTGCGACCCTTTTTGCAATTTTATAGCAACAAAATTGTGTCGCCTTAACCGTCGCTATGTGCCCATATTGCTTGTAGTGATTAGCCATATTTTATGCTTGGTGAACTTCTTGAATAACCTGCAATATACACACACACACATATATATATATATATATATATATATATATATATATATATATAATATATATATATATATATATATATATATATATATATATATATATATATATATATATATATATATATATATATATATATATATATATATAAAGAGAGAGAGAGAGGGAGAGAGAGAGAGAGAGAGAGAGAGAGAGAGAGAGAGAGAGAGAGAGAGAGAGAGAGAGAGAGAGAGAGAGAGAGAGAGAGAGAGAGAGAGAGAGAGAGAGAGAGAAGATGAGAGAGAGGTTAGAAAAGAGAGAGATTCAGGAAGAGATTGCTGGAGCTCATAAGCACAATGCAGATCTGAATGTTGGAGAGCTCTTCAATGAGTTGCATGTAAAATCACTATCGAAGAGCGATCCGATGTTTTTTTTTTAACTTTCATCAAGCTTGACCGTCACATAAGTGATGTAGAAGCATCATGTATGGGATCATACAATTTGTGGATAATCGACGCCCATCATCGTCGCCTAAGTGATGCAAATCAGCTTCGCATATGCGATGCTTGCCTTTCATCGCATAAGTGATGCTTGCCTTTCATCGCATAAGTAATGCTTGCCTTTGCATCGCAAAGCGATGCTTGCCTTTGCATCGCATAAGCGGTGCTTGCCTTTACCTCGCATAAGCAATACTTGCCTTTGCATTGCATAAGTGACGCTAATCTAGCGATGCCCTTAGGAACGTCGCTAGAAGCATCGAGAATGACATTGGAAATAATGTCGAGAATAGCCTCATGTATACGATGGTGCGCACTCGATGCCCGCTCTGATGAAATTCATGATCATTTAGCGACAAAAATGTGTCGCGTTAACCATCACTATGCCCTCATATTCCTTGTAGTGTCCAAAGGTCATTACTGCTCTGGTCGATCAATGTTATTATGAAATTGTCTAGTCTTGATGATTGAAACTCAAGCATTGTGTCCTCTTATACTGACAATGCATTGTAGCCTTATAACAATAGGGGTGGCTTACCCTACCACCCTTCCTTCACACATAGTATTAGTTTTTGCAACTAAAGTAGATGTGGAAACTTCATCTATGATCTATAAAACTTTCAACCTAAATCATGCAAACATTTTCAATAGATCAAGGATACTAACCTCTTTCTTTATTGATTTTGATGATATAGAAGCCTCTATCGTAGGGTTTTGGGTAATGTGCAAGTCCACAAGATCTTTTTGGGCCTTGTTTAATATGGGGAACTAGTGACTTATGGCATCACTTAGTCCATTGGGTTTTTAGATCTAAGGAGATATGGGATCATTAGACATGTCTTGGACATATGGCATCCCTTGGTTGTCATGGACATATGACATCCATGTTTTTTTGGTCCCATGGACATATGGCATCCCTGGTATCTAGGGGCATATGGGATCACTAGACATATAGAAGAGTTTACATCATGGAATAGGTAGTGCTTTTGATCCATTTAACATCCTTGATCTTGGTCCTCTTTGTTTAGATTCTTTGATGATATCTTCTCCATGCTTATAGAGTGCTCTTGCTTCTTTTTTGTTAGTGAAAAAGTCTAGATCTTCATCTTGCATTGTATTTGACTTTTAATTGTTTGAGTTTGGCTTTAATGTCAAGTATTGCACATCTTTGTGATGTACAGAGAGAGAGAGAGTACACATGGGGTCCATAACCCTTGAGATATTTATGGCTTTGGGAAAGTCCTACCTTCTTTAAGAAGATGGTGTCTAATCACTTACAAGGAGCTACAATTGTGTGTCAATACATAAGGATATATGATGAGACATGATCTTTAATATATGAAAAATAGTTGACCTTTTAGGCTTCCTTCAGTACATAAAAGAGAGGTATGTATATGAGAGAATACCAATCTTCTAGACTACAATATATAGATGATCAACTCTTCTCTCATACTTTGAAAATGTAAAGCAAACAAAAAAACACAAAAAATTGTTCCCGCTTTGATTTTTTGCTTGCTAATTGATTATGCTTATTAAGCCCAAATATCTAGGAAAAGTTGCCACATTGGGATGAATAGCACACCTACTAGGGAAATGAAACTTGCTAATTGCTAGTCTTCTTTGGCATTTGAATTCCAAAGAGCTTCTTCCTACCAAAATAGACTCAATGGGAGCCAATGCACTCTACTTCATATGTACAAAAATTGCATAAAGGAGCTACCTAGAAGTTCTAGACTGAGAAAATTGCTTATGCCAGCCAATCTTAAATCTGGAGAATTGCATACCACTCTTGGTTGCACTTTTTCCTCTAGCAACTATGGCATCAATAATGAACACTACCTGTACACACGCAATCTTGAATCCTAGCTTAATTTTCCTACTAAGTGAATAGACAATAAAAAAATGCACTAATTCTTTCCATCTCTTCATGTCTTCATTTGAAGTCATGCTTCCATTCAATGTAGCTCCATACAAAGATAATCGAGCAATTTGCTATGCATATTATTTAGATTGCTCAAGATTCTTAGAAATGCTCCTGAGAAATGAGGATCTAAAGAGATCCTAAGTTATTTTCATCTTCACATTGTGAAAAGCATGTTGTAAGATTTCTTGGGATCAGTATGGAATAGGAGCCCCTTGCCAATCTCTCTTTATATGTTTGGTGGGTTGCACATAACTACATTTATATATATATATATATATCTCTATGTCTCTCTCTCTGTCAATCTCATCGTGATGAAATGTTTCATGGCCACCAACACACTCATTTGTACTGCCATGCATTCATAGTGTGGCCTCTCGAATTCTTCCATCAATTTGTACTCAAGTGAGGATAGGATATTTCGCCTACAGAAAGTTGTTTGCATACTCTTTTGATTGTAATGGTGTTGTGTCTAAAGCATTCTATAATCCTATTTATCATGAAAAATACATCAATTGTTTTTGAAATAGATAGTTATAAGGCCGCAATTATAACAAAATGATAATTTTTGCGTTCAAATCTTGCAAATCTCTTGAATCCACCATGGCTTCCCCATAGATTAAGCATCATAAATAGTAATGGGACAGAGTTAAAAATAATTTGCAATGACACAATGTACAAATACTAAGGGATGAGTCTATATTTGCACACATGAATCTCTTCGAACTTTCTCACATATTTCAACCAAGATTGGAGTGTGATAGATACCCTACCCTCTGTCATGACAGACCACCTTACCACAACAAAGGACCCCAATAGACCCTATCTATTATGATAGGAAGCTGCTATCATGATAGAACGAGAACATAATAGACCACCACCTATCATGATAAACCACTCTATCACGACAGACAAAGCTAATGATAGGCCTCATCTATCACAATAGAACTGTTTTATTGTGATAGAACAAAGTGAATAGACCCCCTTTATTGTGATAGACCTCATGTATCATGATAGAACACCCTATCAGAATAGACCCCCCTTTTGGCCAATGTTGGAATCCTGAGAATTGGACAACCAATTCTAACCAGTTCATGAGAAAAGGAATTGCTTTCTCCATTACCATGCTTTAGCTTACTCTGCCGGCAATAGTCAAGTCTCGATCAAACTATGTTTGCACTCCAACGTCTAAAAATCCTGCTTTATTCACTTGTTTTTGGATAAACAAATAGAAAAACAAAATAGTGAACATAAAAAAGTATTCGTGGTTCTCCTTATTTGAAACAACAATAGTGACAAATAATTTACCAAAAAACCGTGGTTCGAAGCACAAAAAAGATCAATACATTTTAAATACCTTTATTACCAAGAAGAAGAAATTCATGAAGCTAGTTAAAGAAGAAGAAATTCACAAAAAAGATCAATTAGTTACAGAGTACATGAAGCTAGTTATGCATAACGATGCTTTTTCAATGAAATTCAAACAAAAAGCCACTATGGTATGTCTCTTAGAATGAGCTTAATCCGCAAACTACTTTAGCATCTCTCTAAGAAAGAACATAATAAGCATATGTTGTAGATCAAGCTCCAATAAAAACAAGTAATTATTAATTCACAAAAATAGCATGCCATGTCTAAGGGACTATTACATTTACGAAAATGAATTTTACGCCTAAGGGACTTTTACACCCGAAATGATTGTGTTGATTAAAAATTGTTCAATTAACTGAATGATTTAAACCAGAGAAATTGTTTTTCATGTAATAGGTAGGTTGTTGCTTGATTTTCATCCAAAACTTCGAGTATGAATAAATCCCATGGGCGGCGAGGAGTAGTTGGTGTTTATCTCAACCTCTATAAGTGTAACAATTAAGAAGGAAAAAAATTCAACACCTACAAGTGCAATGAATGGGACAAGGATTCTCAACATCAACCTCAACTTTCCACAACAAAGAAATGCATAATCTACGAAGCACGAAGCAAAAACCACTGAATCTGGACACTTCAGTGTCATACCAACCAACCCACTTTGACTCTAAAATTGCATGCAAATCTAATGACAGTGATCCCTCAGAATAAAATAGCCAAAGCTATCATGTACTACTCCAATAGAGAAAAATTCACTTGAGCTCCTATCAATGCTTGACACTAGGTCTATGTATAAAACCGCTCATAAGAGAACAAATTGAATGTCGAGTCATATAATAAATACATAAATAAGGCATCCCACGAATCATTGATAGAGAGGGCAATATCAAAATCATCTCCAACATCAAGAATACTCAATCATAGACATGTCTCCATACAGTGAAAGGGAATTTACAATCCTCGAGATCAAGAGGCAGCAAAGAGGGGTCAATATACTTTTTTGACACAAAGCAATTCATCCATCAACTGCCATAAACTGAATGCCCAAATAATGACACAAAAGCATTGCATCCAACATTTTAGAAGAAACATGCGAATCAGCCTCAAACTCTATCATATGTGACTCATTTGACTGGTCACCCTACAAACAGCATATCCTCAACATAAACTGCAATGACTAAAAATGCATCATCTACTTTGCTTCATATACAAAGTGCTTTCAATCGAATTATATTTGAATCCATGCAAAGCACTTCCAATTGAATTATATTCAAATCCATGTGCCAAAGAATAACCATGTATCTTTTCATACCATGCTAATGATGCTTCTTTCAAACCATACAATGCCTTCTACACAGCTTTTTTTTTTCTCTTTTTGCACAGAACCACAAAGTTGGAATACATATTCTAATGTAAAACTCCATCCAAGAACGTAATTTCAGTGTCCAACTCATTTACATTCCAATCATTGTGACCTTCAAGCATAGATGCTGAACGATTCTCATATAGCACAAAGGTCTCGCCAATGACAATGTTCTTCTATTGAGTATATCTCTTTGTTGCTTCTATTGAGCAACAAGTCTAGCCTTATAACAATCAATTTATCCCATCAAGCTTTCATCATAAGCCAAAGCATCCTCATGCAGAATGGTTCAATAAAAACTTACACACAACATGAAATGGTGTTGGCGCATCATTCAGAAAGGACACGAGCTCTTCTACGACGATAGAGTTTATTTCGTCCATGGCTTTTCAAGAGTCTTGGTTTAGCAGATGTGCCTTGTACTCCTAGGTAGATGGCGAGGGTTCAAGTCCTGCCTAGGGCTGGATGCCTTAGAGTTCCCCAAGATGGGTGCCTCTACCTTATGAGGTCGTGTGTGTGTGTCTTTCCAATTCATTGTACTCTCACAAAAAAAAAGAGTCATGGCTTGCAGTCCGAGAGAAGAGGGAGAATACAACTGCACTAGAGTCCCAAATGGTCTTAATATTGGGGATAACCCGAAGGTACATGGAGATGGTTGGAGTTCACTTTAAAATCCAAGATTTCACTCAATCCAAGATGCCATAGAATTAATAGAATAGAGTCTCGTGGTAATTCTTTTAGAAACACGTATTATGTTGGTCTTTCAAAATAAACATGTGTCCTTCAAAGCATTTCAAATGGTGGCAAAAAAAAAAAAGAAATTATTCTTGGTGTTTATGTCCAGCACATTGAGAGTTTGCTCCTAGGAAAGACAAATTTTCATGCCGTCCATTTTTTAAGAATACATCGTGGCTTTCTCACAAAAGCATACATAGAAGTTTCTTTGGTTTCTCTGCTCCTTTTATAGTCATCTTTATATATTACCTCACAACATAGTTTCTTCAATTCACTTGAGCCTGACTATAGGGAATACTATCACATGAGCTAGCAACTCCTCTTATCCTATATTGGGAGGTGTTAAAATCATTTTGACTACTAGTGATGGTAGTTCTTTCACATCGTCAGATGCTTTGTATGTACCATGGACCAAGAAAACTCACATGTCAATTTTGGCATTAACCAAGATTGGCTTGGTTGTCAAATTTGTTGATGATAGTGTTGGAGTTTGAGGTCTGCACATGCACATGAACAACACAAGGAAGAAGAAGAAGCTTTGAGAACAACACATAATTCTAAATGTGTTACCAATAGAATGTTCAAAGATAAGTTACCCATTAGGGTTATAGGTATATATACAAGCCGGGGGAAAAAACCTCTTAAAGAGGGAAAGAAGTGCCCCGATGGTCCTAGAGTATTCACACATACCATTATATAAACATATCAACCAATCCCCCTTGGGAGTGATGCAGTGAACAAGAAGTTGGCACTCATGAATAAGGAAATGTCAAGCTATGTGAAATCAATCCACAAAAGCTAGTAAGCCCAAAGCTTTGCGGAAAGCTTCAAACTTCTCCCTAGGAAGAGCCTTTGTGAAAAGATATGCAATGTTATCTTGTGTGGGCACATATGCCAAATTGATCTCTCCAGTAGAGAACCTCTTCGTGACATAACGATAGTGCACCTCAATGGGCTTAGTGCGAGCATGGAACAGAGGGTTCCTCACAACTGCCAGTGCACTCTGACTATCAGTGAAGATGGTGGTGGACAAAGATCAACCAACACCCAAAACAGCCATATGGCATCTACACCACACACACTCACCAATTGATGTGAAAGCTACCCTATACTAAGCCTCACAACTAGAAGTGGCCATAGAAGGCTACTTCTTTCTCAACCAAGATATGCATGAGCTACCAAGCATGAAGCAAAAACCACTAGTGGACACATGAGTGTCATAGCAACCAGCCCATTCAAAGTCAGAAAAACGTATAAATCTGGTGGTAGTGAACCCCCCTTTGGATAAAACTTAACCCCCTGCTAATGCTTGACACCTAGACAATGCATAAACTTGCTCATCTATTAGATAGCAAACTGAATATCTGGTTGAGTAATTTCATAAGTAAATTGAGCATCCAACAACCTACTAATAGAGAACAACATCAAATGCATCTCCAGCATCATGAAGACACAACCGTAAACTTGTCTCCATAAGAGTGGCAATAGGTTTGTAGTCTTCAAGGCTAAAACACTACAATAATGTGTTAATATATTTTTTTTGACACAAAGCTAGTCTACCATCAACTTGCATAAATTGAATGCCCATATAATGATGCAAATGCCCCAAATTTGACATCTCAAATGAGGCATGCAAATCAACTTTAAAATCAGCAATATGCTTCTCCTTAGGACCAATGAGCATCATGTCATCAACATAGACAACAATCATCAGAAGCACATCATTTGCATGGTTAACGTATAATGTTCTCTCAATTGGGCTATTCTCAAACCATGTGCAATCAAGTAGGCATGTATCTTTTCATATCAAGCATGTGGTGCTTGTTTCAAACCATATAATGCCTTTTTCAACCTGCACACTTTGTTTTCATGCCCATTCTACACAAAACCATTAGGCTGAAAAACATACACTTCTTCATGCAAGTCCCCATTCAAAAATGTAGTTTTAATGTCCAACTAATGTTCATTCCAACCATGATGAGCTACAAGTGCACATATGCTACGAATAATAGTCATTCGGCATGTAAGAGCAAAGCTCTCATAAAAATCAATGCCTCTTTCTTGAGCATAATCTTTTGCAACAAGCCTAGCCTTATACTTGTCAATTGTTTCATTGTGCTTACACTTCAACTTGTATACCCACTTAGTGCTAGTGGTCTTCTTGATAGGAGGAAAGTCACATAAAGACCAAGTACCATTTGAAACTCATGAAAGTCATCTTTGTCATTGCACATCAAAAATGCATTGTTTTGTACAAGTGGATGTTGCAAGTGCCTTGTGTTCCGCTGTAAGAAAAAGATCTTCACTTGTGCAATCAGTTTGATGCTCAATCTTTGAGGTAGACTTGTTCTTGTCCTTACTTTTCTTCTTGAAGCAATACTTTCCTATTTCTAGGCTTGCCACAAACGTTGCAAGTAAATTTGAGTGACTCTTTGACCTTTAGTCTTGTTGAAAGTAGCTTTGGCTTCAAAGCTATTTCTTGTCTACCTTGAGTCTTTTGCCTATAGTCATGGAGAAGCAAAATTCTCCTTACTTCTTACCAAGTGCGTTCTTGACCTCGGTTGTAAAGATTGCCCATCACAAATGTTTCATAGGATCTAGGAAGCTTGTTAGGCAATCTAATTGCCATGTCTTCACTGGAGATCTTTCATCCACAAAGTGCTAACTTTTGTTGATAATCTTCAAATTATGCGATCACCTTTGAGATAGTCTCTTGAGGACAAATAGAAAGATTGTGGAACTGGGCCTCTAAAGCATAAATCTTTGAAGGAGTTTTATCTTCATATAGACTTGCTAGTGTGTTACAAGCTACTTTAGAAGTCCTAGAAGCAGTGATATGACCCATTTTCAATTCATCATCTGCTAGAAGAATTTGATCTAAGGCTCCTTCGTCCTTGAAATTCCAAATTTTCTAAGAATCTAAATCTTTGACTCTATCTAGTTCAGGTTCTAACCCATCTACAAATTCATGGAGAAGATTCGTGTACATATATGCAGACATGATATCTTTCCATAGATGTGTTCTTCCTTAGGCAAAAACGTGGGCATAAAGGAAGTTAAATAGCCTTGCATGGATGATGTAATTGCTTCTTTCTTTGACATTAGAAAACTTGGAGTAGGGGGCTTAAAGTAGTCCTCAGAAAAATAGAATCCTTTGGGGTAGGGGGAGGGGGTCTTAGAGTAGCCATTAATTTGATGATGAGAGAGACACCTTGGAGGGAGGCCTAGAGTAACCCTACACTTGATGATGAGCACCTAGGTTCAGCTATATATATATATATATATGTGTGTGTAATAATTCTAATTGAAAGCTATTTCTAAATCCGTTTTCCTCCATTCACAAAGCAAACGGATTTTCAAATGCTCTTGTATTCCACAGGCAAGAGATAAAGTGAATGTGTTCGTTTCTATACATTTTCTTAATAAGCTGTGAGTATGAGCATATATATGCATTGAGTATGAGACGAATATTCCATGCACACATTGTTTGAAAGCACACATAGATGCGTTGAGTATGAGACGAATCCATGCACAGAACTTTGAACTTTGGGAACCGGTTTGAACATTTTTTTGTTTTCTTTCTGGCAAAAGCGTTTTAAAATTAGAAAAGAAAGGAGAATGATGAAGATTGAACCTTGAAATTTTCGGAAATGCAAGTGGAGAATCTATTTCCGGACCCAAAGCTCGTAATAAACCCCCCCCCCCCCCCCCCCCCCCGAAAAAGAAAAAAGCAGGCCTATTATTGACCGATCCTTGAATTTCTTGTCGAGCGGAGCGACACGTGTATAATAATTATAATTGAAAGTTATTTATATATCCTTTTTCCAATTATTTATAAAGTAAAAGGGTTTAGTTACTTTTGTGTTTAATAAACAAGGAGAATCAAACTAAATAACTCAGAGGAAGTTCGATCTTGTTCTTCTTCATAGCTTGTTTGATAAATTAACTTAGAGGATTTTTTTTTTTTAATAAAGGAAGTTCGGCCTTAGCCTACTCTCTCGGACTTGTATTAATTAAAAGAAAAGTACAAATGAAGGGGACTAGTACCCACGGGAACCCCCGAATCTCACAGAGCAGACGTAGATTTTATGGAGATTAGATGGCCTTACAAAGAAGGTTAATAACCCTCTCATCCCCCTCATGGGGGGCCCACTTTGGTTTAAGCTTATTGTGGATCAAGAGGATCACTTGATGATGCCTAAAGGGGGGAGATTTCTTATAGTTAGTGATTCTTTTGCCGAGGAGGAATAACAATTTCTCAATCGACCACTCTTTGGGGGAGTCGCCAAAGTTATAAGAACATCTTTCCTGCCAGATTTCCATAGGACCTCCCCTCTGATGGCATTCTAGAGAGTCATGGAGCAGCCGATCGCTTCTCCCAATAGAGCTTGTTTCCAATTGATATGTTTCTGAAGTCTAATTTTCTTTTCGACAATCTACGAGATCCTATTGAAGTTGGGACAAGTATAGAAGATGTGAGCAATATCTTCAAAGGACCGGAAGCAGCGCTTGCACCACGGAGGCACCCCACAAATTTTTCTAGCCTTTGTGTTGGTCCAGATTCCTCGATGGAGAATTTGCCATTAGAGGACATACTTTTTGATTTCTATGAGAGAGTGCCAGATAGCCATGAACTTCATATCCCACCGAAGCTGCGTCCATGACAGGCACCACTTCTTGTTAAGGTTGACGTGATAATCAATTATTTCTTTGGTGTTCTGGATTTTTGTTAGGCAATTACCATTGTGCCATTTGAGACCAAGTGGGCACAATGGATCGTGCCCCATGAGAAGACGAACTTTAGAGCGGTCCCACACAAGCCCTCTCCTTTGTAAAGTATTCCATTCTTCATAGGTAATGTTGATGCTAGGGTGAATATCCTCGAAGTTGATCCATTGGTTGGTGTCTTCTTTCTAGAGATGTTTCCATTTTTTGAAGCCTTTGTTCCATAGCCTCTTGGCATTTCGAATGTTCCAAGATTCCACGTTCCGGATGCCTTCGATTGGAAACCAGATAGAGTCATTCTGTTTGATACCCGCAACCCACTTCCAATCTTCACTGATTCTTATGAAGCTTTTGACTTTATTCCAACTCTTCCATAAGAAGCACACAAGATTCGAACCTTTTGGGAAAACCGGGATCGGAGAGGAGGAAAGGGTCAGAATGTCAAGATTCTTCCAATTCGAGAATCCTAGGAAAGTCAATTCATTCTTGTTTCTGAAGATCAACTTGGCCCACGAGTCCTCCCCATTACACCATGCCTTAATCATCCATTTTGCCGCGCATTTGTTAGCCATGCACCCAATGTCTAGAATGCCAAGGCCCCCACTATCCCTTTGGCTAGTGCAGATGGAGGAAGTTCGATCATGCTCTTCTTCATACCTTGAATTATTGGAAAGTACAAAAATGATGGGAGTAGCACCCATGAGATCCTCATGAATCTCACATAGGTAGGGGTTGAACGCCTAGCATCTACTAGCAATGACAAAGCTTGAAGGTAAGCTAAAGGTAGGAATTGAGTAAGAATGAACCTAACGCTATATGAGGAGACTCGCTTCAATGAGTGCCATAAGGCCCACAAATCCTCGAGAAGAGGCGGTCTCAATCTTAACATATCAAGTGGATGAGGTACATCTTGGAAGCGCAACCCATGGGGCTTCAACTCATGCCCTACCCCCCCCCCCCCCCAAAAGAGAGGCAGACAATTCAACTGAATGAGCTAATGTCCCTCGATAAACTGGAGAAGATATTCTTTCTAAACTATAGTTCTCCATTAGTCAACTCTAAAGGGGGGATGCAAGTGCAAATCTTTTCTCCACACCACATTGTTCTAGTGGTTGAGTCTTTAGTCTCTTGAGGTGGAGGTGTAGAGTTCAATCCTTGGGTTATACATATAATGACTTTGGCCAATCTAAACCAATTGAAACTAGTTGTAATCTAGTATAACCAAGCTAGCGGAGTAAGCAATTGCTGAACCTCCATTCAAAAAAAAAAGTGAAGATCTTTTAGTAATCACTCTGCAAAACACATTACATATTATGTGCTTTCAAAGTTAAGGCTCCGGCAGTAAGCCTTTGCGGAACCTCCATTAAAAAAAAGAAGTGAAGATCTTTTTAGTAGCGACTGTGCAGAAAGTACGCAGAGCTCATAAACCGAAACCAGGTGCGGAGAGACATAGCGTCACATAAGCTTGCAGATCAATGGGTGATCGGCAGCACATAACGTCACGGACCAAACTTCTCAAAGACGTGAAATAAAGCCTGGAATACATGATTTGTTTTTTTTGTTGTACACTGTTCAACAAAGGAATTCGCAATACCTTCCATCATGTTCACATAAGCCCAGAGGCAGTAATCACACTTCTGTTTCTCATCTTGAGGTGCAACATCATTCTGCCCAGTGCCCATGTGTGAAAGTCAAACGACTGGCAGTCGCCAGTCTCATCCTCAGCTGTTTTAAAATGATGAGGGGTTGCGTGTGCAGAGAAGTTTAAATAGCAGCCCTTGTGTATATCGCCTATAAAAACGCTCCAAGAACAGCCTATTGTGTTGAAGGAGAGCGTGATTGTTTAGGAAGCCTCTCGTTGTCGCCGGTCACGAGCAGGCAAAGGATCAAGGAGGGTTGTAAGGCGAGGGTCAGGTGAAGGATGGATATGAATGGAGCTGGCATACGTACAGCTATGGCAGTAAGCGTAGTACTGGGGTTAATTTCCCTGGTTCTATACATACTTTGTAAGCGTTGTTGGTGGCAGCCAAGTTCCCTAGCTCGTCTGCTTCGATCCCGAGGTTTCAGTGTTCTCCCATACACACCAATAGTAGGAAACTCCCTCGATAACGGCCGTCTTCAAAAGCTCGCCTACTCCACGCCACTCTGCATAGGCTCCGCCCACCACCGATACCTTACAAGAATATGGGCCTTTCTCTTCGCCAAATGTTCTCCCTCATCCGATGCTGGTGCGCAGTGTTCTGTTTTCTATGTGTGTGTGTGTGAGAGAGAGAGAGAGAGAGAGAGAGAGAGAGAGAGAGAGACGTGTCTGTAGATAAGTCGGCTATTTTCTGGCTCGGTCCTCGTCCATCTCTCAATATCGTGAATTCAAATGATGCAAAGGTCATTCTATCATCCAATTACAAGGAGTATGTCAAATTCCCGACTCTTCAAATAGTATTTCAGCGCGTCTTTGGGCGCAGCATTTTGACCATCGACGGTGACGAATGGGCACAACGAGGACGAATTTTGAACCTTGCTTTTGCATCTGACAAACTCAAGGTGAGAGAGAGAGAGAGTTGTTGATAAAGGATGAATACCCATCATACTTTTACTTGATGTTGTTTCTCCTCAGGGTATGGGTGCATAAATGCTGGTGTGCATTCAGGAGATGCTCGATGATTGGGAACGAAAACTATTGGAGACGAATGCTCAACATTCTGGCAGGCTCATATACTTGTGAAGAGAAAACATTCTTGTTCTTGTTCATTCTTGGAGTTTGTGCCGCATGTAGTCTTTCTTTCTGTTCATGCAGGCGACGATGTGAAGTTGATGGACATTCACTTTGGGCGGCAGACCGAGCAAGAAGACAAGAGACTAGGTGAGTGACGGCTATGGGCATTCAATAACTAGTCGTGGTCTTAGGGTTGCGGGTCGCCCTTCGGGGTGCGGGTCGCCTTTAGTGCCCCTCTCCCCCCTCGTTTCGAGGGGGGCCTTTGCTCTCTCGTCTTCCCAGTGCCCGGGGGCTCCCCCTGTGGAGCTCGCCAGGTCTGTGCTCTTCGGGGCGCTGCTCTTGATCTTCATCATGTCGTTGCACAATGCCCTCCGGGATGGGATGGCGGGTCCGTCCTTTCTGAAGATGGAGATGAATGGATTGCAGTCAGCGATTAACCCAGTATACGACAGTGGAGAATCCCTAATCAGTCATGGTTCTGTGAATGCTTCTGGCTATCAAATGATCGACAGTGTTCAGGTATCTGCTAAACCTTCGAATGCCCAACAAAGCTCCAATGCTTTGTCGTACGCTGGTGCTCTACAATTTCCTCAGCAAAACCACTTCTCAATGTTCAACATGCATGGATACGCAGGTATGTCTCTTCCTCAGTCGACTGTTAGAGACATTAAAGGAAAAGGTAAAATCGATTTGGGTATGGAGGAGGTAGATACTATACCTAACAGTTGTCCTGAACATTACATAAATCTGGAACCCGAAGTAGAAGACAGAGAAGACTCCACTCTGGTCATTGATAGTACGTCCTTGGAAAAATGGAACAATCATTTGACTGAGAAAGTGGTCATTGGATTATGTCATGGTCTTAGACCTGCTCAGGACATTTTAAAGAATTGGATGAAGGTTAATTGGGAAAGTAGGGGATTATTTGCCAAACACATTCAGTATCTGCCTAATAACTACTTTCTTTTCTTTTTTGAGGATGGAAATAATGCTATGCAAGTGATTGCTGAAGGTCATTGGTTAATCCGAAATACTCCTATATCTTTTTTTAAATGGTATCCAGGGTTCAACCCTAGGGGGCCAAAGCCAACTAAGGTGCCTGTGTGGGTTGAACTTCCTGATTTACCTGTTGAATATTTTCCTTGGATAGATAAGCTTGGGGGACTTTTAGGTAAAGTTCTTGGACAGAAGCCTAGAAATGGATTTAACCCCAAATGGGATCCTCTGATGCTAGTTGAAGTTGATATTTCCAAAAACATCAAACCGACACTTGTTCTTAAAAATTCTGAAGGGTATAAGCTACATGAACAAAGAGTTATCTACAAGAATTTACCTAATGCTTGTTTTCATTGTTATAAGCAGTGGCATTTGATTAAAGACTGTCCCTCTCTTGTGATCAATCAAGGTAAGGAGAGCAGAGAGGACAAATCAGAAAAACAGATTCCTGATGTTAAAAAAGAGGAGAATTCCAAGGAAGATGTGGTCTTCAGAAAACAGTCAGGTAAAAACAGAAGGAAGCCTTTTCAGGTTGGTCTTAAACCTGAAACTCTTGTTAAGGTTATTAGCAATCCTTTTCAGGTTCTTGATATGTCTAATATTGACGAGCCTGAGAACTTAGAGGTTGCAGGTATGCAAAAGAATAATAATGTTCCTTTGTCTGCCCATTCGGGTGATGGCCATCCAGAAAAAGGGGAGGGATGGACCGTGGTGGGTAAGAAAAATAGTGTTAAGCCCCAATCCCTTAATGTTCACTCCTCCCCTGTGCAGAACCAGCTAGAAGAAGATAATGAGTATCTTTCACAAAAATCCAAGGATCCTTTTGTTGAACAACTGAACAAAAGTGATGAAGAAGGTATGTTACAGGCTGGTGTTATGGACGATAATGAGGATAATATGGTTATAGATAAGGTGTCAAGTCCCTCAGTCAAAGATAAATCAAAGTCCAAAAGAAAAGATGTGATTAGGTCTTCCATCTCAGCTGTGAAACCGATCAAGAATCTTAAAAAATAATTGTTTCTTATGGATTTCCTTAACCTTATTTCATTAAATACTAAAGGTTTGTCAGATCCTGTTAGAGGCAAGATCATTAGTAACTGGTTAAAAGATTCCTCTCTTTCTCCTAATTTTATCTGTCTGCAGGAACTCAAGATTGGTGGTGATCAACTTATTGCCAATCTGAAGGTTGTTTCCAGTAATTCCATCTGGTATTCCACTAATCACAGTGGAAAAGGTGGAGCTGCTATTGGTATTAAGTCTAGTCTCAGTCAACTTGTTGAAAAGGCTTTGATTAGTGATACCAATCAGTGGATTGGCCTCAAGTGTAAAGATCCCTTCAATTTCACTATCATTTCTGTTTATGCTGCTAACAATCCCTTAGACAGGTCTAAATGCTGGGAGGAGATTGGTAAGCTTGATGGTGATCTTATTCTCACTGGTGATTTTAATATGGTCACTAATTCTGCTGACAGAATCGGTAATTGTAAAAATGTGATTACTGGTAGTGAAAAAAAGTAAATGGTTTAGACTTGTGAATTTGCATAATCTGGTTGATATTTCTTCTAGTACTGGCCATACCTGGAATAATAGGTGTGCTAATAATAGGCTTTCGGCCAGATTAGATAGAATCTACATGAACTCCTCGAGATTTCAAGATTTGATCCCTCCCTTCAGATTTCAGACCATGTTCCTATGGTTGTTAAGCTGGCTAGCAATAACCCGTCTTACAGGGCTGGCTGGCCTCACGTGGATATGTCTTTGTTTAGGATGCCCTTGGTTAAGTTGGAAATCAGCAATATTTTTAAAAAGCATTTTATCCGGGGCTGTTCCCCTTTCAAGGCCTGGGAGGCTGCTATTAAAGATGTTCAGTGTACTCTCGCTTTCTTCAAGAAAAAAGCCAGGGAGATCAGGTACAACAGAAGAATGATGCATCTTAAAGAGATAGACAGAATTGAAAGCTCTAATCTTAGTAGTAATGTTAAGATTCAGAAGATCCTGGAGCTACAGGAAAAAGTGAGGTATGAAGACTACCTTCTGGCTAGTGGTGCCCTTGCCACGTCCAGAGAGTTCTGGGCTGGGAAAGTTGATAAACCTAATAAGCACATGTATGAGATTATGAGAAAAAAAAAAGCTAAAGATTTCATTCCTCTCTTAAGGAAAAACAATGGCGAGGTTGCCTCTAATCTCAAGGAGAATTTACAGGAGGCTGTGTCCTTCTTTACCAATGTTTTCTCTTTGCCTCCAAAGAGAGGGGACCACATCTGGAGTGCAAGAGCTGCCATTGCCCTTTGTAGGAAAAAAATGGTTCCTCAGGGCTTGGTCTCCCTCCTTGATCTCCCCCTCTCTGCTGGTGAGGTTAGAGAAACCATTAGTAAGTTGAAGCCCTGTAAATCCCCTGGACATGATGGTATTCCTAATGAGTTTTTTCAGGAGTTCAAAGAAATTTTGGTGCCCATTATTCTCTGGATCTGGCAAGAAGCCATAAGTAGAGGGTCTCTTTCTACTTTCATTAATACTGGAGTAATTAAATTAATTCATAAAAGAGGATCTAAGGATGATCTTAACAACTGGAGACCTATCTCTTGTCTGACTTCTCTTTACAAAATTTATGCCTCCTCCCTTGCTATAAGGTTGAGTCCTTTGATGGATTCCATTATTCTTCCTGAACAGAAAGGTTTTATTAAAGGAAGATTTATTCTTGATGCTATTATCTCTATTTGGGAAGGGATGGATTATGCTAAGGATAATAACATTGACACTTTCTTTTTTAAGATTGATTTTGACAAGGCCTATGATAGGATTGAGTGGGATTTTATTCTGCAATCTCTTCAAGATATTGGTGCAGGGAAGAACTTTATTAAGTACACTAGTGTTTTGTTTGGCAATGCTCATTCCAAAGTTGCCATGAATGGTCACCTGTCTTCCCCTTTTAAGCTTTGTAGGTCTGTGAGACAAGGTTGTCCCTTAGCCCCCTTACTGTTTGCCATTACTAGTGATGCTCTTGGCTGGCTTGTTAAAGATTGTATTAATAAAGGTCTTTTAAAAGGTTTAGAAATTCCTCAAGCTACTGACATGCTCTGTTTGCAGATGTTTGCTGATGACACAAACCTTGTGATGGAAGCTGATCCCTTGTCTGCTAACACTTTTTTAAACTGTCTTAAAACCTTTTGTCTGGCAAGTGGTTCTGTTGTTAATCATCATAAAACCGGTTTTTTTGCCTCTAATGACTTGGTCCCGGAGTGTGTGCTTGTGGCAGGGTGTGACATCATTAAAAAGGGTACTGTGTTCAGATTATTGGGTATCCCTATGGGATTTAATATTACCTTTCAACAGAGATGGGACTGGGTTTTGGACAAATTTAGATCAAAGATTTTTAAATGGATGGATATGCAGGCCAATATTTCCCAAAGAGTGTTTGTGTTGAAGCATTATATTCTCCCTGGTCTAACTTATTTCCTTGCTTGTTGGCAGCCTACCAAGAAGCAGTTGGCTCAAGTCATTGCCCTTTCCAGGAGATTCTTATGGGGTAGTGCCAAAATTCCAAAAGTTGCTTGGAAGATATGCTGTATGAAGAAGTCTGAGGGAGGCCTTGGCCTTTTATGTCCCTCAAGGATGGCTACCCAAATGGCAACAAAATGGATTCTTAGGGCTATCTCTTCTAATGACTTTTGGGCCTGCTTGATTAAAAGAAATATCAAATTTTTTTGCTTGAGTAGTAATAAGAGTTGGTGTAACTTTTCTCTTTGGGATATTGTGTCTTCCCCTGCCATCTTCATCCCCAAAGGGAGTCAGCTGGTTTGTAACTTCTGGAGGGCTTGGATGTCTATTAAGGAAGGTTACAAGCTGCCCATTTGGTTTGCCAAGAATCACTCTTTCTTATTACAGGATTCTTTATGGATTGGCTGGTTTGCCAGTTATAGGGAAGCCTCCCTTCCTATAAGATGGCATAAATGTAAAAATTATGGTTTCAATAAATGGGAGGATCTGTTGAGAAATGGGCTAGTGATTGAGGACAGTCACATTTTGAATGCTAATGACCTGTCTTTGTCCTGCAAACAGATAATCAAAGAAAGGAAGCTGCAACTGCTGAGTATGAGGGCAGAAAATCTTTGGGACAAATTTATTGCCTTGTCTGTGGTGGCTCAGGACTTGTATTCTTGCTACAAGTCTTCCTACACCAGCATCTCTAGCATTTGTGGACGATTGAATAAAAAGTGGGACCTGTCCTGGAATTATCATCAATGGAGGTACAGATTTCAAAGCCTCTGGGCTTACCCAATGGCTAACAAACATTCTTGTCTCCTGTGGCTGATTCTGCACAAAGGAGTCTGGACTGGGAGCAGAGCTAGAAAATATAATATTGATGCAGGATTGTGTAAATCTTGTGGCAAGGTTGAAGATTTGGAACACTTGTTTTTTAAGTGTAAAGACAGTATGACCTTTTGGAAAATCATACAACTCTATTGCCAGACTGCTGGGATCTATACTCTGGGAGTCAAGGAGCTGCTTATTGGAGAAACTTACAGGATGGACATTGCTTTGTGGCAGATTGTGAGGGCTCATATCCTTTGGTACGTGTGGAAAAGTAGAAACAGCAAGATTTTTGATAAAAATGGAAAAAGTTTTCTTTTTTCCTGTCTTATTGGAATCAGAAGAATTGCCTACATGTGTAGCAATATTCCCCCCAATGAGAAATTACTAGATAAGAACCCCTTGTATATTGTCAAAAAGTACCCTTGTAGTACATGGAAGAACAAATTGCTCCAGATTTACTCTAGGGACAGAAACAATATGATCAGTTTCTTTAACTGGTATATTAGGAACTATGTGATGTAAGTGTTTGCTGGACTGGGCTCTCTTGGCCCTTGTCTTTGCTCCTGTTGTTCTGAGATGTTCTCCTCCCAGTAAATTTGTGGGAGTTACTCTTGTAATTTTTTTTCCTGCATCAATATTATACTTTTTGTTTGAGCTCAAAAAAAAAAAAAAAAAACATTCCCGCAGGCGTCAGGATCAATGTACTATGCGGAGTGATGCATCGAGACAAAAAGATGTGGGGTGATGATGTAGATGAGTTCCAACCCGAACGCTTTGCAAATGGCATTGCACGTGCCTGTAAGGGCATGCATGGTTTCATGGCTTTTGGGTATGGGCCGCACAGCTGCATAGGACAAACGTTTGCAATGCTTGAGGCTAGCTTGTTTTGGCATCCATGCTGCAAAGGTTTCGCTTTCGTCTCCCAGAGATTTATCAGCATGCTCCAAGGCTCTATGGTACCCTTCGTCCTCAGCATGGAATGCCTCTTCTCATCACACCCATTCATTACTCAATTGAGCGCACAACATTGAAAACAGCTCAGCAAAATTATGAAAACAAATCAACTTGATGATCGTGAATCGCTTACTTTAAAATCACAATAACTAGATACTAATTTGAAATGGATACTGAACCGCGCATTGTTCTAAAACTGTTCTTGGCAAATCAATCATCATCGTCTTCACCATTTTAATATTCTGAAATTTGAGTCCTGTTTTCTCTTCTCCGCCTCTTCCATATACTCCTGATCTATGTTTGGAATGTAGAAGTTAAATGTTATGTTTACTTTGCTGCACGTCGTTTGTTTACTTTTCTGGTGCCATAGCTAACGTGTTGTCTTATGGAGCCTCACTTTCTGGAGGTCCTTTTCCCTGAAACTAAAAACTAAACCTTTCTAATCTTCAATGTCAAGCCTACCTTGGACTGAGAACACTTCCATATCAAGTATAGACAAAAATTTACACAAACACTCATTACTTGCAAATGTCATGACTTTTAATGCTTCAAAGTATACAATAATGTTTGTATGATCCTTACGCAACCTTAAAGTTCAATAAACACTTGATTGCACTTGTCAGATTTCTATGTGATCACTAAGATAAAAAATTTGCCTCAAACTAATGTTCAAAATTGACAACTTGGACATATGTGACTTCTATCATAGATTTCTGCTAGAATACAATCCATTTTACAAAATGCTTTTAGCCCTAGATTTCTTATCGCTCCACTTAGATTTTTAATGCTTAAACATAGAAAACTTTACATG
The DNA here is from genome assembly GCA_020310875.1 of Ceratopteris richardii. Taxonomy (NCBI): domain Eukaryota; kingdom Viridiplantae; phylum Streptophyta; class Polypodiopsida; order Polypodiales; family Pteridaceae; genus Ceratopteris; species Ceratopteris richardii. Next base: position 6,760,463 of record CM035416.1, read on the forward strand.
CATCACTAAGATCTAAGCAAATATTTAATTAACGAGATGCATCATTTTTGTGTCTTTACTTCAAAGAATTGACATGTGACTGTTCCTATGAATCACACGCACACACACACACACACACTATGTGATGGATTACGACACAAAACATTAACCTCAACTTGTTTTACTATTGAAATAGATCTGTCTACAAGATTGTTCATTCAAGTGATCATTCTAAGAGAAATGAGAATTAGAATGAGCTCTAAATCCACTGGTTTCCCTCGACACATCTATCCTCATGTTATGAACTCTCTTAGTTTCTAACTTGATTGACTTATATAGCCACAAGTTTGTAACTCTATCATGACTGATACGTTATTATTCACTTGTGTTATTAATTGCCTAACTTATTTCTAACTATGGTACACTAATTAGGATCCTCTGAAGTGAATATATGCACAAGTATATCTCAAGTTCTTTATTCATGACCATTTTCATTCTTCTTGGTGGTACTTTGTACTTATGGATATTATTCAGCTCTTACTTCAGTTTAGTTCATCATCAATAGAGAGAGCTATTCTAGCCATCCGTCTTCTTCGTGTGCCTTGTTGTGTTTGTGCTCCTTGTGTGTGCTTCTCATGTGTCTCTCGCACTTCTACACACACCCAAGAGTCGTATCATAGTAGGTTCAGCTCCTTCTCAAGTTTTGGTTTTTTGCATCATGAGGTGTGTGCACTTTTAACAGTGCAAATGGACTTCAGAGCATAGAATAGTGAATTTCAACAACCAAGAAACATATCCACCAAAGTGCCCTACAATTTTACCCCCATTTCGAATCCATTCATGCAATCAGAATTGCCATCTGAGTGAGGGTTTCTGAGTTGGCATTTCAACATTCATTTCAGCTTTCATCGAAGTAAAGACTTTGTCACATTCTTGTTCTTTAGTGAAATGGTGGGCAACAATGACTTGTTTGGCATGGTTCAAGCTGAAGATAAGCTTGATGGGACTAACTATCAAATGTCATCTTACATGATGAAGCATGTTCTTGTTGCAAAACAACTTTGGAACATAGTGGCAGATGTAGATCAAAGACTAGCAGGATTCTTCTACTTCATAGTCTACTGCCACACATGGAGCGTCTTCTTCAAGTACAGTGGTTTCTCCTTCTCCACCTACACAGGAGCACCTTAGATGGGATGGAAAAGATGCTCAAGATCATGCATTGATTCTGCTTTCTATGAAGCATCATATAGTTGCACACATTCGGTCATGTTCTACATCACGACAAGCATAGGACACTCTTGCTTCTTTGTATGTCATGCATAATGGAGCACGTGTTTCATACTTCAGGAAGCAACTTGAGGATGTATGTATGACTGAAAATGAGTCTGTGGATGTGTATGTGACATGCATCATGGACTTGAAAGAGAAATGGACAAACATAGATGAGATTATTCCACATGCATCACTCATTTCTACATTGTTGAAAGGATTACTGAAACCTTTTCAAAGCTTTGCTACTACACTCCATTTGGTTGCAAAAGGAAATCCTAATATGTATGCATTTGATGAGGTTGTGTCTCTTCTTTTGCAAGAAGAGCAATCTAGAGTGAATAGGAGTGGTTTGATTGAACGAAGCCAAACATTTGCTATCTCACAAAAGGGGAAAAGCAAGTATGGTTTAGCTTTGGGTTCCTCAAAACCAAAGCCTCAACCTTCCTCTTCCACTTATTCCTCTAATGATGCTGATTTGCAAAAGAAGAAGAGATGCAAATATGGCTAAAAGGCCGATCATACTATTGGTGAGTGTAGAAAGCTTGCTAAGTGCAATGAAAAGAAGAAGGAATCGAGCATGTCTTTTGCTGAAAATTCAGCAAATGTAAAGAATGATGACATGGCTCAAGATTTTTGGGAGTGTGTTGTTACATGTCATTATGATGCATCTTTGCATTCTATATGTATGGTTGTGAGTGAAGGTGATTTCGATTGGTTCTTTGATAGTGGTGCCTCAAATCACATAACATCATGCAAAAGATTTTTTGTGAGTGAGGGTGATTCAGATTGGTTCTTTGATAGTGGTGCTTCAAATAACATAACATCGTGCAAAAGATTTTTTGCATCTTTGAAAGATGCACCCAAAGGAGGACATGTGGTGTGTGCAAACAATGCCTCTTATCCTATCATTAGAGTAGAAGAAATTGAGCTTACGGCTGCAAATGGAAGTTTGATTCTCTTGAAAAATGCATTGTATGTACCCGATATCAAGAAGAACTTAATTTGAGTTCTATTGATTGTCAAATCTAGACTTCATGTACACTTTGTTGATGATAAGTGTATGGTTCATGATTTCAGCAATGGTGATGTTATTGTGATGTCTGGTACATTATGTAATGGTTTGTATCACATGGATACATACAAGAGGGTTGCTCATACTTCTTCCATGGATGAAACGGAGCTTTGACATGCTTGTTTTGGTCACTTGAACTTCAATAGTTTTCTTTAATTGCAAAAGAAGGACATGGTTATTGGTTCCCAACACTTGAGTCCATCGCAAAGCATGCATGTGAATGTTGCATTCTTGGAAAAATGCATCGTGCTTCTTTTCCAAAAGATAGTCATACACACACTACAAGAAAATTGCAGATTGTTGATAGTGATGCATGTGGTCCCTTTAAGACTCCATCTTTTGGGAAGCATGTATATTTTGTTAGCTTCATTGATGATGCTACTCACCATACATGGATGTATCCTATCAAAGCAAAGAATGAGGTATTTTCAGCATTTTTAGCTATGACTGAAAAGTTTTCTTCACAAAAGCTTTTGACTCTACGCACAAATTGTGGTGGTGAATACATGTCACATGAGTTTAATGCTTTCCTTTGTGAAACAGGTATCTCACACCAATGTACGGTACCATATACACCTCAAAAAATGGTGTTGTTGAGCGTAAAAATAGAACTCTACTTGAAATGGCATGATGTATGGTTAAAGGAAAGCATCTTTCTGATAAGTTTTGGATGGAAGCAGTCATGTGTGCAAACTATGTGCTGAATCGCTGCCCTACAAAAGCATGGAGAGTCATCACTTCTTATGAGGCTTGGAATGGACATAAGTCTATGGTTAGTCATATGCGTGTGTTTTGTTGTTTGGCATATGCTCTTGTGCCCTCACAACAATGTCACAAACTTGATGACAAGTCACGAAAATGTATATTTGTTGGTTACAATGTGAAAAGTAAGGGATATGGCTTGTAGTATCCATTGATGAACACAGTTACTGTGAATTGAGATGTGTTATTTGCTGAAAATTCAAATTTTCCTCTACTTGAATGCAAAAAATAACCAAAAGTTAGCTCACAAGATATGTTCGATACACTCATGCCTTTATTCCAAAATGGTGTACTTGAAAATGGCCATGTAGGCCAACCAACTGAGGCTCAAAGGGCTGAAAAATTTCAGCCAAATAGGGCTGAAAATGTATAGAATTTCTAGCCAAACATGGCAGAAATGTTTCAACCCAAACTTATCAAAACTTCTGGAAATTTCTAGGCACATATGGCTAAACATTTGCATCAAAATATGGCTGAAAATGAGCATGAAATTCAGCCTACTCATGATGTACATGTTGACGATGTATTACATAATGAACGTATGTCTATCAAGAGTGCACAAAGTATGCCAAAGTGACTGAAACAAACCTTGCAGGACAGCAAATTGACTGCACCTTTACTTGGTAGAGCAAGATCAAACTCTTGCCATGCATCAAGTAATTTTGTGGATTATTCTCTTATTGGAACAACATGTAACGAAGAGCCACTTGCTTTTGAAGATGCATGTGATGATCAACAATGGATGTGTGCTATGTGATCAGAAATGGATTCCATACATAGGAATGGTGCTTGGGAGTTATGTGAATTGCCGAAAGGAAAAAATGCCATTGGTACAAAGTGGGTTTACAAGATTAAGAGAAAGTGTAATGGTAGCATTGACTGCTACAAAGCTAGATTGGTTGCCAAAGGATATGCACAATAATATGGCATTGATTATGAGGAAACTTTTGCACCTACTTCACGCATGACTACCATTCATACTGTGGTTGCATTGGCTACCCATCAAGGTTGGAAAATGCATCAATTGGACATAAAAACAGCCTTCTTGAATGGTGATTTGCAAGAAGAGGTCTATGTGAAGCAACCTCCTAGATTTTCTATGAAAGGGAAAGAGCATATGGTTTGTCGCTTGCATAAATCCTTGTATAGATCAAGCAAGATCCACGTGCATGGTATGACAAAATCCCTAAGCACTTGATTGCTCTTCGCTTCACATGCAATCCAAGAAAGCACACTCTATGTACGCAAAAATGGGGCTGATCTTACACTGCTTGTTCTTTATGTCAATTGACATACTCTTGATTGGGTCATGTGATGCAAAACTTGACATTCTTATGCTGATTTGTAGCATACTTTTGATGTCACTTATCTTTGTCTGTTGAGCTACTATCTTGGCATCCAGTTTGTATTTGTTGAGGGGGGAATTGTTATGCATCAAGCAAAGTATGTTGAAAAAACTACTTCAGCATTTTGATTTTGAGGATTGCAAGCTTGTTTCCACACCAATTGAGACAGGACTCAGGTTCTCAGTTGAGGATTCCAGTGATGCATTTGACACTTGTCTTTATTAGCAAGCCATGGGATGTCTTATATATGCATGCAACACAAGGCCAGATATACAGTATGCAGATTCCTAGTTGAGTCGATTCATGCATAGCCCTGGCACTAAGCATTGGCAAGCAGTGAAACATGTGTTTAGATATCTTAGAGGCACTTTGAGCTTAGGTCTCTATTATGGAACAGATATTCAGCCATGCATGTATGCTTTTACAGATAGTGACTGAGCTGGTTCTTATGATACTCACATGTCCACTAGTGGTAATTACTTTTTCCTTGGAGACTCATGCATTACTTGGTTGAGTAATAAGCAACATAGAGTGGCGACATCGAGTTGTGAGCTGAGTGGAGGGCAGGTTTTAGAGCTACAATAGAGTTTATATGGTTGAGATGCCTATTGATGGATCTTTGCATGGAGATTGATGCTGCTACGCATATTCTCAATAATAGTCATGGTGCATTGGCTATTGCACAAAACCCAGTGTTTCATGCACGGAACAAACATATTGAGGTGCATTATCACTATGTGAGAGAGTGCCTTCATGTAGGAGATATTGATTTGGTAGATGTCCCTACAAAAGATAATGTGGCAGACATATTCATCAAAGCTCTTCCATGGTACAAGTTTGAAGCTTTTTGCAAACGTTAGGCTTACTACCTTGTGGGGACTGATCTGTCACTCCCTGCATGTGTTCACATCATTCGCTCTAGGGGGGTTTGTCACACTTATGTGTTCCTTGAGTAGCTTTGATGTGAAACTTTTCCCTATACATGGGCACTTTTTACTCTTGTGGTGGCTAGGTTTTTTCCCCATGTCACCACATACATGATTCACTCATATGTGGTGGTACTTTGTACTTAGGGATATTATTCAGCTCTTACTTCACTTGAGTTCATCGTAAATAGAGAGAGCTATTCCTGCCATCCATCTTCTCTGTGTGCCTTGCTGTGTTTGTGCTCCTTGTGTGTGCTTCTCTTGTGTCTCTTGCACTTCTACAAACACCCAAGAAAACATGCCATTATTCCTCACATTTTCTCTTGTAGAATAGCAAAGGATGCTTGGGATACACTTTTCACTTTATATCTGGCAATGAATGAGTCTCATGTTGCTTACCTCCGAAAAGAGTGGAGAGTGATCACATGAATGAAGGACATTTCATGGATAGTTTTTTGACAAAGATCAAAGATTTGAAGGAGAAGTTGATTTCTTCTGATGAAGTCTTGCCTGGAAATTCACTTGTGGAGACTGTCCTTAATGTTCTAATAGTTTCAAACACAATTTTTCTTCTACTCTTCGATTGATGATGAAAGGAAGTCCAAGTGCCTTAGCATTTGATAAACTAGTCTCTATTCTATTGTAGCAATATGAGTCTACATTATGCATGTTTTAGGTCAAGCTTTCCTGGCTACTTAGAAGGGCAAAGCTAAATGGAGCTCATCTATTAGTAAGCACAAATCTCTTAATTTTGCACAATCAAAGAAGGATGAGAGAGATGAGAAGAAAATAGAAAACCAAAAATTAGTTTGTGAATACTATAAAGCAAATGATCATGCCATAAAAAGTTTTCCAAAATTGGCTACAAAAGAAGAAAGAGGCTAGAAAGGTTGTTGTAGAGGCCTCTACACCCAAAACAAAGTTTGCTAATCTTGTGGAGAATGAAGAATGGGAATTTACCACTGTTTGTAGTTAGGACCCATCGTCTCATGAAAAGTGTATGTCTGCAGTAGGCTCACATGTTTAGTACTTTGATACTAGGGAAACAAAACATATTACCTCATAGCATAGTTTCTTCAATTCACTTGAGCCCACCTCTATAGGGAATACTATCACATTCACCAACAAATCATCTTATCATGTCATGGGAATTGGAAAGATCATTTTGAATATTGCTAATGGTAGCTCTTTTACATTATCAGATACTTTATTTTTGCTAGGGATCAAGAAAAAATTGTTATCAGCTTCAACATTAGCCAGGATCGGCTTGGTTGTGAAATTTCTTGATGAGAGATGTACAATTCATGATCTCTCAAATTGCAACATCATTATTGCTTCTGGCATTTTATGTTGTGGGCTATATAAGCTCATAGATTATGCAAAATCTTTGAATGATTCAGCATGTGTAGTTCAAGATTATAAGGCTATGTTAGTTGCAAAGCTTCCTCGTTCATGCTTTGGTCATCTAAATTTTGCTAGTTGAGTAGGCCTCCATGAATTTGAAATGATGTCCTTTTTGCCCAAACTTGAGACACATGGTCTATGAAGGCTGTATTTTGGGAAAAATGTAGCATTCCTCATTCCCAAAAGATGGCTAAGTTTGAGATACTAAGAAATGGCATCTTTTTTGAAGTACTTTGATGGCGATGCACCATAGTGCACTCTCTTTCTTGAGAGCTCCTCAATGATGACCTAGAGTAGAAAACCAAGCTCCAAGCACCACACATGGTACTCTAAAGAGAGGCTACACAATACACAAAAAAACACAGTACACAGGGAGCATGAACATATACTTCTTAGGTGTTACAAATGCAGTCAAACTTATAATTTTTGGCTAACCAAGCCACTATATCTTTTATTAAAGAATAGATACAAAAGTGTGCGGTGGCCATTTGGCCTATCACATGGACACTAACAGTAAAAATGTCCCACTAAAGGCCAATATGGCCAAAGTAACTATGGGAGAGAAATGAAGAATGATAAAGAGTATCTAAGTGTAAGTTTACAAACTATACCTCCCACCTGATAGGCATGTTACATAGTATACAAGTGATTGTGTAATTTCATGAATCAAGTAACCCCCATTAAGTGACAACAATGTAGAAAGCTATCTTGTGGTAGAGCTTTCGTCAAAGCGTCTACAACATTATCTCAACTATGAACGTTCTCAAGAATAATGTACTCATTGGCTAAGGAATCTCTAATGAAGTGATATCTCACCTCAATGTGTTTGGTCTTTGCATGATAGAACGGATTCTTAGCTAAATGAATGGCACTTTGACTATCACTGAGCAAAAAAGGTACATGCTGAGGTAGACCCATATCACAAGCAAGACAAGAAAGCTATAATGCTTCATTACATGCTCACTTGCTACAACATACTCTCCTTCTATGGTGGAAATAGTTGTACATTCTTGAGGAAGATATCTCCAAGAGATAGAAACTCTAGCAAAAATGAAAAATGTACTTGAAGATGATTATAATATGGTGGCTTTCCTTTACATAACTCTTCTGCCACTTTCAGACCTTTGGCAGTACTAGGTTAATCACATGAGCTACACACAATTACTGCTTCTACCTAAAAGCCTTGTGAAATGAGTTGTAATATCTCTACAAATTCATCTAGACTTATAGAAAAGGTTGAATTCATTTGAGGTATACTCACCCTCATTATCTGAATGGAAAGCCTTAAGCTTAGTTCCTTTTTCAGTATCAATGAAGCAAGCCATTTTTTGAAAATAGGGAATACCTCACCCTTTGCTTTGATAGGATATACCCAAAATTTCCTACTAGCACCATCTATGAAAGTGAAAAAATAAAGAGAACCACCTAATGACTTTGTGGGCATAGGACCACACACATATGTATGAATGCGATCTAAAGGATGAATTGAAGAGTCCATGTGCATCTTGTGCACGTTCCTAGTTTGCTTTCCATGTTGCAATGCTCACAAAATGAAAAATGAAAGAAAATTAATAGAGGTAAGTAGCCGGAATGAGAAAGATTTTCCATTCCACTACGTGATATATGGCCCTCAAACGTGCCAAATACAAGCCATAGGCTATTTAGTAATAGCTAACAAGTATTCTTTCTCTGATACAAATAAAGAATAAAAGAAAGCCAACTCTTCTTCCTTTTACAATAACCATATTGCCCTTTGATATGTGAAAGGATTGAGCATAGAAGACCACCTTATAAGCAAGGTCCTCAAGTTGACCAAATGACATCAAACTATGTGATAACTAAGGTACATGGCGTACATTATGCATAGTAAATTTTGAACCTTCAATGAAGTGCACAACCACATCTCCAATCCCCACATCACACTGGTAAGAGTCACCAAGTCTCAATGTACCAATATAATTTGTTGCATAACTAGAGAACCATTCTCTATGTCATGTCACATATTAAGAAGCACTAGAATCTAGCAACCATGTGTGAAAAGGAGAATCCGCCATAAGAGCCTCAGTTGGCATAGTGCTATCATGTCACCACATCACCATCATAAAAAATTACATTAATATCTTCAATCTTCACATTCGAAGTAGATGGTGCTAGTAGCTATTTAACATGCCCATCAACATTCTATCCTCTACCTTTAGCGTTCTTTAATGCATAATAGTCTTTCTTCATGTGTCCTTTCTTATGACATTAAGGGCATTCGATATCCCTCTTTCTTGATTTACTTCTACTCGTATTCTATTGAACATCTTTTTCCTTGTTCTTGCTCCTTCCATGTTGTTGATTCTTTGCTTTGTAAGAATCATGAACATTATGTGCATCTACACTCAGTGCCAACCATAGATTTTGTATGAACGTCCTCACTCAAGAGTGTTCCACATATGTCATCATAGACCAGTTTACCACTAGGTGCACTATTGCTAATAGCTACGCAAAACAAATCCCATGATGATGACAAGGTGCATAACAATAAGACTGCTTTGATTTCATTATCCATATCCATTTTCTAAGCATGTAGTTGGAAGAATATAGCATCAAACTCGTTTAGAGGAGCAGCAACACTATATGTGTCCTTCATGCGAAGGTCATATAACTTTCTCATCAGATACACTTTATTTGATGTCATCTCTTTTTCATATGTATTTCTTCCAAAGCTCCTCTACACTTTCACAATCTAATATTGTAAAGTAAACATTATATGGGAGATGCAATTGAATGATAGAATTGGACATTTATCTAACTTATCCAAATCATCTTCATCCATGTCAGCAGGCTTTTTTGATATTCCATTTACTAGCTTCCATTGCCTCCTCCGAATGAGCACATCTTTCATTTGATTGTTCCATAGACCAAAGTTTGTGCCATCAAATATTGGGCTCTCAAAATGGTCTTTTCCCTACAAGTTATAGCTCCTCCTAGGAACACTAGCACTAGACCTTGATCCACTAGACATGTATGAGACCTCTGATGCCATGATCGTAGAGAATTGAAGAGAATGATAATGGAGCTAGAAAAGTCCAAACACCACTAAGGCTCAAAGAAGGATGAGCAAGTGTTAGATTCTGGGAGAGAATGCAATAGTCTTCCCGAAAAGGATTATGTGATATTAAATGTGCCCACACAAATAACTGTATCAAGGAGTAAATTGACAACTGTATAGTTGAGAAAACCAAAAGACTTGGAGAATTTTTGCTAGATTATCCTCTATAAAATGAGCATAAGACTAGTGTCAAAATCTCATAAATCTGCAAGTACTGACATGTTTACATGCATAGTGAATCATTCACTGTAGTGCATATAATCAGTTACTCGAAAGAAGCCAACTACAGTTATCAAGCACCTATGAGAAACTATCATACATCTCCTATGGCAATGTTGGCTAAGTCTTCCACCTACATCACCAAAGAGACCCCAATATCTTGATGTCTCCCAATTATGAAAACCTCACCACAACCCTCTTTATCAAACTTAAAAGGCTTTATGCAAAAACTTAACTGCTATATCAATGACCACACAGACATACATAAGTGATATCCACAAAAGCATACATAGTGTGTATGTACTCAATATATGCAATAAAATGGCACTCAAAGGCTGAATTCACTATGGAAACATTGGCCAAAAACACTTGCAAGTGTCTATCAATTCTACTCTTTAGGCTCAAAAAACCTGCATAGACTTGTGATGGTTGCTCCCACCACAACTAAAAAACTTTCAAGAAAACTATAGATTAATGCCTTGGTCTCTACCTTGGTCTCTACCTTGGTCATAAGCCTTGGAGAAAGCCTTAGGTGGGTGGGTGGGTGCTCGCTTCACTCACACAAAAGGAACAAAGCTTTTGCATTGAAATGATCTAATACCAATGAAGTATTATGATGGCAATGCACCACAATGTGATCTCCTTCTTGAGACCTCCATGAGAATGTCCTTGGAGTAGAAAACCAAGCTCCAAGCACGACACACGGTACTCCACAGAGAGGTTGCAGAATACACAAAGAAAAAAACACAGTATAGAGGGAGTAGGAACACAAATTTCTTAGGTGTTATAAATGCGGTTGAATTTATAGCCTATGACTCACCAAGCCATGGTATATTTTATTAAAGAACATAGAAAAAAGTTTTCGGGGTCCATTTGGCCTTCACATGGACACTAAAAGTAACATTGCTCACAGTGATGTCTGTGGTCCTATGCAGACACCCTCGTTTGGGAACTATCTTTACTTCGTGACTTTCATTGATGATTTTTCCAAGCATGCATGGGTATATCAATTGAAAGCAAATTCTGAAGTGCTTGTGTGTTTCAAACAGTTTCTCATTTTGCCTAAAAATCTATTAGCATGTAAAATGGGTACTTTGTGTTCTGGTTGATGGGGAAATATATGTCTTATGATTTTAATGCATTCATGGGTAAACATGGCATAAAACATCAGTGTCCAATGCCATACACACCTCAATAAAATGGATTTGCAGAAAGGAAGACCAATTCACTCATGGACATGGTGAGGTGTATGGTCAAGAGTCTTGCTTTACCACATACTTCCTCGCTTGAGAATGTTATGTGTGCAGCAAATGTACTTAATAAGCATCCCACTAAAACATTGCAGTCTATCACTCCATATGAGGCTTGGAATAATTGCAAGACATTTTCTTGCTCATCTATGTGTTTTTGGTTGTTTGGCATATGCATTAGTGCCTGAACAACAATGTAGGAAATTGGATGATAAAGCAATGAAATGTATTTTTGTTGGGTACAGTTATGAAAGCAAGGTATATCAGCTATATCATCCACAAAATAAATGCATTTTGGTTAGTGATGAGGTTGTTTTTGTGGAAGATGCTATTCAGCCATTAATTTCATGTACTATGGAGACATCAGTTAGCTCCAAATATGTGTATGACATTTTGCTTCCTCTTTCTATAGGTGGACAGTCTACTGTTGGTCCAAATGAGGTGATTTCTCAGCCTTTATAGGTTTCACATGATGATGTAGATCATTCCATCTCTGATGCAGATTTACATGATGCACTTATTGATGAGAGAATTGATATAGGAGAGCTTAAAACTATGCCTAAATGGTTGGTGCAGACTTTGCGAGATGGCAGATTGGTTGCACCCCTATCATATTGTACTCGGTTAGGATCTCATAGTGCTTCTTTTGCATCACATTGCTATGCTATGGCTACCTCTAGGCTTCATGATGAGAATGAGCCTGTTTTGTTGGATGAAGCACAAAATTCTAGAAATGGGATAGCAACTATGCAATGAGAATATGGTGCTATTATGAAAAATGGTACGTGATCTTTATTTGACTTGCTTCTTGGCAAGAAGGCCATTTGAACTATGTGGGTATACAATCTGAAGTGTAAGTCTGATGGAGCAATTGACATGTATAAGGCTAGGCTTGTTGCAAAGGGTGATGCTCATGAAAGAGGCATTGGTTTTGATGAGACCTTTGCTCTTACATGCAGAATGACTACTGTTTCATAGCAACGTTTCACTTACATCAATTGGACATTATAACTACATTTGTGAATGGTTACTTGCACGAAGAAGTGTAGCTATTGAGGCTCATGGTTTTGTCTAGAAAAGGCATGAAAACAAAGTGTGCAGGTTGAAAAAGGAATTATACTGTTTGAAGCAAGCACCACGTGCTTGGTATGAAAAAATACATGACTACCTGATTGCACATAGTTTTGAGAACACTCCAACTAAGAGCACCTTATACGCTAAGCGTTCAGATGATGTGCTTGTGATCATTGTTGTCTATGTTGATGACATGCTACTCAGGGGTCCTATTGAGAAGCATGTTACTTATTTTAAGGCTGATTTGCATGCCCCATTTGAGATGTCAAATTTGGGGCACTTGCATTATTATTTGGGCATTCAATTTATGTAAGTTGGTGGTGGAATAGCTTTGGGTCAAACAAAATACATTGAGACATTATTGCAACATTTTGGCCTTGAAATGTGCAAAGCTATTGCCACTCCTATGGAGATATCTTTACAGAGTATTCATGATGCTGGAGATGCATTTCATGCTATTCTCTATCAGGAGGATGTTGGATGCTTGATTTACTTATGCATTAGTCTGCTAGATATTCAGCTTGTTGTCCCACAAATGAGCAGGTTTATCCATTGCCTAGGTGTGAAGCATTGGTAGGCAGTTAAGCACATCTTTCACTACTTGAGTGATACCTAGCTACTTGGATTGTTTTATCCCAAGGGGGGATCACTACCCCCAAATTTATATGCTTTTTTTGACTTTGACTATGCAGGTTACTTTGACACTCATGTGTCCATGCGTGCTTTTGCCTTCATTCTTGGTAGCTCATCCAATCTTGTTTGAGCAAGAAATAGCCTACTATGGCCTCTTCTAGTTATGAGGCTGAGTATAGGGTAGCTTTCATAGTGACTACTGAGTGTGTGGCACTCAGATGCCTTATGGCTTATTTGGGTATTGGTCAGTCTTCTACCACCATCATCTTCAATGATAGTTAGAGTGCATTGGCAATTGTGAGGAACCTTGTGCTCCATGTTGGCACTAAGTATACTGAGGTGCACTATCATTAGTTTAGGGAGAGGTTCTTTGCTAGAGATATCAGTTTGGCATATGTGTCCACATAGGAAAACATTGAAATCCTTATCACAAAGGCTTCGCCTATGAAGAAGTTTGAAGCTTTATGCAAAGCTTTGGGCTTACTTCCTTTTGTCCATTGATTACACATAGCTTGACACTTCCTTATACATGAGTTCTAGCTCCTCGTTCACCACATTGCTCCAAGGGGGATTTGTTGATATATTTAGGTAGTGATATATGTGAACACACTAGGACCATCGAGGCACTTTTTTTCCTCTTTAGGAGGATTTTTTCCCCAGCTTGTATATATGCCTATAACCCTAATGGGTCACTTATCTTTGTACTTTCCGTTGGTAATACATTCAGTATTGTGTATTAAGCTGGAAGCTTCTTCTTCTTCTTGTGTTGTTTGCATGCTTCTTCATACCTCAAACTCTGACATCTTCTAAGAATCGAACTCATGTCTAGCTTGAAAGTGAGGCATTTGTTATAATCCAAATTTCCCAATGGATTTCCTTTTGAACATTCTATAGAGAGGCCATTTTATAGCTATTGTGCTAGACTTATTGAACATTGTTTCTTACAATCCCCCCCTTCAATGTCATAATGGTAGAAGGTTCAATAACCTGCAAAACTTCCTATGACATTCTTTGGTCAATGCTTTGGTAAAAAATATCAACAATATTTTCACTTGCTAGTTTGTAGACTAGCTCAAAGTGCCTCTTAGAAACTCGTTCTCAAATATCGATACCTATTCTCCTCAATATTCAAACCACATGCTATGCCCATGGATGAAACACTGAGTAAGAGGGCTGATGGTAACTCTAGGGGAGGTAATGGCAATACAGAGTAAGAGGGCTGATGCTAACTCTAGGGGAGGTGACAATTCATTTGAATCCATCATGCTTAACATGTTCTTTACAAAGGATAGATGTCGATTTGCACTCTTGAGCCGATCCTCATGCAACTTATATTCAGCCTGTGTATGTAACAATCCAATTGATTAGTATTGAACCTTAGAAAAATGTTCCAACCAATGCCAATAAAGCAAACATTACCTCAAGTTTAGGCACCTTGTCATTCTCATCTAGCTCAACTCCTAACAGCTCCGATTAAGAGTATGTATTTGATTTGCATCTCGAACTGAATCCTCCTCTCATGAGACATTCCCACATCACATTTCAATTCATCTATGGATACATGTAACTTTTTTCTCATCTCAATGACTGTTGTAGTCACCTTAGACTCAACAACCTTTGATAGCTTGGCTTGATCCAAATAAAGATTGACCCTATCCAACTTATTCTATTCACTATCAATTAACAATTCTAAAGAACGTATAATCTTAGTACCCTGCACTTGCTTATGGAAGCAACTCTCATACCTTGTTGAGCATATAACTCAACATCTTCTTTTGTTTCCTGCAAGTTCGCATCCAAAGGCTCTAAAAGTGGTGAAGCATCATCGTTCAAACAACTCTAAAACCTTTGCATCTTTGACGCAATGTACCCATCTTCCTGCATCTTTCAATATAAGCTTCTGCAACTACAGCCCATGCCACTTGGTACATAGCTAGATTTTTTGATGTTTGAGCAGTGGTACAGTTTTCAAATGCAAAGGCCCTAGCAAATTGTACAGAAAATTCATAGTTTGTTGGTACCTCCTAGTAGACTTTCTGATGTAACACCATGAGTGCGTCAATAGAACTTTGGCCTGACATATTTAACTTTCATCTTCCCCTTGAGTCGAGTTACCTTGAAGACACGCAACCAATCTGCCTCACTAACCAATTGATATAGTACATGGATCTATATTAGCGAGAGATAGGACATAACCGGTGTGGAAATATTTTTTCTGGCAGAATATGTTGTGGTCCAACACTTTTGAATATGCTGGATATATCCACCTGCATCAACAAGGCAAATTGTTTCATAAATGCATGCCCATTAGTCCAGTCATAGCACCAAAGATTAAGTGTAGAGTCCCTATATCTTTGTGGCTCGTGGAAAATAGCATGCTAAAGAAAAGCGATAGGCACTATGCAATTCAGAATTGCTCGTGATAGTTCCCTGTCAGACGGCTCCCTGCATTCATTAGGTAGGGTGGAATGAGTATGCAGGCTTACTAATAAGCTGAATAAATCGAATCAACGAGGAGCTTACCTGGTCCATTGCTTCTGCTTCAATGATGGACTCTTAACGGACAACACCTCTCCTTTGCTGAAAATAGTGGCTCTTACATTAGAACCATAGAAATTACTCCTAGCCAGTGACCACCTAAATGTTGCATGCATGGATGCTAGACCCCATACCTCCTCATACTCGTTCCCAGAGATTGTGTTTCACCTTCGTCACCTCATTGAACAAGTTCGTTGATGGTAGCTTTCTCTCGCGACTAACAAAGTCGCACGGACCTTCTATGCTCCATTGGTGTAGACTCCATAGACTTGTCACCTTGTGGAGTAGGTGAGGAATAATGACATTTACTATCGACGTTTTAGCCATGATACCGAGCGGGCTGCCACATGAGTAGTGATTGTACATCTAGCAAATTGATATTATGAATTTATTTTTTCACTATTTAAAAAGCTTTTGAAATAGATAAAATGTGACGGGCTTAAAAGCAATAAATACTCCTAAAAAGTGTTCAAATTAACATGCTTTTACCCATATAGTGTTGGTTCTTGAGAGAACATCAACATTCAAGTTATTTGGCTATGCCCTAGGGTTAAATGCTTCTAGATCTAGTTATTTCCTCTACTATTCTAGCTCTCCCACTAGTTGTAGAGGTATGAGATGTACAAAATATTGTTAGCTATACGAGGAAAGAGTATCTCAAATAGAGAGGAGATTTACCAAACTCAAGCTCATTCAAAAGACTAAAAGAAGAATTGTGGCATTTGATTATTCCAATTTCATTGTTTTAAGAATTATAAATACATCCATATGTATATTTTGACCAAAAGAATACTAAAAGATATTCCAAACACTTTTTGATGCAATCTCAACCCTTGTAGCTTCACATTGGAATGAAATATCATTCTTTTTGTACTTTATCCATCTATTCTAAAAAGGAATTTTCTCTTTCCAATGATATCTTAATGACATGACGTGTATAGTTTGTTTGTTGATAATATTGACATGGCATCCTTTGTATTTGTCTTCTAAAGAACCAATCAAAAAGCTCTTTGAGTGGATTACTTATTGTGACTCCTCCTCCTTTTCTTGTGCACTTGAAGCAGCTTGGTCTTACTTTTCCATGCCTTGAGTGTTCCATGTGAAAAGTGTTCCCTTTTCTTCAAGGAATGGACCATATAGAAAAAGAATATGCTATAGAAACATAAAGATAAGTATCAAGAAATGTTTATTTCAAAAACTAATGGCAGATTAAATAAACTCTTTGAAACTCACCAAGTAGTGACTTATGTCTTTGAGACTCCAAGCCTCGCTGATGGTTTCTATAAGCTTTGTGATTGCCCTTCTGAATTCAATCACATTCATATCATAAGGAAGTTACTTGTTGCCTCATGATCTCCAAAAATTTATCTAGTCTTATCCACACCTCTCTTCTTTTCTTTGCTATTTCTATATTGCTTTCTATATTTTTGTAACCTCACAAACATTTTCCAACAATTCCACATTGCATTTAGTTGTTTTTCATCATTGTTGGTAAAGAATCTTCTTGCTTTTGAACCTCCCATTGACACACTCTATAATACATCACCTGTATTTTGTGAAAGCTTTGGATCTTTTCTTAGATGAACATTGCCACCATGAAATCCCATTTCTAAAAGCAGAGCTTTACATTTTTTTATGCATTCATTTGCAGGAGATGTAGGACTGATGGAATATGCATAATCCAAGTGAAGAGGAACCAAGTTCTCAATGATCCTTAACTTTTCATGCAATGTACATATGTGGAAAGCAGTCAATTCTATTATGGGATCCTAAATCAACAGAGAAGATGACTAATTATGTAGAGTAACATTTTTTTTGGAAGGAGATTCACTAGCCTCTTGTACCTAGACTTTTCATGTAGTACAAACAAGGGTTCATACAATTTAAACCCCCACATATACCAAACATGTATACTAGAGTCTATAAGTCTGCACTAAAATGTTGAGTCTATAAGTCTCCAGTTTTTCATGCTAGGTCTAAGCACATTGAAGTAGACTGTCACTTCATAAGAGACACTTATGACCATCAAGGCACCTTTTTCCCTCTTTAGGAGGTTTTTCTTCCCCCGGATTGTATATATATAGATAATCCTAATGGGTTACTTATCTTTGTATCTTCACTTGGTAATACATTCTTAACAACTTCATTAGGATGTTAGAGATGTTTATCCATATTCATTGATAGCCTTGTCTATCAAATGTGCAATTATCCCTCATATTTTCTCTTGCAAAACATCAAAGGATGCTTGGGATACACTTACGAATTCTTACCAGGTAAGAAATGAGGCTTGTGTTGCTTACCTCCAAAAACAGTTGGAGAGTGAGCATATGAGTGAAGGAGATTCTAGGGATAGGTTTTTGAAAAAGATCAAATATTTTAAGGAGAAATCATTTTTTGCTGATGAAGTCTTTCTAGACATTTCACTTGTGCATACTGTTCTGAATAGTCTTCCAAATTCATATTAGAGTTTTGCTTCTACATTTGGTTGATGACAAAAGGCAATCCAAAGGCCTTAACATTTGCAGAGCTAGTCTCTTTTTTATAGGATGCTCAATCCATGCAGAATAGGTCCATCATGCGTATGGAAGATCAAGCTTTCTTAGCTAGTCAGAAGGGCAAAGGTAAATGGAGCTCATCTACTAGTAAGCAGAAATCTACTAATTCTACACAATCTCAAAAGGAAGAAAAATACTAGAAGAAAATAGAAAAGCAAAAAAATATTTTGCAAATATTGTAAAGGAAATGATCATGTCATAAAGAGATGTCCAAAACTAGGTCCAAAGGAGGCAAAAAAAAAAAGAGTGCGGAATGGTTGTTGCAGAGGCCTCTACACCTAAAATAGAGTCTGCTAATCTTGTAGAATGAAGGATGGGCGTTTACTACTCTTTGCAATCTTGACCCATCCTCTCATGAATAATCTATATCTACAATAGACTTAGATGTTTGGTACTTTCATAGTGGGGTAACCAAACATATTTCCTTGTAGTGTATTTTCTTCAGTTCAACCTATCCCCACAGGGAATACTATCACATGCACTACTGACTCCTCTTATCCTATAATAGGAGTTGGTAAGATCCTTCAGACTACTACTAATGGTAGTTCTTTCACATTATTAGATGCTTTGTTCGTGATGGGGATCAAGAAAAATCAATTATCAGTTTTTGCATTAGCCAAGATCCCCTTTGTTTTGAAATTTATTGATGAGAGGCGTACATTTCATGATCTCTCAAATAGCGATGTCATTATTGATTCTTGCAATTTATGTCATGGGTTGTATAAGTTAATAAATTATGCAAAAATTGTGAATGATTCACCATGTGGAGTTCAATATTCTCAAGTTATGTCATATGTAAAGCTTTGCCATGCACACTTTGGTCATTTGAATTATGCTAGTTTGCTACCCTTGCAAAAATTTGAAATGGTTTCCTCTCTACCCAAACTTGAGGCACCTTGTAAACATGTTTGTGAAGGCTGTACTTTGGGGAAAATGCAAGATTCCTCCTTCCCAAAAGATGGTTGACTTTGAGCTTCTCAAAAATTGCAGCTTGTTTAAAGTGATGTCTGTGGTCCTATGCAGACACCCTCATTTGCAAACTACCTTTAAACCTTTATTGATAAATTTTCAAGGCAAGCATGGGTGTATCCATTGAAATCAAAGTGTGAAGTGTTTGTGCTTCAAATAGTTTTTGGTTTTTTCTAAAAATCTATCAACATGTAAAATGGGCACCCTGCGTTCTGATCGAGGGGGGATGGATGCATGTCTTATGATTTCAATGCATTTCTAGCTGAACATGGGATAAAACATCAATGTGCAATGCCATATACAGCTCAGCACAATGGAGTTTCTAAAAGGAAGAACATGGAGATGGCATGGTGTATGGCCAAAAGTCAAGCCTTACCACATAGCTTCTAGCCTGAGGTTGTTATGTTTGCTGTAGTCAAACAAGTATTCTACCAAAATAGACTCATTTTAGTGCATAAAAGTCAGCTTTTTGATTTGCTAATAAAGAGCAATTCTATCTTAGAGTTGATTCTAGATCTGAAACCATAAGGATGGGAACTTGTCCAAAATTATCTCGTGGGTATTGTGTACCATTCCCTATACTTATGAGAATAGGTTAGATGGCTTACTAGCTCCAACTTCCAAAGAGTAACTAGATTCATCGAGTATTCATGTTAGCCGGTTTAAGAAGAGACTAGGTGATTCTAACAACCTCATTTTAAATAGTGAGGTAGTAGAGTCTACTTTAGTTCAATCTATTTTACATGAGCGTGAAAGAATACTGTGTGTTCGAGAAACACAAATGACGAGTCACTTATATAAAGAGTTCCTCATTAATTGGAATGATAGTTTAGAAGATAATGCTACATGAGGGCAGGTTAGTACCCTTTAGAGATGGTTTCCCACCTTTATGAAGACTTCACAAGAGTTTTCATAAGGGGAAGGATATGGGAAATCATTATGAAGAGATGACCATGTACACCAAGTACATGGGGTTCAGTGGGAGAAACTATAATATTCTTTTCTTTCTCCATTATGCCTACCAACATCATTTTAAGGAAACATTAATGATTTTAAGGGGAAGGAAAATGTTATGCTAATAAGGGTGGGAATCACCTCTTATTTTTTAGGAGAGCATGAAGCCAAGTAGCATTGATGCATCTAACCACATGTGTGGCTGCATGGGGAGAGAGAGAGAGAGAGAGAGAGAGAGAGAGAGAGAGAGAGAGAGAGAGAGAGAGAGAGAGAGAGAGAGAGAGAGAGAGAGAGAGAGAGAGAGAGAGAGAGCACTAAATACACTTGTGTAGTTGGGTGGAAATGCATGTATTATCTCTCACTTGAGCTCATTAATTTTTGGAGTATATTCTCAATATTCATTCACGAGCTGCTAGATCCTTCTCCTTCTCTGCAAAATAGGGGGAATCCCAGAAGTGTACGTGACAACACGGATATGAAGAAGGAGAAAAGAGGGAGCATATAGCACTACAATAAAATAATGGAAGAAGAGCTAGTCAACGACGGAAATACATTAGATTGGAGAAGAAATCAATTCACCAAAGGGAAAAGAAGCAAGGATTCTTCCACTGTATTGCATGAGCTTCACTAGTTTACTTGAAAGGTTGAGTCTTCAAGTTCTACCTAAGCGTCTACTACTTGGGCCTTTCAACTCCAATTCTTCACTTCTACATGAATCTTACGAGCACTCCAAGCACTCCAGGGTCTTCAATTCTTCACATGAATATGTCTTCACACTATGCTATGTACATTTGAACTATGATCAGTGATATATCCTGTACCTACATATAACAACAAGTGTATTTATAAGGTGTTGATGAGATGGTTCTTGTGCTATGATTCTACTTCTTGCCGTCACATAATCTTGGAGGGGCGAGAGGTTCACAATACCCTTGCTTCAACTTAGCAGCTTTTAATCTGCTAGAATCTTAGTTTGTATTATGTCACTTCCAAATGGTGAAGATTTGGGGAAATCTAACTATGTAAAAAATTACGTATTTCTATGGGTGGGACCTGTAATTATTATTCTAGAGCCCTGTTTTCTTTAAACCCAATGTATATTCTATTGGGCAGATGCGATCTCAATTATAGTTTACTTTTTGAATAGTTGCCCAAAACGCTGAAAAATGGTAAAATTGTCTGCTCCGTTGTTCACTTTACTCATCCTTTGAGCTAGATATGCATAAAGTAAAACTCCACTTTTTATTACCTCAAAATCACAAAAAAATCTCTAGATAGAGAGAGAGAGATAAGAGATGAGGAGGATGTGAAGTTTTTATGTTTCTGCTTGTTGTTGTTGGTGTTATCTTGTGTGTGTGTGTTTGTTTGTGTGTGTGTGTGTGCATGTGAGTTGTGCATGCAATTTTTTTGTGTTTAGACTTTCGTTTGCCTTTGGTGCATCTCATGCTCATTTATGCATGAGCAATGTAGTAAATTTTAAAACTCATGATTTTTTTTGAGTCATCTTTCTCTCTCTCTCTCTCTCTCTCTCTCTCTCTCTATATATATATATATATATATATATATATATATATATATATATATATATATATATATATATATATATATATATATATATATATATATATTGGATTTTTGAGCCTTTGATCACATCTATCCACTTAAAATCCAGGAATTGGTAAACATTACACTTCTACACTAATACTAAAGAGAAGAATAGGGAAAGAAATGGCATTAGTACATCTTGGGACACTACAAACCCCCACTTCAAAACCTTGCGCACCATCTTGATGCATTACCTAAGGAATCAATGAGTCATTTCGACTCGAGTTTTTCCATGATGAGAGAGTTTTTCGATATTTTTCCAAGAAGTAAACGAGTAGTCACCCACTCGATGCCTTTAGGAACGACCATGAAGGGGAGAAAAAGAAGACTATTGAGATCTTCTCTCTTCTGTTGTGATATCGCTTCCAAAGAAAGTTCTGCAAGATTCTTCCACCTTGATCAATTCTTTATTTAGCATAAGAAAAACTTAAATGGCGAGTGGGATGCGAAATGTGGTGATGACCATGATTGTGTTGGACACATTGAGTTGCATTCCCTTCTCGTAGTGAAGCTTGGAAGTAGAAGTTGAGTACTGGAAGTCCATGCAATCACTACAAAAGTGAGCCTTTTTTGAGATTTGCAAGCTAAATTCAAATTCAAAACTAAGAGTAGGAGATGAAATACACTTTGTTTATCCACTTTATCTTTTTCAACCTCTCTATAAGCATTACTACAAGCATTTGAGGCAAGAAAAAGTTTTGCCTTTTTTCTTTTTTTCATCTATGCTCCTTATATATAATTGATAGGCATTTGTTTGGCTATAACGTTGTTTTTTACACCTCTTTACAAGGAGATAACATTCCATAGGAAGAAAAGAAATGGTGCATCCATTGTGTTTACACACACACAAACCCACCCACGCACACACACACCGATACATATACGTATATACATACATACATACATACACATACACACACACACATATATATATATATATATATATATATATATATATATATATATTTGTGTGTAGATAGATAGATAGATAGAGAGAGAGAAACATTATGGAGAGCTTTGAGATCAAATTTGTCCTTTGAATATTTTTTTCTTTAATGCTCCTTTTGTCCTTATTGCTTCACATGTGGTTCATTGAAGCAATGGTAATTGCCTAACAAAAATCCTGAACACCAAAGAAATCATTGATTATTAGGTTAACATCAACAAGAAGTGGTGCCTGTTATGGATGTGGCTACAGTGGGACATGAAGTATGGCTATCTGGCACCCTCTCATAGAAATAAAAAAGTCTATCCTCTTATGGAAAATTCTTCATCATGGAATTAGGACCAACCTAGAGGCTAGCAAAATCTGTGAGGTGCCTCCCTAGTGCAAGCTCTACCAGTCCATGAAGATGTTTCTCACATCTTCTTTACTTGTCCCAACTCGAATACACTCTAGCAGATTGTCAAAAAGAAAATTCGACTTCAGAAACATATCAATTGAAAACAAGATTTGTGGTGAGAAGTTATCGACTGCTTCGCGACTCTCTAGAATGCCATGAGAGGGGAGGTCCTATGGAAGATCTGGCGTGAAAGATGTGCGTATAACTTTGGTGACTCCGCCAAAGAGTGGTCGATTAAGAAATCCGAGTTCCTCCTCAGCAAAAGAATCACTAACTGTAAGAAACCCACCCCCCTTCATGCATCATCAACAGCTCCTTCTGATCAACAACAAGCTTAAACCCAACTGTGCCCCGCACGAGGGTGATGAGAGGGTGACGTTCTTTGTAATGCCATCTAAACTCTCTAAAAGCTACCCTTTCTCTATGCGATTCTGGGGATCCCATAGGCACTAGTCTCCTTCACTTGTACTTTTCTTTTAATTAATACAAGTCCGAGAGAGTAGGCCAAGGCCGTACTTCCCTTTTATAAAAAAAAGAACTAGAGATGATCATTGGATGATGAAGTTAACATGAAATTAAAGCTATATTCAAATAAAAGCATTCTTAAGTTATATAAATTTGTGCTTGAGTAGAGTATTTTGCCATATTTTTTTTTACATAGAATATTTTTTGATTGATCCATCACTTCAACATTCAACTTTTCAAGCCTAGTTCCACTGGATAGCTACATATTTCCTGGAAATTTCACGGATGTCTATTAAATGTCTCAGTTTCATGGATTGTCTCATTCATATATATATATATATATATATATATATATATATATATATATATATATATATATATATGTGTGTGCGCGCGCGCGCGCGCGCACGCATGTGTGTGTGATCTTGATTATCTCTTCTTTCAATATGTTGGAAGAGGGGGTTCGCATAAAGTGTGAGAATTCTAGGGAGGAGATGCTTGAGTCATGATACGTTAAAAGAGTTATTCACTTTTCTTTCTCTCTCTAAGTTTTTACTGACCCTATGCTAGTGACATGGGAGATAAAAAAGCTTTCAAATATGAAAACTATCTTTAACGTTAAATGGTATTGGAATGCGAGAAAAGAGATTAAAATTTTGATAAGAAAGCTTTAGACTTTTCGATTTCTTTTCCTTTTTTGATTTCTTATTTATCAAAAATTTCAAAATGAATAGAACTCACTAGGAAGTCGAACAAAGTGAGAATCATAAATGCAAATGACCATCAAGAGGGGGGGAGCGGGGTGTCTAAGAAAAAGCATAGAAAATTGCGTTAGAAAAGAGGGATAGAAAGAGAAAGGTCTACCAAAACCTGCCTTGAAACATAATATCAAATCAAGTTCTTCCAACTCTTGAATTTGACTTGAAATCTGATGGCCCAAAGCAGGAAGACCCATAGAAAAGGATTGAGTCAATAGAAAACAGAAAGGAAAGCAACCAAACGCATCAATAGAACACGACATGCTCAAAAAACGATAGGCAAAACGTTTCACATATGGCGTTTTACTCTTGCATAATGGTGTTTCACTTTTGCACAATGAGCGCACACACACGTACATAGATGATGTAAAGAATAAAATAAAAGCACCTCTTTGGTCTACCAATACATATGCGTCGGGTGTGAAGACTTTGGGCCAGCTCAGCTAAATTTAGCTGGATTTCGGAATTCAGGAGTTCATAATCCCTCAAAATTCATTATATTCATATTGTATGAGATATTTTTCTCAAGCTCTCAGTATTCATTATATTGATAGTGTATAGATGTTTTTCTCAAGTTGTGTTCTTTCAAAGAATCTTATTCTAAAAAAAAAGAAAATTGCAATATTGAAACATCACATTTCTCACCTTGATTTCTGAAACCAGCTGCTGATGCATCTTCTCTTCATTGAAGATTACATTATTTCTTTCGAACAAAAGCGAGTACGATCAAGATTTTAATAATTTTTTTTTTCAAAAGAGGAAGTTCCGCATTACCCTACTCTCCCGCACTTTGATTAAAATAAAAGAAAACTTAAGTACAAGTGAACGGGCATAGCACTCATAGGACCCCCTAAATCCCACAAAGCAGGAGAAGAACATACTGAGCTATAGGGTTTTACAAAGGAGGTTCATAACCCCTTCCTCCCCCTCATGCGAGGCCCACTTGACTTTAATCTTGTTGTTCTCAAGGAAAAACATGATATGTGCCTAAAAGGTGGGGACTTCTTATAGTTGGATATTCTTTTGCCAAGAAAGAAAAGAGATTTCGCGATAAACCATTCTATAGGAGGTTTTCCAAAATTGGAAGCGCATCACTCTCTCCATATCTTCCAAAGGGTCTCACCTCTTATAGCATTCCACAATAATGAGGAGCAACCAATCACTTCGCGCACAAGCCCTTGCTTCCAATTGATCCAAGATTTTTTCAAGAATTTGCTAGATCGAGGCAAATTTGGGGCATGAGAAGAAAATGTGTCCCAAATCCTCAATGCTGTAACGACACCTCTTACAGCATGGAGGAAGCCCAAAGCTTGCTAGCCTTTACATTGGTCCAAATTCCCCAGTGGAGGATTTGCCACATAAGCACTGACTTTTTTTATCTCAATGAGGGGGTGCCAGAGATACATGAACTTGAGATCCCATTGCAAGACACCACTTCATATTAGGTGTGATATGATAGTCCTAATTCTCCTTGATTCTAGGAATTTTGTTCAGGCTATTACAGTTGTGCCATTTGAGACCTTTGTGGTGGGGAGGGTCTTGATCGATGAGGAGGCGGGTTTTTGAGTGTTCCCAAGAGATGCATCTACTCTGCAAAAGCATCCATTTTTCGAAGTTCACTCTAA
>CM035416.1:6791311-6793811 GCA_020310875.1 Ceratopteris richardii
TTCCAGAAATCACCACCACATTTGGAGATGCAAACACGAGTCGAGTGGCAGAAACAAAACTCCAAAAGTTAGGTCAAGGTAATTGCCCTATCTCTAACTATGCATCATAATTTAGACAGTTGATATGTGGCATCACTTGGCATGAAGATTATTTCATAAGCCACTTTAGATGGGGTTTAAGAGATGATGTAAAAGACCTTATGCTCACAATGGTAGAAGTTAAGACATTGAATCAATATGTCAACCAAGCTATTCAATGTGATAACCACATTTTTGAAAGGAAACAAGAAAAAAAGATAGAAGGAAGGCCTCACCAATGGAAACCCTTCTAGCCCACTCTTAGAGATGAGTCTATGCCCGAACCTATGCAAATAGATGTAACTAGGTTCCAACCTCTAACATCACAAGAGAAATAGAGAAAGAGGGATAACAAGTTATGCCTGTATTGTGGAAACCGTAGCCATATTGTAGTTAATTTTTCCAACAAGAGAACGAACTCCAAAGTTGCAACCACCCTTGTAGAGCAGGGAAACGAGGAAGTTGAGTTGTAAAAGAGACCATACAGCCAGGCCATGATATAAGAAAGGGTCTCACAATTCCAAGTACACCCATAAAAACATGTCTTACACTTGTCAACTTAGTCATGTCCAAGAAGACCCTTTCCCTTATAGCCCTAGTAGATTCAGGAGCCTCATGTTTCATCGATGAAGGATTGATTAAGAAACATGGAATTCTTGTACTTTCGAAGAACAAACCAATAGTAGCTGAAGTCATAGATGGTCGACCTCTAGCATCTCAGAATATAACCATGGAAACCACACCATTAAGAGTACACCTTGGTGACCATGAATCCCACATATGTTTCAATGTAATATCCAGCCCAGTACATCTAGTTATCATTGGAATTTCTTGGTTAAAGAAACATAATACATACATTAATTGTGAAAAGAATAAAATCACGCATGGAGATATCCAGAAGAACTTGACATATGTCAGAGCCAAAGCCTTCATACATGTGGTAAAGAAGGAATCAACATATATGATCTATGCCATACCAGCTCAAGAAGCCAAGAAAGAGGATCCACTGCAGCTATGCGATCAGTACAAAGGCTCTGAAGATGTTTTTGAAAACACTACAACATATGAGGGGCATACCCATGTTGTCCATACCAACGATCATGCCTCGACATCGCTATGCCCATTGAAAATGCTTGAAAAACCAAGGAGCCAATATGGACGGTCATTTAATCATCGTTATATTCATTAAAAATCAATGGTTAGCATGCACATCAGAAATGACGGACACCGATATGAGCGTCAGAATACGCATCGATACGAGCATCAATAATTTGTTGGAAATTATCGATGCTTATACTGGTGCTCATACTGACGATATATTTTAATCGGACCCGAGAGCAAAAACTCAACATTTGTTCGCATTTTGAACTGGATTTTGCTACTGTCAACTTTGCGTGCACGAAATGCATTTTGAGCATATTGAGTACACACATCTCTCTCTCTCTCTCTCTCTCTTTTCTCTACACACACCTCTCGCTTTCTCTAGATGATGAATTTTGGTAAGTATCACACATACTCTAGCACCCTTTCTCTTTCTCAGTGTTTTCCCTTTTCTAATTTCTCTTCTCCTTAGTTTTGAAGGAGCTTTTTGGCATCAACTCTTTGGAATTCAACGAAAAACATTAAGTGGACTTTGATGACAACGATCCAAGGAATTACATCGATGTAAGTGATTGTTTTGTTCTCCATTGACATAGACTTAGAGAGAGAGAGAGAGAGAGAGAGAGAGAGAGAGAGAGAGAGAGAGAGAGAGAGAGAGAGAGAGAGAGAGAGAGAGAGATGAAAAAAAGAGAGGGAAAGAGAGAGATCTAGAGAAACATAGAGAGAGAGAGAGAGAGAGAGAGAGAGAGAGAGAGAGAGAGAGAGAGAGAGAGAGAGAGAGAGAGAGAGAGAGAGAGAGAGAGAGAGAGAGAGAGAGAGAGAGAGAGAGAGAGAGAGAGAGAGAGAGAGAGAGAGAGAGAGAGAGAGAGAGAGAGAGAGAGAGAGAGAGAGAGAGAGAGAGAGAGAGAGAGAGAGAGAGAGAGAGAGAGAGAGAGAGAGAGAGAGAGAGAGAGAGAGAGAGAGAGAGAAAGAGAGATGAAAGAGAGAGAGAATGAGAGAGAGAGATGAAAGAGAGACAGATATGAAATAGAAAGAGAGAGAGAGATAGAGAGAGAGAGATGAATACATACATACATGTACACAAACATGTATACATACACACATATAGATACTCATACTCACATACATACATGTACACACATATACATATCTACATGTACACACACACACACTAATACATACACACATGCATATACATACACACACATATGCATGCACATATTGACATACATATTACATACACACATGCATATTACATACATACTCACATACATATTACATACACACATGCATATACATACACACACATGCATACTCATAA
>CM035416.1:6796311-6831311 GCA_020310875.1 Ceratopteris richardii
GCTACATTGTTGGAGCACTTGGAGGGATGTGGTGCAATCATATCATGGGAGCATCTACAATGAGGTGAGCTTATAGCTTGGTTTTGTATTTTTAGTTGTTATTTATAAATTCCATGTCAATTTGTCTCATTTTACACATATGTTTGGTTGCAAGACTCTAGGTATACAGGTTTTGATTCGTCTGAGCATATGTATGGCAGTGCTTTGCCAAAAGTTTTTATTACACTCCTATATGGCAATGGTGCATCATAATTTTGTATCTAGTTCCTATATGGAAGTGCTTTGCCACATTTTGTATTTGGCTTATATATGGGAGTGGTTTGCCACACTTATACATGCTTCATTTATGAAATTTATAACTTGTTTGTACATGGTTCATGGTTCATTCTACTCATCTCTTTTGTGTCCGATAGTATTTTGCTACATGAAATCATGTTTTTTTTTGCCATCAGAGTACACATCACATGTACTCGGTTTTCTTTGGACAGAGTGTATTGTCTTTTGCTACATAACATCATGGTAATGTTGCTGGAATAAGAGACAACACACTCTGCCCAAAAAATCTTCTGCAAATATGGTCATCGGTATGCGCGTCAAAACTCCCATCATGGTCGTTGCTATGCACATTTTTATGCCCAACAGGTCGCCAATATAGGCACCAATATGAGCCTCCATATTACCAATGTTATACTGAGGCACATACTGGTGCTTATACCGATGCCTAAACTGGTGCCTATACCGATAATTTTCTACCCGTGCATATGCTGACCCTTACGTCTACATCAGGGCAAAATTGTGCTCATGGATTTGCCTCGGTAGAGGCCTTGGTATACCCCTGTTATGTTGTAGCGAAAGAAGAGTAGACCTTATGATTGTGCCATAGAACTTCAAAAGGGAGCACAACCACCCTTTGTACCAATCTACAGAATATCCCCAGAGGAACTTACAAAAGTAAGCAAGAAAATTGATGAGAATCTAGCAAAGGGGTTTATCAAACATTGAAAGTCTCCAGCAGGAGCTCCTATTTTATTTGTAAAGAAGAAGGATAGGACTCTCCGGATGTGTGTAGACTATAGTCGATTGAATAAAGTTCCTATAAAGAGAAAATACCCTCTACCACTCATATCAGAGCTCTTGGAACGCCTTGGAAAAGCAAAATTCTTCACGAAGATTGACCTTTGAGGAGCTTACAACCTTGTCAGGATCAGAGAAGGAGACGAATGGAAGACAACATTTCCAAAAAGGTATCGCCATTTTCAGTTTGTAGTTATGCCATTCGGTCTCACAAATGCTCCACGTCTTTTCCAACATATGATGAATGATATCTTTTGAGAATCTTTAGATTATTTTTTTGTAATTTAGCTTGATGATATCTTGATATTCTCCAAAAATCTAGAGGATCATAAATGTCATGTAAAGATAGTCCTAGAGAAACTAAGAGAAAAAGGATTATATGCGAAATTAGAGAAGTTCTTTTTCCATAAGAAAAAAGTGGAATTTTTAGGGTACATTGTACTAGATAAAGGAATTTTTATGGACCCTAAGAAGATTGAGACAATCCTTGATTGGAAACCACCTTCATGTGTTCGAGATGTACAATGCTCTCTAGGGTTTGCAAATTTCTATACGATATTCATAAGAGATTACTCCAAGATAGTGACACCTCTTACCAAGCTTACAGGGAACTCCAAATTCTCTTGGACCGAACAAGCAGAAAAAGCCTTTCAGACCTTGAAATGAGCATTCAATATTGCTCCAATTCTAGTTCCCCTTGACTTCAAAAAGCACTTCTTCCTAGAAAGAGATGCATCAGACTTTGCCCTAGGGTCCATTTCTTTCCCAATATGGAGATGATGGACACCCACATCAAGTTGCATATCATTCAAGGAAATTTTCCCCTCTAGAAATTAATTATGAAATTCATGATAAAGAACTTCTTTCCAGAGTGGATGTATTTGATACTTGGCATCACCATCTAGAAGAAGCAACTCATAAAGTTACTATGTATATAGATCACAAGAACCTAGAGTATTTTATGACCACCTGCATCCTCGATAGAAGCCAATCTTGATGGAGTAACTTTCTATCCAGACTCGATTTTGTCATCACATATCATCCAGGACGTCAACAATGTTAGTCAGATGCCCTATCCAGAAGATCTTACCTTGCACCAAAGAATGGTGAAGAGAGCTTTGATCAACAAGAGTGTATTAGTCAAGCCCGAGCATCTCTAGTGAGCAGCTCTCTCTTCAAGCCATCATGAAGATTCAGCCTTGAATCATTTGATCCTTGAGAATCTACCACAAGATGAATTGTTTTGTAAAGTTAAGCAAAAAGCTCAAGAAGGAAAACTCCAAAAGGTAAACAAATTTCAGGAAAAGGATGGATTAATATTCTATAAGAACCTATTGTATGTCCCTCCAAAAAAGCCCATGATCCAAGTACTTCAACAACTTCATGACAACCTTGCAGCAGGACATTTTGGAGTGAAAAGAAGAATAGAACTCATATCAAGGGATTTTTGCTGGCCTCAAATGTAAAAAGAAGTTAAAGAATACATGTAAACCTGTGACTCTTGCAATAGATCTAAGGTACCCCAACATAAACCTCATGGCCTCTTGCAACCTTTACCTATTCCAAAAAGGCCATGAACTTCATTTTCTATGGATTTCATCACAGATCTACCAAAGTCAGATCAGTATGATGCCATTCTTGTTATTGTGGACATACTTACAAAGATGGCACACCATTCCAACTACCAAGGCAATCACAGGTGCAACCACTGCTAGACTTTTTCTCAGATATAGCTTTAGGTTTTATGGATTTCTTGATGATATTGGTGGTGATCGAGGTCCACAGTTCATATCGAGCTTTTGGAATAGTCTTTGCAAGCTAGTGGATGTTCAAGTTAAACTATCCATAGCAAATCATCCTCAAATTGATGGACAAACAGAACGAGTGAATCAAGTCCTAGAGAAACATCTCCATTGCATGAGCAACTATTATCAGAATGATTGGTTTGAGCTTTTATCCTTCGCATAGTTTGTGTATAACAATAGTGTTCATGCAATAACTAAGCAGACTCCCTTCTTTGCAAATTATGGACAAAATCCAAGGATGGATATACAACTCTCAAATCATGTCAAGAACCCAACTACCAAAGACAAGGCACAGTACCTCATGGACATTCACAAAGAACTCAAGGAGAAGGCCCATAAAGCTCAAGAACAATATAAGTACTATGCAAATCAACATCATGTTCAGAATGATTGTATGAAATTGGGGATAAAGTATGGTTACTTAAAAACAATTTGCAAACTTCAAGGCCTTGTGCAAAGTTAGATCATCAAAGACTTGGTCCATTCACCATCTTGGCCAAGATTAATCGAGTCACCTTCAAGCTCAAGCTACCAAGTACCATGAGAATATATCCAGTTTTCCATCTATCCATGTTGGAACCATATCAGATTTCACTATTGAGGGGGGAGAGACCTAGTCCTTCACCACCTATTGAGATTGATGATCATGAGGAATTTCAAGTCGAGCATGTCTGAGATTCAAGAATATCCCGAAGAAGATTGGAATACCTTATTCATTAGAAAGGGTATGACATCAGTGATTGTAGTTGGGAACCTATAGAAAACCTTCAGAGAGCACCAATCAAGGTTTGAGAATTCCATAAGGGAAGTCCAATGAGGCCCAGACCAAAGAACATGACCGCTCCTCATGGAACTCGTCGCTTGAGGGGGAGGTGATGTCATGGACAAAGGAAACAATCCTAAACTAAGAGACACTAATGCTTCCATTGTGTTTGAAACATGCCAAAACCCTAAGATCGACTATCTATTTGCTAAATTCTGACATTTTGAGGTTCTTTTTGGATAGTTGACATCATTGATGACATCATCAACTTGCAACGGCCCTTGGGAACCACCCTTGAAATCCTATATAAGGAGGCCTTGGCCACATACATACTTAGTCTTGCCAATGTCAGTCTTGGAAGCTCAAGGAGTCTTGATCACCAATTAATTACTTTCAAGTTCAAGTTCAAGTTCTAGTCTTGTCTCTTACTCTAGTCTTGTATCATGGACATGTAGCCTTCTCTTGTTATAATCTCATAGTACGAGATCTTGTCAAGTTCTTTCTTGTATCTAGTTCATCTCCCCAAAGGTAGTTCTTGTAATCGAGAGATCTTGCTCCATACTTACGATCCCAAGTTGTGGGATCTCCTCTATCATCTCTACCTGAGTTATCTATACCTATCAGTCCTAGGTTGTGGGACTTCTTGTATCAACTACATATTCTTGTTCTATTTCCCTACGTGGATATTCTTGTAATCAAAAGCATATTTCCAAAATCTTTTCTAGTATAGTAAGAAAGCACAATCTAGTGCTCCCCTGACAATACACACACACAAAATCTAGTGTGTGTGTGTGTGTGCGCTATTGATTCTCTCCGCTTTCAAATATGGTGATATGGTGGAAGAGGGGGTTCCTATAGATTGTGAGAATTCTAGGGAGGAGATGCTTGACCCATGATACTTTAAAAGAGTTATTCAGTTTTCTTTCTCTCTCTAAGTTTCTCCTCACCCTATGCTAGTGACGTGGGAGAAAAAAACATCTTTCAAATATGAAAACTATCTTCAACGTTGAATGCTATTGGAATGGAAGATAAAGAGATTAAAACATTGATAAGAAAGCTTTAGACTTTACAAATTTTTCCCTTTTCTCATTTTTATTTATAAAAAATTTCAAAATGAATAGAACTCACTAGGAAGTCGAACAAATTGAAAAACACAAATGGAAATAACCATCAAGAGGGAGGGAGCGGGGTTTCTAAGAAAAGGCATAGAAAGTTGCGTTAGAAAAGAGGGTCAGGTTGTTCCAAAGGCCTTCGCATATAACATTCAAGAGCATTGTATTAGTACAATAATGATGAGAAAAATATCATGAAAAATGAAGAAAAGGATTGTGAAAAGAAAGACATTATGAGCATCATAACCACCGTCACCATGAATGAAGAGGAGTAAGGTCATGGATAGCATGTAGAGAGTAGATATATAAAAGTAAAATGAATTCATACAAGTATCAAGAATAAGACAGTGAATAGACTATGCATCAAGAGAATTAACTCACTTATGGGGTAGAATAATCTCCAAAGGACTGTGAAAAAAGTTTGCAAGCTTTTAACCAACTTGTGCGATGGTGCTGAGGAGCTCAATATATCAAAGATCGTATCATGTTGGATTACTGCTTTTGAAGAGAAAACATGTACATAGGGTAAGCTACAAGAATGGAGGTACAACCATATCAAATGAAAACAAGGAAGGAGAGAAAGGCAAATAGCTAGAGGAGAATCAATTCTTCAAACATTTTCTAATTTAGAAAAGGCATCAACAAGACAACATCAAACATGTGTGTGTAGTTATGTATGTATGACAAACATACACACACACATGTGTATGTATGTATATATACATACACACGCACACACGTGTGTATATATATATATATATATATATATATATATATATATATATATATATATATATATATATATATATATGTATGTGTGTGTGTGTGTTTGTGTGTCTGTTCTTGATTCTCTTCTCTTTCAATATGGTGGAAGAGGGGGTTCGTATAGAGTGTGACAATTCTAGGGAGGAGACGCTTGACCCATGATACTTTAAAAAGAGCTATTCAGTTTTCTTTATCTCTCTAAGTTTTTCCTCACCCTATGCTAGTGACGTGGGAGAAAAGAAAACATCTTTCAAATATGAAAACTATCTTCAACGTTGAATGCTATTGGAATGAGAGAAAAGAGATTAAAATTTTGATAAGAAAGCTTTAGACTTTACAATTTTTTTCCTTTTTTTCATTTTTATTTGTAAAACATTTCAAACTGAATAGGAAGTCGAACAAATTGAGAAGCACAAATGGAAATAACCATGAAAAGCATATAACATTCAAGATTATTGTATTAGTACAAAAATGATGAGAGAAACATCATGAAAAATGAGATTATTGTATTAGTACAAAAATGATGAGAGAAACATCATGAAAAATGAATAAAATGATTATGAAAAGAAGGACATTATGAGCATAATAACCACCATCACCATGAATGAAGAGGAATAAGGTCATGGATACCATGTAGAGAGTAGATTTAAAAAAGTAAAATGAATTCAGACAGTGAAGAGACTATGCATCAAAGTTTTTGCGTATAGTGAATTCATAGAAGTTATAGATGTGGAGGGTAAACTTTGTATGGTTATTTTTCATAGGAAATTAACCTTTGTCATTCTATTGGTCTTTTTATAAAGTTAAAAAAACCAAGAAGTGAAAACGCTTAAGAACGGGAACAATTATATATGTGTTCAAGGAAATTACGAAGAAATTTCGTGCACAAGAGACAAAAGAGAAGAAGGAGAGGCTTAGTATACTGAAAGTGTTATCACTTATGGAATGTTGACTTTTGGATCTTCTTTTATTCAGATTTTAATGTGCTTTGTGTTTTGATATAGCAGTTGAAGGTTCATGAGGGGGTGGATGAGCATGGATTTATTCACATGTATTTGGGAGCAAATAAGCAAAATTAAATTAACCATATATATTTTGTAAATAAAGACCCACGTAGAGGGTTCTTTTTAGAAACTCATAAAGATAGTAATTGAGATAAAGATCGATATAGAACATGACTTTTGTAAACAAAAGCTAAAGATCTCCACAAAAATGAGCAACTTTTTACTCACACGCTCATTTTTTGAAGTGCTCGCCCTCATTGTAGCTCTATATTTAGATGTAATAGAAAAACTATAAATACATGCACTCTAGAGACTCATCGGATGGAGTGTGTGGGGGGACATTGCACCTAATAATGTGTATTGTCTTGTCTACTATGCATGTAATATAGTAAGTCTATGATCTAAGGGTCTGACTGGTTGAGAAAAATCTGAAATCTGACACCGTTTGCTCACTCATGTATGGCCAAAGATCTCGAGACTAGACTTAAGCATAAATCCGTGTGCTCTCTTAAACAAGTGAACTACTTAGCTTAGTGGTTAAGCCTCAAGATTGTGAAGGAGGAGGTCTTGGGTTCAACCGCCATGGGGAGCATGTGGAGAGTGTTTTGCCCAAAGAGTTCTAGAGCCCTCTAACTCAAGTTGACGTGAGTTAACTTGAGTCCAGTGAGACTTAACACGTGTGGTGAGTACACCAACCACTAGTGGACTCTAGTGGAAGGTGTTAAAGCAGTGGTCAAGATCACTCCAACCACTAGTAGATTCTAGTGGAAGATATGAAAGGAGTGGAGGATATTGCACATGCACTTGTGGACTTTAGTGACATTTGTGGTCCTTGTTGATATGAGCAGCTATATATACACCACTAGTGGACTCTAGTGGAAGGTGTTAAAGCAGTGGTCGAGATCACTCCAACCACTAGTAGACTCTAGTGGAAGATATGAAAGGAGTGGAGGATATTACACATGCACTTGTGGACTTTAGTTACATTTGTGGTCCTTGTTGATTTGAGAAGCTATATATACACCACTAGTGGACTCTAGTGGAAGGTGTTAAAGCAGTGGTCGAGATCACTCCAACCACTAATAGACTCTAGTGGAAGATATGAAAAGGAGTGGAGGATATTGCACATGCGCTTGTGGACTTTAGTTACATTTGTGGTCCTTGTTGATTTGAGCATCTATATATACAGGCATAAGGTTGGGAGGAGAGTAATCTCTCCAGCATGTGGTGGTCGTAGTTTGATACTCTTGCATTGGTATCAGAGCACAAGGCAAACTTTCATGAAGACCTTGCTCTCATCATCTCCTTAGTCAAGATCTCATGAACTCCACGGTCTATTACTATGCAAGCTTTCATGGAGACCTTGCTCTCATCATCTCCTTAGTCAAGATCTCATGAGCTCGACGGTCGATTAGGTTGGCTATTTGATAGATTCAATTTCATTTCTTCATTTTGCGTATACTTTCGTATTATCACTTGTTCAAATAGCTGTAATACGTGTTCGAATAGTTGGCGTTCGAAGTCAAGTACGTCAATTTTGCAAAATGCTGTAGACATTCTTGGCACGAGATTCAAACTCATATACTTCTACTAGGAGGCGTACGTTGTAACCATGCTAGATCCAGTCAATAATAAGCATAAACATAATTTTAACAACCATGATTTGGTATCACGACTCCCTATGAGAAAACGGCATTGTTCCACTTGCGCTAGAACAATTACAGAGGGAAGGCTTTGAACCTGGTGGTTAGCTGTTCCATGCTCCAATCGAGGAAACCCCGTCAACTAATGCATTTGTAGAAATGCTTGATGTTTAATATATCTGTCCCTTCGCAAAAATTAGCTTTGAGAAAAGCAAAAAAAGCGATACTCTTAAACAGAGTATAGCTCGTCAGAACATTTCATGGTAGCGTTGCTGAGCTCTATCACAACTCCTAACAGTACAACAACGGATGACAACCTCTACCGAAACGTGTGATGATCTAAGTGTCGATCTCAGAACCTTTTCAAAATTGTGAGTTGAGCTATCCATGAGCATATTTAAAACATGTTGCCCTCTCTCTCATCCGCTTTCAACATATATCACCACTGTCGGCTTGGGAATCCCTGACCACGTGCTTGCAAACCCGCTGCCCCATTCTGAAATGCAATGAGAATGGTATATTAGAAAGCACATTGAATCTCTGCCAAGAAGTAGGTTCTGAATCTCTGCGAGGTCTCGAACTGGCAACCTTAGCCACACTTAGCCCCTCTTGTAACCATGTAAGCAGATCTATAAGGAGATTGTATTGCAAAGCTATGAAATTTCTGATGCAACAAAGCACTTCAAAGCCTACGTGTCTATACACTCCTTTGCAATGGACAGTCCACATGCTTTGAGGGGGCTGGATAACATCCACGTGACCCTATATCAATTAGAGCTAGTAAATCATGAGTAGCTTATATAAGCTTCTTCTCAGCTCTTTAGGTTCCGATGGCAAAAGGGTTCCTACGGCAAAA
Organism: Ceratopteris richardii; assembly: GCA_020310875.1. Taxonomy (NCBI): domain Eukaryota; kingdom Viridiplantae; phylum Streptophyta; class Polypodiopsida; order Polypodiales; family Pteridaceae; genus Ceratopteris; species Ceratopteris richardii. The sequence continues at coordinate 6,805,334 of CM035416.1, forward strand.
GAAAAGCATAAGAAATATAGAGAGATCTGGTGTAATGGATTTGAACCATAACCTCATGACTGAGAGAACATAAGTCTACCTAATAGAGCAAACAATAAGGAATTGAACTCACAACCTCTTGGTTAGGAATGTGATGGGCTTACCACTTGCCCCAAAAGACATGGTTTAGGATTACTTCCTAATCCTCCCTCTTAGGGTGTAGTTCAACCATCTCCTATCTGTCAAGGGTGTGGTTCAATCATCTCCTACCTATCACTTTATTACATTGTTCCCCCCTTACTTGATCATTGTCCTCAATGATGTACTCATTATCCCTCTAGCCTCGGTGATCCATTCTTGAACTCCCTTGGTAACCTTGAATTGATGTCCCTCAACCTCACATAGTTTCTTGAACCTTGTTCTCAACCTTAGTATCTTGAACACTCTTCTCACCCATGTTCAGTATCTTGAACACTCAACCAAGTGCCAGCCAAGGTTTCCCAAAGACTTCATAGCTCCAAGCTATCTCATTGGAAAGTTCGTTCTGAGAGCTTTCCAACGGTATCTTACACGCCTCAACCCGACCTATGGATTGAGAGATACACCCCAATCTCTCTTGGGTAGAGTTCTCAAAGCGCCTCCTCCACAATTCCTACCCTTTCACATGATAGAGTGCCCAAGAACCTTTTTTAGAGGCCATTGGGTCAATCCACCTTTCCCAAGCCTATTTCCTAGGCTCTGATACCAATTTAAGGAATTGAACTCACAACCTATTGGTTAGGAATGTGATGGGCTAACCACTTGCCCCAAAAACCATGGTTTAGGATTACTTCCTAATCCTCTCTCTTAGGGTGTAGTTCAACCATCACCTATTTGTCAAGCGTGTGGTTCAATCATCTCCTACCTATCACTTTATTACAAGACACCTTCAATATTTCATGTTTAAGTGGCAATAGATCTACACACAATCCTGACCCAAATTCAATCCCGTCTCACTAAAACTACCCAAATTTCTTTACTCTATGCATACAAGTGAGTTTTTGTTGGATGTATTTGAGTGAGGAAGAAAACTCTTTTCATAAAGAGTCTTGTAAGATTTATGAAGAGTTCTTGGTCGAACCAAGGGAGATAGATCAAAGGGTTGGGCTCTTGATCTCCAACCGGGAAGGAAGATGCTTCTTCTTGAGGATCAATGGAAGGACGTAGCTTAATTAGGAGATAAATACTTTACAAGTTGATGTTTTCATCTCAATATTTGCTTTGCTCTATGCTTTCATATAAAATTCATTGCTATTATCATTGAAGTAGGAAAGGAATCTTCGATTTTTAGAGCATTGTATGCAATTCAATGAAAGCAAAATAGAAGAGCATCGAAGTATGAAAACACTTATCACACATAGGCATGCATCTACGAAAGAATTTTGGTGCATTTCTCCTTATCAAAGAATGTTTTCATGCACACAACACGTTTTTTTCTAGCTTCAAAAGATAGTTAATGCTCAAGTATACCACATGAAAAGTTATAAATTTTTAAAGAAGCTAGAAAGTAAAATGTCTATGCATGGATGATTGGGAAGATGCATTTTCAAGCTCAATAATTTCTTGATTTAAGTTTGGTGCATGAAAGGAGAATGGCAATAAGTGCATGCACTCACATGCATTTGCATGCAAGAATAGGCATTCACATATGCATGATTGTTTGTTAAGTAGTTGAATAATCATAAATTACGAGTCTTGATTAGGAAAAGTAGGCCTTTCAAAAGTCAAGTGTTCGATTTTCTTGCTCATTGGAATTTCAAGAAACTAAGGCTACTTTCAAATTTGCTTAATGACTCTAAGTTTAGGAGAAAACGTAGAGAATCCTAATGACAAGACTAGATGTAGTCGTTAGCTTTGTTCAAGAAATTGCAATTGGAAGTACGTCAAAATTTGCCCAAGTATTGGCAATCCAATTCCTTTTGGGAAATTTTCACTCAAGTTACATTTATCCAATGGAAACAAGTAAGTTATTCCAAGTCTGAACATATTAAATATTCCAAGTATGTAGTCTACAATCATATCCACACTAATTAAGTCTATGGAAGGTACAATGTAAATTTTACCTATCCTTAAAGGGATTTCTTAAAGATGAAATCCAAAATCATGATCGCTAGTAGATGCTTAGACTTAATCAGTAGAAAGATTCTCGTAAAGTCCCCGGGATAGCTACTTAAAAGGTTTTGTTAGAAAGGAATCTAAAGATAAGTAGTAAACCACTCCTAGTAAGGAGTCATAAAGACTGAATACAAGCATGAAATTAGTCTCAAGTGAAGCATTGTTTGAGCAAAAAAACTCATCAATACAACCTCAATGGATCGACACACTGATGTTGGATATCGCACTAGTATCTTTTGGTTGGATGATGTTTAGATTTAATCTATGAATCTTTTTTAGAATCAAGTTTATTTCTCTTAAAGATAAAAAAAAAAGCTTCAATATCTTGTTGAAATAGATTGTTAAGAAGTTAAAGTCTTGAGTTAAGGTCTTGGGTCATTAAGTATTTGACTCATAGAAAGTTTATATCTTAGAATTTTGAATTAGTTATATAGAGTTTTAGTTATTTCCTTCCGCTTTCCAAATATTGTGGAATTGACTCATATATGGTACCTCATTCCTTTTGCAAAAGTCTAGGGTTAGCTGATTGGAACTAGATAACTAAATTAAACACCCTAGATAGATATTCTGTATAAGAACTTATTCAATCTTCAAAAGATGATAAGTCCAAGATTGACTTATTCATTTGTATTTGCTTCTAGTCACTAGCATAACTCTCATGAATTCTAGAGTTCAGTGCACTCTAGAACACTAAAGTTAGGAATTGCTCATCAGATTGACAATTCCCAAGAGCTTAAAGATAAAGATTTTGAGTAAATTCCTTAGTTGGATAATATTCCTTTTGAATTTGACTTGGTCAAGATATAGTAAGGTTGAACCAAAGTAAATGGAGAACTTTCTCCTACAGTTTACATAGGATTTTCAAGCCCCTTAGGACAAAGTAGTCCTCTAGTCAAGTGAAAAAATCAAGTAACTCTTAGTTGGGATTTAACCATGGTACAAACGTCCAAGCCAGATATTTGGGACAACCAAACTTCAAGTTTTCCAAATCAAATTCAAGTGAATCAAGAGTTCTCAAAGTCTTATGAGGGATAAGAATCTCGCCTTCATTACTAAGTCCATGCATCAGTCATGCCCAGAAATGGACTAGTAATTGGTATCCATCCATTTCATATGTTTTTGCCTAGATTGCATGTCGAGAAAGAATGAAGTGGTTGGGGATGTTTTTAGATCCACCCTTATAATTCATTCACTACTTTGTATTTTGACCAATTTATCGAAGTGCAAAGCCAGACAATGTTTTGAATCATTTGGGTAGGGATCCCACCATAGAGATGATACATGTTCTTCTAGTTTAAGAACATGACCATGTTCTTCCCGTTTAAGAACTTTGACATGAGGCTCGGGGGTTGTCTACGGTTATTATATATAGCTTTATAATTGAGGTCGAAAATCTTTCCCAAGGGGGAAGAATGTAATAAAGTAAGTCTATGATCTAAGGGTCTGGCTGGTTCAGATAGATTTGAAATCGAACACCATTTGGTCAGTCATGTATGGCCAAAGATCTCGAGACTAGAGTTAAGTGTAAGTCCATGTACTCTCTTAAACAAGTAAACCACTTAGCTAAGTCGTTAAGTCTCAAGGTTGTGAAGGAGGAGGTATTGGGTTCAACCCCCATGGGGGTGCATGGGGAGAGTGTTTTTCCCAAAGAGCTCTAGAGCCTTCTAACTCAAGTTAACATGAGTTAACTTGAGTCCAGTGAGACTTAACTCGAGTGGCGAATACACCAACCACTAGTGGAATCTAGCGGAAGGTGTTAAAGTAGTGGTCAAGATCACCTTAACTACCAGTAAACTCTAGTGGAAGATATGAAAGGAGTAGAGGAGATTGCACATGCACTTGTGGACTCTAGTTACATTTGTGGTCCTCGTTGATTCCAGAAGCTATATATATAGGCATAAGGTTGGGAGGAGATTCATCTCTCTAGCATGTGGTGGTCATAATTTGTTAGTCTCTTGCAATGCATCTATTTGTTTCCTTTCAAAAAGACAGTTATCACATTCAATAGCTTGTCTCTTGCTCTTAGTCGTGTCGAGGATACGAGACTAGACAAGACTAGAGCAAGACACAAGACTTCTATTTGTTTTTTTTGTTTCCTTTCAAAAAGGTGGTTATCACATTGAATAGATTGGTTGATGTATGCATTCAATGTCTTAACCTCTGGCATCGTGAGCATAAGGTCCTTTACATCATCTCTTAAACCCCATCTAAATTGTCTTATGAAATAATCTTCATGCCAAGTGAGGTCACATATCAACTATCTAAGTTTTGATGCATAGGTAGAGGCACGACGGTTACCTTGACATAGCTTTTGGAGTTTTGTTTCTACCACTTGACTCATGTCTCCATCTCCAAATGTGCCTGTGAGCTCTCAAAGAAACCCCTCATATTCATGAAGTACTACCATATCCTTCTCCAAGATTGGGGAAAAGCATGATAATGCTTGTCCATAGGGCAATGTTTCAATAACACCGACCTTGGATGCATCATTAGGGTATCTATTAGGTTGCATACAAATGTACAATTTGACTTGTTGTAGGAACCCTCAGAACTTTGTGCAATCACCATTGAACTTTTTTGGCATGCAAATTTTGGGTTCCTTCATAGAAGATGAACCAGGACGTTGGTTCACTTGAATGCTTCCTTGATTTGCTTGAAGATTCCCGACTCGTTCTTGTAGTCCTTGGATGAGCGTGCCTACATGCACCGGATGTTGCATCTTGACTTGTGTCTGTCTATGAGTTAGGTCCTTGATTTGTTGTTCAAGACTTTGAAGTGATGCCAGAATCTGTTCATAAGCGTTCTCCATGATGCCTAGTCTTGACTAAAAGCTAGTATTGCCAAAATATTAGGGGAGCACTAGATTTTGCTCTCTTACTATAGTAGAAAAGATTTCGGAAATACACTTCTGATTACAAGAATACCCACGTAGGGAAAATAGAACAAGAATATGTAGCTGATACAAGAAGTCCCACAACCCGAGACAGATAGGTATAGATAACTCAACTAACAATTATAGAGGAGATCCCACAAGCGGAGATCATAAGTATGGAGCAAGATCTTTGGATTACAAGAACTCCCTTCTAGGAGATGAACTAGACACAAGAAAGAACTCAACAAGATCTCATACTACGAGATTACAACAAGACATGGCTAGATTCACTTCTCTGCCATGACTACATCAGTACAATGATCTTCTTAGAGCCTGTTCTCAGTGTATGATTGATCATTTGTAGTTATTTAAAGCATGATATGTTCAATATACTATCTACTACATTACTACAAAATCACATTATCATTACTTCTCTGATTTGTAAGATATTAGCATTTTATTGCTCTCTGGTCTGTTGACTGATGCACCCTGTAAACATCAGGCATGTCCCATGATTTTCTAAACATCATACTCAGCATGTGGTTCATCTTTTTCGATGAAATCACTCATGATTGGTAGATGCCTAAGCTAATTAGACATCACCAAAAGGAATTAAGCTAATTGCTGGTGTGTTCAGAGAACTGTTCTCGAGGTGCACATTGAGAGAGAGAGAGAGAGAGAGAGAGAGAGAGAGAGAGAGAGAGAGAGAGAGAGAGAGAGAGAGAGAGAGAGAGAGAGAGAGAGAGATACCGTATGTGATACAAAACGGAAATTCACGCAAGACAATCAATAGAAAACTACCCAGTTCAATAATGTGTGTGTATGTATATATTTGTGTAATGATGTGTGTGTATGTATATATTTGTGTACATATATGCGCATATGCATACACACAAACCTGCCGGATTTGTAAAGAAGAGCATGGGACGAAATTGCTGCTATGCGAGTGACGTACTACTATGAAAAGAAGTAAATTGTCCTATGCGAGTGACGTACTAATCAATGGAAGCCAGTCAGTCCAATCCCTGCGTAATATATATTCATGGAAGAAGTCGAACCTCGTGGAACAAAAAAGAAGAAGGAAAGTAAATCTTGCCTCATCACGAAATGCACGAAGGGCTTATTTGTCAAACAAATCAATTTCCGCGTGCCCGTGAGATACATATGACGCGGAATGCGCAGATTTGTGCTGAATCCAACTGAATTAATGCTCCGAGTTCTGCTCATTTTCTGAATGCAGCTCTCTCTCTCTTTCTCTCTCTCTCTCACACACACATACGCAATGTGCACCTCATTTTTCTTCTTGCTTTATGTCACTGTGCAAAGGTCAAACACCGGATGTGATACTCTTTGCCAATCGCTGTTGAACATGTCCTGTTCTATGGACTTCCTTGCCCTTTCCTCAACCAGGAGGTCCCTCATACGCTGCTGTTGTTGGTCTCGTTGCCTTGGGTTGCTTCACTTTTTCTTTTCTGTTGTAGCTTGATTGAATCCATTGTGACTTAATCTTCCTTTTCGAGTCTTCTTGTTTTCTTGCTTTGCGCACTTTTGGTTGTTCGGCATTTCAAGTCTCATTCCACTGCAAAGGAAATTGTTCGGAAATTCTTCTCTATCTTCGTATTCTTCGGAAATTCTTCTCTGTCTTCATATTCTTCTCTGTCTTCGGAAAACTTGGTCCTATAAAACTTCTAAGTGCTCCGATTGCCAGTTGCCTTGTCAATGTTTTTTCTAAAGGGAAAATGGTGAAGAACTGTCTTTCCGCCCCTGTTCTCATTTTACTTGAGATCAATTTCCATGTGCCTTATTTTGTGTACCTGTTTTCTCTTGCCAAGCGTTTATCCAACATGATATGGCATCCTCAGCACCAGGAATTGGTTAGCAGCTTCCAAACTCTTTTCACGGTCCTTCGAAGATCATAGTAGCCCATACGTCAGTTTTGTTGATGCATAGTCTATACATTCTTTTATGCACGATCCTTCTATTGCGTAGGTATTCATTTTACTCTTAAAAACAAAACGTTCGGCCCAGGATTATTGTCCCTTGCTTGAATTAGTAAAACGAAAAAAATTGTACAATGAAGGGCATAGTGCACTTGGGATTCCCCATATCCCACAAAGCAGGGGTAGAACAGTTGGAAGGCTCAATAGCAGTGATGGTCGATATTCGACCGAAAACCTATGTTTAAGAGAGAGTTACAGAGAAGGTTAATGAACTTTTCATTGCACTCATCCACGGTCCATTTACTTTTGGTCTTTTTATTTTTTGATATGAAAATTCTATAGCATCTAAAGACAGGAGAATTCTTACAATTAAATGTTCTTTTGACCAACAAGCCAAGGGATTTATCGACCATTCTTTTGGACGGTCCTTGAAATTGGGCACACATCTTTTTTCCATATCTTCCAAAGCACTTCCCCCTGATGGCATTCCACAAGGTAGAAGAGTAGCCTATCATTTCTCCAAGTAATGTTTGCTTCCACTTGATTTGACTCAGAATCTTGGTGAGGGCCTGCCAGACCAAGTGACTCTTAGGGCATGAAAAGAAAGGTGACCAAGGTTTTTTCTACCACATTTATTGTTCCCATTGAGAGGATGCCATAGATCCATAACCTTAAGTTTCCATATGATACGGGGTCTGCTCACAAAACATCTCCTCTTAAAGGAGATACAAAAGTCTAGGTGCTTCTTGAAACTCAATGTCTTATCTAATTTTATTGTGGATCCATCTTAACCCTTCAATCCACGAGGGGTCATGCTCGAGAAGGAGGTGAGTCTTTGAGTTCTCCCAAGATTTGATTATGTGTCTTGATTGTTACCGTAGTGTGCATGTGAAATGAGCATCAAATTTTTTTTGTATACGCTCTATAATAAAACATATTGTAGCTTGGTGAGCCATAGATTTGACGTTCAACTGCATCTATGAAACCTAGGAAATATGTGTTGGTGCTCTTTATGTATTGTGTGTTTTCTACGTACTTTGGAGGTCTCATGCAGAGTAATGTGTTTTGCATCCAGATCTTTTTCTACCATGAGGGCATCATCAGGTAGCTATCATGAAGGAGAATCCACCATGGTACATCACCACAAAAGGTTTTTTTCCACCCACGTGAGACTTTGTCCAAGGTAGTGACTAAGGCGGTGACCAAGGCATAAACCTTGGCATACCTTGTCATTTAAAATGCCAAAGTCACCATTGGCACCATTGGCTACATGTGAGGGAGGACCTCAAGGATCAAGGAAGATAGAGGTTCACGATACTTCTCAGTTCATCACACAATTGAGTACAATTCTCCTCAGAGCTTGCTTAATTGGAAATATCTTCCACTAAGCTACAATCTTGTGGTGTTTGAGGAGGGGGAGATACTAATGTTCACATTACCTTGAACATGTTTGGGGCCCTCAAAGATTCTTTCTTTGCTTTCAATGGTTGCTCTAAAGCATTTTTGGGGTGAATTTTGGAGCCATCTTGGAATATTTTCGTGCATATTTCTCTTTACACAAGATCAATAACATCAAGGAGAGCATTCTTTGTACTTTTCTGATAAACAATACTCAGCTTTGGGGCTGTCCTTTTCAATCACACTAGTAAACACACAAGTTTCTTGGAAGGATCTCATTTGTGGTGGGAACAACCACTACAAGTTTATGTAGGTTTTTGAGCCTAAAGAACATAGTTCATAGATGCTTGTAGGTTTTGTTGGCTAAAGATTGGGGTATAAATTCAACCTTTGAGTGCCATTTTACTGCATATATTGAACACATTTACACTATGTATGCTTTTGTGGATACCCTTCATGTATAGATGTGGACATTAATATAGTGGTTACATTTTTACATAAAGCCTTTGATGCTGATAAAGATGGTCATGATGAGGTTTTCTTTAGTGGGAGAGACCTAGATGCGAGTTTTCTTTGGTGATGTAGGGGGAAGACACCTAGCCTTGCCATAGGAGATGTATGCTAGTTGTTCATAGGTGCTCAATAAGCCTAATTGGCTTCTTTCGATTAAGTGGTTTCATGCAGTGGAGTCAATGATTCACTACATAGATTTACATGCTAGTACTCACAATTTTGTGAGTTTTTGACACTGGTCATATGCTCATTTTGGAAGGAGACTCTGTTAAAATTTTTTGAGATTTTTTTTTTCAACTATATAGTGGTCAATTTCATTCCTTAATATACTTATTGGTATGAGCACAAACATTTTTACATAATCCTTTTGTTTGGTCATTTTTGTTCATTTATACACTTTTATAGGGAGATTCTATCAAACGTTTTCAAGACTTTGACACTTGGTCATCCGTTTTTTAGCCTTAATGGTGTTTTGGACTATTATAGCTGCATTATCATTCTAGTCAATTCTTTATCATCATGGCATCAAAAATCTCAAGCACATCTAGTGGAATTGGGTCTAGTGTTAGTGTTCCCAACATGAGCTATAATGTGGAGGGAAAAGACCATTTTGAGATCTAAAAATTTGATAGCACAAAATTTGCACTATGGAAGAATGAGATTAATGATGTGCTGATTGAGAGGAGACAGTGGAAGCCGATAAACGAAATATGAAAGAAGCTTGTTGATATGGATGATGATGATGATTGGGATGAGTTAGATGAAGTGGCTAGGTCTACCATTCAATTGCACCTAGAAGATAATGTTTACTTTATAGTATTGGATTGTGAAATTGTCGATAGAGCTTTGGAAGAAGTCATGCAATACATATAAAAAAGAAACGTCATCAAATAAAGTGTATCTAATAAGAGAATTATATGACCTTAGCATAAAGGACATACATAGTGTTGCAACTCATCTAAATTATTTTGATGCTATATTCTTTGAGTTAGAAGCTCAGAAAATGGAGATGGATAATGAAAGCAAAAAAATCTTGTTGCCATGCACCTTGCCATGACCATGGGATACATTTAAGCTATTAGAAATAGTGCACTTGATGGTAAACTAGTATATGATGATGTATGTGGAGCACTATTGAGCAAGAAGATTCATAGAAAATCTCTAGTTGGGACTGAGAGTGGAGATGCATATAATATTCATGAGTCTTACCAAGGAAAGAATCATCAATGTGGCACGAGCAAGAATAATGAAAAGAATGGTCAACACAATAAGAGTAAAATTAAATCAAGGAAGGTGGATATCAAATGCCATTATTGTCATAAGAAAGGAAACATGAAGAAAGATTGATATGCATTAAACAACGCTAAAGAGAAAGGACACAATGTTGATGGCCACATTAAACAACTACCTATACCATTTGATTTGATTGTGAAGATTGAAGAAATTAATGCTATTTTTTATGATGCTGATGTCTTGACTCTTGAAAGTATTGTACCCGCTAAGGAGGCTACTATGATTACTTTCAAGAGTCAAGACATTAGCATCATAAAAATAAGTATTAATTTCTTCAATCTTTACAATCAAAGCAAATGGTGTAGGTAGTTGTTTAATGTGGCCATCAACATTGTGTCCTTTCTCTTTAGCATTGTTTAATGCATATCAATCTTTCTTCATGCTTCCTTTCTTATGAAAATAATGGTATAATATCCATCTTCCTTGATTTAATTCTACTCTTATTGTGTTGACCATTATTTTCATTATTCTTGGTTGCGTCACATTGGTGATTCTTTCCTTGGTAAAAATCATCAACATTATATGCATTTCCACTCTTAGTGCCAACTAGGGATTTTATATGAATCTCCTTGCTCAATCGTGCTCCACATATGTCATCATATACTAGTTTACAATCAAGTGCACTATTGCTAATAGCTTCAATATATCCCATGGTGATGGCAAGGTGTATCGCAACGATATTGTTTTGCTTTCATTATCCATCTCCATTTTCTGAGCTTCTAACTGAGAGAATATAGCATCAAAATAATTTAGATGAGTTGCAACACTATCTATGTGCTTTACGCTAAGTTCATATAATGCTTTCATTAGATACACTTTATTTGATGCCGTCTCTATTTTATATGTATTGCATGACTTCTTCCAAAGATCTTCTACAATTTCACAATCCAATACTATAAAGTAAACATTATCTTCTAGGTGCAATTGAATGCTAGACCTAGCCACTTCATCCAACTCATCCCAATCATCATCATCATCCATATCAACAAGCTTCTTTGAGATTTTGTTTATCAGCTTCCACTGTCTCCTCTCAATCAACACATCATTAATCTCATTCTTCCATAGAGCAAATTTTGTGCTGTCAAATTTTCAAATCTCAAAATGGTCTCTGCCCTCCACATTATAGCTCCTTTTGGGAACACTAACACTAGATCCAATCGACTAGGTGTGCCTACGATTTTTAATGTCATGACGATAAAGAATTGACGAGAATGATAATGGGGCTAGAGTAGTCCAAAACACCATTAAGGCTCAAAAACCGATGAACAAGTATCAAAGCGCAATATTTTTATTGCAAAAGGAGGCAACATTGGCTCACTTTATCCTCTATTTGTATCATAGCAAGAACAATTGTTGAATTTCAAAGACTCCTAAAGAAGCGCTTGAGTCCTTGTACTCTAGCACCAGACCCAAGTTACTCACCACTAATGAGGGGATAGTCCAAATTATATTTTGAAGCAAGAGAGGATTGGAGAAAGGGGTACCAAATAAGGGTTTGATCTTCGATCAAACCCTTCTACACCCGCTTATTACTTTCTTAACTTTTCTATTTTAAAGGATAGAAAGGAACTTTGAGCAAGGGCAACCCAAACAAAAGGCAAGTAGAAAAAAGAACTGTGAACAGGAATGGTGAAAACAAAAGTACAGGAGCCAAGAAATATCTTTAATTTTCTTCTATTATAGGTTCTCTTTTCTTGGGTGTTGAGAAGAAAAATTGCTTTGTGAATCTCTTTTTCATGAAGTACTTTCCCATTTTCTCCCCCATCCCCTTGGCCATTGGTGATAGAACAACCTTGATAAGTCATCCATAATCCAGAAGAAGCACTATGTGACAATCTGGCGGATTCTATTTTTGATTGTTGAAAAATTACCTTCTACTTCATTTCTTTTTTCCTTTTTTTTTAAAATTTTGTTTTGAAACAAAAAGGTCCTACATAACTAATGACTATGAAAACGGGATAGAGCAAAATCAAAAAATGAAGAAAAAAGGAACAAAAAATAGAAAACACCAAGAATCATTTTTTTTCTTACCAAACAAAATGATTAAATTAATAAACGAATGTACATACAGTGTAGAGGGCAAGAACCCAACACATCAAGGAGAAACACTCTTGGAACCACCCTCATAGTGAGGAATACATAAGAAAGCTCTTCCTAGAATATAAAGGAAGTAGTAGGGATTTCCATCTATTACAATTATTTTTTGCTAATAATTTGGGGATTTCACTATCATCATGGAGAGCTTTAGAGACTTTTTGGATTCATGTTAAATTTACTCTCTTTAGCATGAAAGAGATGGAGATGAGGGAATTCTTATTACCCTTACAAAAGATAGCATTCTTTTTGCTAAGCCAGATGCTCCACAATATGTATCCTCTCCAAACATTCCGTCTCTACACTTGTTCAAAGAAATGAACAATACTCCTTCTTTGCTAGCAATTGAGTGAAATCCTTTTGGGCATATCTAAATAACTAGGGTAGATAATGTTTGCAAGTTATTTCACGTGAAATGGTGGACCATTCTTAGAGAATTATTCTTAGAAGTTGGAGTTGCATCCTGGCATTTTCGGGGACTGAGAGTATGCAGAGTAGTGAGCAATGTTTTGCTCATAACTCGAGATTGACTAAAGCAATAAATATGAAACTTTGTAGCAAGAAAATAGAAAGTATAATAAATCTATACAAACTTAAATCATGAAAAAGGATCAAGAATACACTGAGAAATAGATCAGAGAAGTACATTCTCTTGAGTGATACATGACAGAGTAGAAGAGTTGACATATGATGAAACTATATGTATCAATGCACATAGATTACATTGATATTGGCAATGCAAGATTGCACGATGTGAGGGAAATGATAGAGCTATGGTGCGAGCTCAATGTCAACATAACATCCCTATGAAAATCTCTTCAAATCAAGCTACACTTACATGACTTTTGAAGTGCTCCTTTATAGCTAAAAGTTGGAGCTCGTTTTTGAATTTGAAATTCAAAATTCTAAAAAACGTAACTATAGATTTTAGGATCTCATTCTCCATGTACCTTAACAATAACTCGTGAAAATATTCTCCATAATTATTCATGATTGAAGTTATTCCTTCTATGCATTTTTACAAGGAGTAAAGACTCAATCTTTTACAAGAGCTCATTCATGTGCTAATACATGATTGTACAAATGATCGATTGGAGTAACTGCACCAACAATTCCCCCTCAAGACTTATATGCTTGGGCTTCAATTTTAATGAATCTCCTACAATCCATTCATCAACCTGGACTTGTTCAATTTAGTTCCATCCAAGGATTTGGTCAGCATATATGCACATTGCAAGTTCGTAGATCCATAGGATATCTCTATTTCCTTGCTAAGTAGCTTCTCTATCACATAATGATAATGCACTTCAATGTGCTTAGTCCTTGCATGATATACAATATTAGAAGCCAAATGAAGTGAACTAGTGTGATCTCCTAAGATAATTTGGAGTGTATGAATGTAGCCCCAAATTTGAGTAGAGTAGATTTATCCACATTGCCTCTTGTGTTGCATTTGCTAGGCCTATATATTTCACTTCAGTTGATGAAAATGCCACAATTGGTTGTTTCTTTGATGACCATGAAATTAACTTTGATCCTGCAAAAGATAAGTAGTCAGAGGTACTTCTCCTATCATCTTTTGAGCAAGCCCAATCTGCATCAAAGTATAGCTTGATATCCAAGTCATATGTGAATGGATAAAATAGCCATTCATTTATGCTACCCTTCAAGTACTTTAAGATCCTCTTGGTAGCTTCTATGTGAGGTTTTCTTGGTGTATTCATGAATCGACTCACTGTACTTACTCCATAGCATATGTCCACTCTTGTTAGGGTTGTATAATTGAGACTCTCTGCAAGACTTTGATAACCTCTAATGTCTTTAAGTAGCTCTCCTTCATGAGTACTGAGTTTGTGGTTCAATTTCATGGGTGCACTTGCATTTTTAGAATTTTCCATCTTGAACTTAACTAAAATATCATGGATATACGTCCTCTGATTAAGGAAAAGACCAGAATCTGTATAAACAATCTCTAATCCAAGAAAATATCTAAGCAATCCAAAATCATTGATCTTGAACTCTTACTTTGTCTGAGCTTTGATTTTCTTGATGCCATTGGCATTGTTTCTTGTAATAATGATATCATCCACATAAACACATAGATAAATAACCTCTGAATAAGTGCTTTTAATGAACAACAAAGAATTTGACTTGCTTGCAACAAAACCTTGGTCTTGCAAGTATATGAGAAGCCTATGGTTCCAAGCTCTAGGAGTTTGCTTTAAACCATAGAGTGCTTTCCTTAATTTACATAAATAATCAAGTTTGTCTTTGTCTTCATATCTTGGTGGTTGAGCCATGTAGACCTCGTCAGAGATCCATCCATTAAGGAATGCATTTTTAACATCTAGTTGGTACAAACTCTAATAGTTGGCTTCTTAGCTATAGGTGAGAAGGTCTCCTCATAATCCACTCCATGGTTTTGAGAAAACTTCTTTGCTAATAGCGTTTCCTTATACCTATTGATTATCCCCCATCTAAATTCTTTTTTACTTTCTAAATCCACCTGGATCCTATTACCTTCATGAATGGTCTTTTTGGAACTAAATCCCAAGTGCTATTCTCTTGAAGTGCTTCAATTTCTTTGTGTGTAGCTTCTCTCCATTCTTCCTTCTTGTTGGCTTCTTCAAATGAAGAAGGTTCCTCTGACATAGAATCCTTAGCCATGTATATAGAATGCTTGGTGACTAGTGATGTGTGGTAGCCATACCTTATACGTTTCTTGCTTTCCCTTTGAGATCTTCTAAGTGCTTGATTGGATGACTCTGGAATGTATTCGAATTGTTTAAACTTTATCTTGCCTTTGGACTTCCAAGCTTTGAAATCAATGTGTTCTTCATCTTCTAAGTTGACATCCTCTCATATGTGTGGTTCTTCTTGATTTAGATTTGGAAAATCATTTTCCAAATCGTAAGGTAGCTTTATTTTCCTGCAATCATCTTCAAACCAGGAGTTATTTTCATCAAATACCACATCCCTACAAATTGTACATCCTTTGTTAGCGGGATTATATAACCTATATCCTTTTTTATTCTGTTCATAGCCAATGAATATGCATCTTTGAACTTTTGGATCAAGCTTTCCTCTAATTTGTGAAGGTATATGTGCATAAGCAATGCACCCAAAGATCTTACAATGATCTAAAGAAGATCTCCTGCCATTCCATGCCTCATAAGCTTTTATTCCATCCATTGACTTGGATGGAAGCCTATTGATTAGGTAAGTTGCTATGGAAACAACCTATACCCATAATTAATTAGGATTTTTTTTCTCATTCAACATTGATCTTGTAGCCTCTACTATTAGTCTATTTCTTCTCTCTGCCACCTTATTCTGTTTAGGAGTGTACCTTGTTGTAATCTCTCTCTTTATGCCTTTGTCCTATAAGAAGGAGTCAAAATCATGTGAGAAATACTCATCACCTACATCAGATCTGAGCCTCTTCAAACTTCTACCTGTTTGATTCTCAACCAATGTCAAATACTTCTTGAAACAAGTGAAGATATCATCTTTATGCTTCATAAAGTAAAGTATTGTCCATCGAATATAGTCATATATGAATGAAACATAATACCTTGACCATGCGATTGATGGCTCTTTGTTAGGAACCCACACATCTGTGTGCATAAGCTCCAAGTAGTCTGCATACATGTATCCTCTTTTGTTGAATGGTTGCCTATGTGATTTTCCAAATTGGCATGCTCCAAATTTTTATATCATGTGTTGCATGCCAAGCACACTATGATCCCTACATATTTGCTTCAATGTCCTTTCACCTATATGACCTAGTCTCTTATGCCATATCTTCAATTCGAATAGGGTTTGATCTTTGTAATTGAAGAGAGCAATATTCCTTGTATCTTGAACTTCAAATGTAAAGAGTCTACCAGATTTATCACCTTTTGCAATCCTCTTGAAGCCTTACTGAGGGTCCTCCACATATGCTCCATGTCTTGTGAATCTAACCTATAAACCCTTCTCAACAATCTATCTAATGCTCATTAGGTTTTTTGTTATTGTTGGCACATACAATAGCCTACTTAGAAGATTCATGTTACCATAGACCTTCCAAAACATCAATTATAGCCTCGAGGATGGACCTCCCCTTAATGAACCCTTTTTTATCCTTACTGATCTAGTGAAAGTTTTTTTTTCAATAAAAGGAAGTTAGGTAATAGAATACTCTCTCAGACTTTAAGTCAAATAAAGGAAACAATTGTACAGTTCAATGGGTCTAGCACCCATGGGACCCCTCGAATCCCACAAGGCAAGGGAAGAGCATACAA
Organism: Ceratopteris richardii; assembly: GCA_020310875.1. Taxonomy (NCBI): domain Eukaryota; kingdom Viridiplantae; phylum Streptophyta; class Polypodiopsida; order Polypodiales; family Pteridaceae; genus Ceratopteris; species Ceratopteris richardii. Next base: position 6,821,863 of record CM035416.1, read on the forward strand.
AGTTAGAGGGTTTTACAAGGGAGGTTGATAACCCTCTCGTCCCCCCTCATACAGGGCTCCACTTGGATATAGTCTTGTTGTTCTCAAGGAAAAACACTCTATGATGCCTAAAAAGTGGGAGCTTCTTACAATTGGAAATTATTTTGCCTAGGAGAAAAAAATTGGGGTAGGAGATGAAAATGTGTAGAAAATCTTCATTTTTGCGATGGCACTGCTTGCACCATGGTGGAATCCCATAAATTTCTTAGCCTTTAGATTGGTCCAGATTCTCGGTCAGGATTTGCCACATGAGCACTGACTTTTTATATCAATGAGGGGGTACCAGATAGACATGAACTTCAGATCCCATCGCAAGCCTATCCAAGTAAGACACCATTTCTTATTAAGTGTGGTATGATAGTACATAGTGTAAGCTACTCAAATCCTACAAATGATCAATGGAAGAGCTTTGAATGAGGCTACTATAATGACAATATTTTTACTAGTCCTTTTCTAAGTAGTATTCCTTGAAGTTCGAATTTGAATTCAAACTTGGTTCCACCTAAAAGTGATTCCTCCAATTGATGAGATATTCTCTCATGAAAAATGCGTAGCTCATACTTCTCCTAACTCCATGAGAGTTTGGCTTTTACAATATTCTCTTCAAGGTTAAAACCTTTTACAATGGTGAATGATCAAAAGAGTTACAAGCTATGGTTCATATGATCCATCAAGTACTTCCACACATTGCTTTCCAAGTTAAGAGAAATGTGAAGGCTTGTATATTTGCACCAACATGTATGTGTGCGTATGTGTCTATGTGTGTGTATCTATGTGTGTATGTGTGTGTCTATGTGTGCATATACGTGTGTATGTGTATATATGTGTGTGTATGCATGCACATGTGTGTGTGAAAATGTGTTTGGATGTAAGCTTGTGTGTGCGTGTGTGTGTAAGTGTGTATGTGTGTGTGTATGTGTGTATATATGTGTGTGTATGCATGTGTATGTGTGTGCATAAATCTCTGTATGTGTGTGTGTATGTGTGTGTATATCTCTATGTCTGTATGTGTGTGTGTGTCTATGTGTGTATGTGTGTGTGTGTCTATGTGTGTATGAGTGAGACTAGTCACTTTTTGAGTATTGCTCATAATACCCCATAGTCTCCTAATCATATTGTGAGACTCTTGTGAAGATAAATAAATCTTCGCTATCTTGGAGATTATCAAACTGTATCTCCCGTGCCTCTATGCAACTTCCTATAACCTATAGGATTGCTTGTGCACATTTCTAATGGTGAAGATACATTTCCTTCCCCTTAGCAATCCTATGGTCTAAATCCATAAGGATTATGTGTAGGGATTGTGAGGAACAAATCCTCTATATGCACAACAAAAGCACAATGAACCCAAAATAGGTCTTCCAGCCTACACCTGAAAATATACCTGACCTGGATCAAGCAATTTGACCCACCACCTGAAATCCAATGACTCCAAGATTTTTTCCACACTTAGTAGACTCTGTTAGCTTTCCAACAAGCCAACAAACACTCAATTTGGATGAGTATAAGTCAGGCAAATCACTGTTACAAAACAGACTACCTGTCTGTCCACCTGTGCAATTTTTTCAGTTACCGTAAAATACGAATATCTCCGCGCAGCAGTACGAAATCACTATGAAACTTTAGACAGAGAAAGTAGGAAAGATATGCTTTCATTCAAGACAAGAATCACTGAATTTGAATTTATATACAGAGAGCAACACCTGTTACAAGTTGGGTATGTCTGAAAGACTACAGTAGAGAGAGAGGGTCTAGTGTGAGAAACTGATCCAAAACCTCACTTACAGAGATGATCTGGGGCTGAAACTTCTTGGGCATGCTCCTCTGGTCCTTGGGCACTTGGTAGATGCTTCTCCTCAGTCTTGGTATCCCGAAAATGTGCCTTCATGCTTGTATGAATGTGTGTGTGACCTTTCACATACCCCTTCCTTGTCTCTTGACTCTTCAATGGATTCTTCTTGATCTTCAAACTCCCTTGAGTGCCCTTTGATGTTTCCTTTCACTCCTAATGGATAAGGAGTCGTGGCTTTACCTTTATCCAAGTATTTATGCTCATTTGGAATATCCAAATTACCAAAATTATCCACTAAGCTTGCTCCTTCTTTTTCAACACTCCCCCTCAAGCTTAAGTAGGAAGTGTCTATGTCCATCAAGCTCATCATGTTCTTGAACTTGCTTAACTTTGATGCATCCAATCCTTTGGTGAATAGATCAGCAACCTGCTCCTTTGTTGTCACAAAATGAACATCCACTTCATTAGTAGCAACCTTTTCTCTTACATAATGGTAATGCACTTCAATGTGCTTACTCCTAGCATGATACATGGGGTTATTAGCCAAGTGAATAGATGACATATTATCTCCATAAAGGGAGATTGTTCCAACCTGCACATCCAAGTCAATTAGAAGCTTTTTAAGCCACATAGCTTCACATGTAGCTAGAGCTAATGCTCTATACTCAGCCTCGGTTGAAGACAATGCCACCGTAGGTTGCTTCTTTGACATCCATGAGATAGTCTTTGTTCCAAGCATGAATACATACCCCGAAGTGGATCTTCTATCATCAATAGAACCAGCCCAATCAACATCACTCCATCCTCTAAGAGTTAGCTCTTCTCCATACCTATAAAACAATCCATTATTGATTGTATACTTAACATACCGAAGCACTCTTTTGGCTGTATTTAAGTGCTCTTGAGTAGCAACATGCATAAATTGGGCAAGTACGCCTACCACATAAGAAAGATCAGGTCTAGTCATTGTTGCATATATTAAAGAGCCAACCAAGCTTCTATATAATGTCAAATCATGAAGTTTCCTACCATCCAACATGCTTACCTTTGTATTTGCATCAATAGGTTGAGTGAGTACCTTACATTCAGCCATACCATACTTGTAAAGTACATCCAATAGGTATTTCCTTTGCAAAAGGTATATGCCATCCATTGCATAAACAACTTCAATACCTAGAAAGTACTTTAACTCACCCAAATCAGATACCTTGAACTCCTTTCCAAGGCTCCTCTTGATGTCTTTAATTCCTTCATGGTCACTACCTGTTATGATAAGATCATCCACATATATGCAAATAAATACCACCTTACTCCCTTCTTTCTTTATGTAGAGTGAGGGATCAGATTTGCTTTGAATGTACCCACACTTTTCAAGGTATTCCACAAGCCTTTGATTCCAGGCCCTTGGTGCTTGCTTAAGACCATACAAGGCCTTCTTCAACCTACAAACAAAATCAGGATGATCCACATCCTCATATCCAATAGGTTGTGCCATGTATACCTCTTCTTTTAGCTCACCATTCAAGAATGCATTTTTTATATCAAGCTGATATATAGGCCATCTTCTACCTGCACATACAGCTATTAAGGTCCTTATTGTTGTTTTGTTAGCCACGGGGCTGAATGTCTCTTCATAATCCACACCAAAAGTTTGTGTGAACCCCTTTGCAACCAACCTAGCTTTGTGTCTAGCTAGTGAACCATCGGCATTCCTTTTAGTCTTATACACCCATTTGTTTTGAACCACTTTCATACCTGGTGTTTTAGGCACTAATTCCCAAGTCTCATTGTCCTTGAGTGCTTTCATCTCTTCATCCATTGCTCTCTTCCATTCCTCCTTTGTTGATGCCTCCTCATACATTTGAGGATCATTATCTCCAATAACCTGCATCATATAGGCATAGTGCTTGGCAATGAAAGAGTCATAACTTAACCTTTGTATTGGCTTCTTGAGCCTTGAGGATATCCTCTCATTCCCTTTAGGGAATTGCTTCTTTAACCTTGAAAGCTTTACTTGTGGTGTAACCACTTCTTCATAGTCTTCTTCATCCTGTGACTCACTATCACCTTTATGATCATCATGATAGTCACTAAGAGACTTATACCTGGATGTTGGTGATTCTGATAGACTTCTTCTTTCTCCCATGTGTCCTTGGGTAGCTGATCTTGATGTTGAAGCCTCAGGCCCACTCATTTGAGTTGATTCAACCTACATATCACCTTTACCACAAACTGATACATCATCCAAGTCATCATCTATTACCTTTTCTTTTCCCTTGTCTACATACCAAGGTTTCAATTCATTAAATACCACATCTCTTGATACATACAACTTCTTGGTGTAAGGGTTATAGCATTTGTACCCCTTTTGCTCAGTAGAATAGCCAATGAAAACACATTTTTCAGATTTTGCATCAAGTTTAGATCTTACCTCTTGTGGAATGTGCACATAGCAAGTACATCCAAAAACCTTGAGATGTTCCACACTTGGTTTCTTACCATAGTAGGCCTCATTTCGAGTCAACTCATGCACACCACTTGTAGGTACCCTATTCATCAAATAAACTGAAGTATAAACAGCCTCAACCCAATAAAATAATGGCATGTGTGCTTCATTAATCATACACCTTGCAATTTCAACAATGTGCCTATTTTTCCTTTCAACCACCCCATTTTGTTGGGGGGTATACCTGCATGTAAATTGCCTTTTAATACCATTCTCATACAAATAAGAGCTGAATTCTTTGGAGAAGTATTCTCCCCCTCCATCAGACCTTAGGGCTTTGATATATTTACCTGTCTCCTTCTCAACCTCTTGTTTGAACCTCTTGAACATAGAGAACACATCTGATTTTTCTTTAATGATGTATATCCAAACTTTTCTAGAATAATCATCAATAAATGTAACAAAATACCTTGATCCTCCCAAGGATGACTCTTTGGAAGGTCCCCATACATCAGTATGGATGAGGTCCAAGAGATTTGCAGCCCTATGTGTGCTCCTTTGGAATGGTTTTCTTGCTTGCTTCCCTAGTTGACATGCATCACAAAATTCATGAAGCTCTTTGTTCTCAAACATGGGCAGCCCTCTTACAAGCTCTTCCTTGCTCATATTCCTTAGCTTAGGAATGTTGACATGGCCTATTCTCTTGTGCCAAAGGTCAAGTTCAGCAATCCTTTGATTACCAATCATAACAAAGCATACCTTGCTTGCATTAGGAGACACATCCAAGGTGAACATTCTTCCTTCTTTTCTTCCTTGAGCAACAAGCTTGTTTCCATCTTTAGGATTCCTTATAAAGCATCCTTTGTCATTGAAGGTGACCTACAAACCCTTCTCTACCATTTGCCCTACTGAAATAAGGTTCTTAGTAATAGATGGAACATGCAATACCTTCTCAAGCACCTTGGCTGATTTGTCACATCCAATTCTTACATCTCCAATGTGCTCTATGACATGTTCGGTGTTGTCACCTGTCTCCACACATCCTTTGGACTTTGGAACCTGCAAATTGGTGAATATATCACCCTCACAAGAAATATGATTGCTGTACCCTGAGTCTATGTACCATTTGGTATCATATTTAGCATCCTTTGAATAACCATGTCTCATAGCAAGCAATTGATCATTACCTGTTTCCTTGTTTGAAGCATTTGCATAGTTCCCTTGCTTTCTTTGAGTGTATTTACCATCTTTATATCTACAATCTGAAGCTATATGATTTGGTTTACCACAATTATAGCAAATCATACCTTTGTGGGGGTTGTAGCCTCCTCTTCCTTTGCCTCTACCTCTTGCCTTTGCTTGGAATGTAGAGTCACTTGAGCTTTCTCCTTCTTCTTTGTTTTGATGGTTGCCTTGATTGTTGTAGCCTCTTCCTCTTCCTCTTCTTCCACCTCTCCCTTTGCCTCTTGAAGAGTATAGGACCTGACCATGAGTGTCCTTGCTTTTGGATGAATCTCCAAATGATGCCTCCTCAGCCACCAAGTGAGGAATGAGGTCTTCTAAGCATGGAAGTGGATCTCGATAGAGGATAGTGGTAATGAGAGGCTTCCACTTGTCTTCTCCTCTCAATCCATTGAGAGTGACCTGAACCAAATCTTCATCATCAACCTTGCATCCCACTGATGCTAATTGATCCCTTAGATCCTTGATTTTGAGTGTGTACTCAACCACACTTTGGCTATTACATTTCTTCATGGTATTGAGCTCATTTTTTAGTTGCATTTTCCTAGCTCTTGTAGAGGTTGCATAAACCTTTTCCAAAGCATCCCATACATCCTTGGCATTATCAAAATTTTGTATATGACCAACCATAGCATTAGAAATTACCTGAGATATGAGAAACATTGCTCTTCTATTCCTTTCTTCCCACTCTTTGAGCTCCTTCCTTTGTGCATTGGTAGTGGTTGCATCTTCAAGGTCTACATCAGGCCTTTCTTCTTCTCCATTCACTATGGACCATAGCCCTTTGCCCATGAGGTAATTTGTAACTCTGAACCTCCAAGGTTGGTAGTTGTCCTTGTCCAACAACTCCACTTTTTGCCCCAAATCTGCCATTGAAATGAGATTATGATAAAGAGGTTACCTTGTCAAGCAATCCCTTGTGTTGCACTTCTCTCCTCTTTGATGAAGCACCTTCTTCTTTAAGTGTACTTCCTTGTAGTGTGCTGCTGCTAATCCAAGCTTCAAAGCTCTGATACCAACTGTGAGGAACAAATCCTCTATATGCACAACAAAAGCACAATGAACCCAAAATAGGTCTTCCAGCCTACACCTGAAAATATACCTGACCTGGATCAAGCAATTTGACCCACCACCTCAAATCCAATGACTCCAAGATTTTGTCCACACTTAGTAGACTCTGTTAGCTTTCCAACAAGCCAATAAACACTCAATTTGGATGAGTATGAGTCAGGCAACTTACTGTTACAAAACAGACTACCTGTCTGTCCACCTGTGCAAATTTTTCAGTTACCGTAAAATACAAATATCTCGGCGCAGCAGTACGCAATCACTATGAAACTTTAGATAGAGAAAATAGGAGAAATAGGCTTTCATTCAAGACAAGAATCACTGAATTTGGATTTATACACAGAGAGCAACACCTGTTACAAGTTGGGTATGTCTGAAAGACTACAATAGAGAGAGAGGGTCTAGTGTGAGAAACTGATCCAAAACCTCACTTACAGAGATGATATGGGGCTGAAACTTCTTGGGCATGCTCCTCTGGTCCTTGGGCACTTGGTAGATGCTTCTCCTCAGTCTTGGTATCCCGAAAATGCGCTTTCATGCTTGTATGAATGTGTGTGTGACCTTTCACATACCCCTTCCTTGTCTCTTGACTCTTCAATGGATTCTTCTTGATCTTTAAACTCCCTTGAGTGCCCTTTGTTTCCTTTCACTCTTAATGGATAAGGAGTCGTGGCTTTACCTTTATCCAAGTATTTATGCTCATTTGGAATATCCAAATTACCAAAATTATCCACTAAGCTTGCTCCTTCTTTTTCAACAGGGATCTTATTTACTACTGAAGTTTTCTTATCTATAATACTATGATGGTACTAAGTCCATCAAATACATGCTTAGAAGCATGCCTATACCTTGTTGAAGTTTGCAGAAAGGGCATGTTACTATGCTATAAAATTCTTACCTAAAGGAAAGTGCGTATATAACGCCATGAGGGGGAAAAATTTTCGAGAGCATTTCCCTAGGAAATGGAATCCCAAAAAAATTTTAACCATAAGCTCAATGGCTCATAGGCCATCCAACAATATAGGGCTTGATAGGCCCATGGCATGCATGCCATAAACTCATACATGGACTCCATAACCTGCAAAAACATAAAAACAAGTGCTAGCAACAATCTCTTTGTTGCATAACCATGTAGTTCCTGCAATTATCTTTCCCGAAAACCATCAAAAAGTGTACTTCTCGCATATTGATCCATACTTTTAAAACTAAAAAATTCTCAAATTAGATATGTGCACTCCAATCCATGCATGTACATACAAAAAATGCCATAAAATAAAGTAAGATGCCAAAAAGCACAAAGCATACGTCCCTGAGTGATTTGGTATTGGAATTGCATGCATCCAATCCTTCTTCATGAGGTTTGAGACCTCTACACCTTCCTCTTCAGGTCCTAACATAAGCTTTGAAGTGTCCGAAAACATCAGACCATTGAATCGCCTTCCCGGTTTGTAAGATATGGCTCCCGGAAGGTAGTTGCTGAAAACTATTCAAACTCTGGAGAGCTGTGTAGACCTACAAAAATACATATTTTCCATAAGTTCTTCTCTTAAACTGAAAACAGACTTTGTGCTCTTCGAAATGAGCCATAGCACTTCCAATTTGGAGTTTTCTAGCCCAAGATATGGCTTTTCCAAGCGGGACATGCCAAATTAGTGCATTGTTGGAGGGGCTGGAAAAAGTGTGAAAATATGATTTTTGGAGTGCCCAAAAGCATTCTTCCATCAAGCAAACCCTAGAATTCTCCCCATAAACTCAGAGAGAAAAATATGAAGATGCTTGGGCCTATTTTCACCTTACCAAACCTCCCTTCGAGCATGCTAATTTGCTCCCCAAAAGAGGCTTAAATCAAGATTTTTGCTTTTATGCAAAAACTTAAATGGGAGCTTTTAGCAAGCTCGTAATCCACTCCTTATGTGGATTTTTATTGATTTTCTCTTTTCCAAGGTAATTCATACACCATACTTCATATGTGCACTAATCCATAGGAAGCTTCTTAAATAGTCGCTTTTCTTACTCCCAAATTTGGAGTTTGGCTAAAACTAACACCTGAAATTTTTTCAAAAACTGCGGGAAGGGGGTTTTTGAGGAAGTAAAATTCCTCCTTAACTTACTATTTTGATGAATCTAATGATTCCATTATGAATTCCATACACCACGCTCTAAGTATATATATTTTTACCGATGCTATTGCAGCTCTTTTTGCCTCCTCCAAAATGGGATTTTCTAAGATTTAGGTGCTGAAATTTTTTCTCAAACAGTGATGAAATATTTTATGGAGCTTCAAACTCCCATCATACTGAGCTATATTTTGGATTTATTAATCCTATATGGAATTCAATACAACTAGACTACAGGTATGCATGGATTTTACTACCAATCTATGAAAATACCTCATCTTTTCCCCTTGCCAAAATGGCTACTTATCCAAAATAGCTGCTGAAATTTATATAAAAATCATAAAAATAGGCTACTTTGGAGTTGCCTAAAGGTTAACCTTTGTTGTATTTTGAGGAAATCCTTGACTCTAGCTGAGATTACATATCTCATACTCTCCATACATGTGATTTCCCTCGAAGATCTTGGCCCCCTAATGGTTCATTATTATTCTCAAAAATGAAAATTCTACAAAAATTCAAAAATACTCAAACATGGAAGTTAAAGGCATAACTTCTTATTATTGAAGCCTACACGTTGCGAGCAAATACCAATCCTTTTACGTGTCTGTTACTTCTTCCAATGGCTTTGGGTCTGCAAACCTTCTTCTTCAGTGCCACCTTCACCATTGTCTTTCATAGAAGCTGATGATTTTTCCTCCTCTTTTGTGGTACTTGATGAGATTGTATTTTTGCTTCGAGATTCCCT
>CM035416.1:6836311-6878811 GCA_020310875.1 Ceratopteris richardii
TTTTTGCTTGATTAGCTTCTTGAATAACCTGCAATAAAGAGAGAGAGAGAGAGAGAGAGAGAGAGAGAGAGAGAGAGAGAGAGATAATTTAAAGAGAGAAAGAGGTAGAAAGAGAGAAACACACAAAGAGAGAGAATAAGATAGAGATAAGGCAAAACAAAAATTCTACAAGCGATTGTTTCAGCTCGTAAGCACAACGCAATTGTGAACATTGGAGAGCTCTTCAATCAGATGCGTGTAGATGCCGACCGAAGAGCCTCAAATGTTTTAATTTTTTTTAGCAAAAACCCATCATGTAAGGGATGCTAACACATCATAAATGCCTATGCACATAGCATCACATATGTGACGATTATTACTCTTGCTTATGCGACACTTTTTTTAATCGTTGCTTTAGCGATGCTTGATGTAAGCGTCGCATATCCATCGCACCACACATCGACAAAAATATCAAATTTTTCATCTTTTAATCGATGTTCCGTGTTCGATGCTTGTTGCGATGCTTTATGCAATCTTATAGCGATGAAATTGTGTCGTATTAATTGTCGCTATGTGCCCGTATTCCTTGTAATGAAAGATGCGCTTAAGCGCCTACTAGTGTATCAGGATGCATTATGCATAATTAGAACAAGCATCCAACAACCTGCTCATAGAAAACAACATCAAATTCATCTCCAACATCATGAAGACTCAACCATAAAGTTGTTTCCATAAGAGTGTCAATAGGTTTGCAATCTTCAAGGCCAAAATGCTGCAATAATCCATCAATATATTTTTTTTGACACATAGCTATTCCATCATCAACTTGCATAATCTGAATGCCCAAATAATGATGCAAATGCCCAAAATTTTACATCTCAAATGGCACATGCAAATGAGTCTTAAACTCAACAATATGTTTCTCATTAGGACCAGTGAGCATCATGTCATCAACATAGAAAACACTAAGAAGAAGCACATCATTTGCACGCTTAACATATAAGGTGCTCTCATTTGGAATTCTCTCAAAACCATGTGCAATCAAGTAGGCATGTATCTTTTCATACCAAGCATGTGGTGCTTGCTTCAAACCATAGAATGCCTTTTTCAACTTGCGGACTTTGTTTTCATGCCCTTTCTACACAAACCATGGGGTGGAAAAACATACACTTATTCATGTTAGTCACCATTCAAAAATGTATTTTTAATGTACAACTCATGTACATTCCAACCTTGATGGGCTGCAAGTGTACAAATGCTACAAATGGTAGTAATTTGACATGTGGATGCAAAATTCTCATCAAAATCAATGCCCTTTTCTTGAGCATGACCTTTTGTAACAAGCCTAGCTATATACTTGTCAAATCCTCCATCATGCTTATGCTTCACCTTGTATATCCATTTAGTGGCAATGGCCTTTTTGGCTACAAGCAAATCACATAATGAACAAGTACCATTCTTCATAATAGCATCATATTCTGATTTCATAGTAGCCATCCAATTTTTAGAATTACTTGCTTCATAAAAAAACAAGCTTGTTCTCATCACAAAGACTAGAGGTGGCCTTGCATAGAAATCTAATTCAAAAGAAGCAGTATGAGAGCATGAATGAGTATGATATGATAGAGGTGCATCTAATTTTCTATCTTGCAAAGTTTGGACTAGTGATTTAGGCATAGTTTTTGCATCCTCTATATTAGCCCTCACATCAAGAAGTGCCTCATGTAAATTTGCATCAGAAATGGAATGATATACATCTTCATCATCTAGAACTTCCAAAGGTTGAGAAACTACCTCAATTTGGATGAGCACTTGACTATCCACCTATAAAAAGAGGAAGCAAAGCGTCATACATTGATTTTGAGCTAATTGATGTTTCCTTAGTAAATGAAAGTAATGGATGAATTGCATCTTCCACAAAAACAACATCATGGCTAACCAAAATGCATTTAGTCTATTGATGATATGAATGATAGGCTTTGCTTTCAGAATCGTACCCAACAGAAGTACATTTCACTGCTTCATCCAATTTTTTGCATTGTTGTTCATGCACTCATCCATATACCAAACAACCAAAGACATGCAAATGAGAAAAAGATGACTTGCTACCATGAAAAGGCTCATATGGAGTGATAGATTGTAGTGCTTTGGTACGATACCTATTAAGTACATATGCTGCATACATAACATCCTCAAGCTATAAACTATGTGAGAAACCATGACTTTTGACGATACACCTCTCCATCTCCATGAGAGACCTATTTTTTCTTTCACAAAGACCATTTTTATGAGGTGTATGTGACATTGTGCACTAATGTTTTATCCCACATGCAACCAAAAATGCATTAAAATCAAAAGACATGTACCCCCCAATCATAATGGAGGGTGCGCATTTTACATGCTGACAGATTTGTAGCCAAAACAAGAAACTCTTTGGATCACATAACTTTAAACTTTGCTTTCAATGGATACACCCATGCATACTTAGAAAAATCATCAATAGAATTGATGAAGTAAAGGAATTTCCCAAACAAAGGTGTTTGGATAGGACCACTGACATTACTATGAACAAGGTGCATATATTTTAGTAGCTTGAACTAAAACATCTTTTGGGAAGTAGGAACGCTACATTTTTCCCAAAATATAGCCTTGATAGACATGTTTACAATGTTCCTCAAGTTTCGGAAGAGAGGACACCATTTTAGATTTGTACAGATGTAGCAAACTAGCAAAATTCAGATGACCAAAGCATGCATGCCAAAGCTTTGCATATGAGATAGCCTAAGAATCTTGAGCTGAACATGCTGAATCAATGATAGATTTTGCAAAGCCTATGAGCTTATACAACCCATGATATAAAATATCAGAAGCAATAATAACATCACCATTTGATAGATCATGAATTGTATTTCTATCATTAACAAATTTGACAACCAAGCCGATCTTGTCTAATGCTAAACTTGACAATAGATTTTTCTTGATCCTGGGCGTAAACAAAGCATCTGACAACGTAAAAAATCTACCATAAGTGGCAATCAGAATGATCTTACCAACTCCCATATCTAGATAAGAGGGGTTGTTAGCACATGTGACAATTTTCCTTGTAAGGGAAAGCTCAAGTAAACTGAAGAAACCATGCTGCAAGGTAATATGTCTGGTTGCCCCACTGTCAAAGTACCAAACATCTAAGTTTATTGTAGACATACATTGTTTATGAGATGATGGTTCATAATTGCAAACAATAATAGATGCCCATTCTTCATTCTGCACAAGATTAGTAGACTATATTTTGGGTGTAGAGGCCTCAACAACAACCATTCTTGTCTTTTTTTTCTTTGCCTCTTTTGTAGCCAATTTTGAAAAAATCTTTATGACATGATCATTTCCTTTATGCTATTTGCAAAATAGTTTCTACTTTTTCAGTTTCTTCTCGTCTTTGTCTTCATTTTTTTACTTCGTAGAATTGGCAGATTTTTGCTTACTAGTAGATGAGCTCCATTTACCTTTGCCCTTCTCACTATCTAAGAAAGTTTGATTTGCTACATGCATAATGGACTTATTTTGCTTGGAGTGATCCTCTTGCAAGAGAATAGAGACTAAGTCCTCAAATGTCAAGGCATTTGGATTGCCTTTCATCATCAATGGAAGAGTAGAAGTAAAACTCTGATATGAATCTAGGAGACCATTCAGAACAGTTGGCATAAGTGAATTGTGTGGCAAAACTTCATCAATAGAAATCAATTGTTCATTCAAATCTTTGATCTTTGTCAAAAACCTGTCCATAGAATCTCCTTCATTCATATGCTCACTCTCCAACTCTTTTTGGAGATAAGCAACATGAGAATCATTTCTTGCTTGCTATAAGGTGGTAAGTGCATCCCAAGCATTCTTTGTTGTGTTGCAAGAGCAAAATATGAGGGATAATGGAACGTTTGATAGACAAATCTATCATTGCATGTGCTTGAGCATCTCTACCATTCTCATGAAGTTTCTCTATAGTAGGTGTTGCAAGAATCCACTATCCTTTTGTGACCAATACATGATGCATCATATATACCCACAATGGGTAATTGGTACCATCCATCTTGTCCTCAACAACCAACATATGAAATACATCATTGCTTCCAATCATGGCCACTCGCTAAAATACCATGATGCAGGAAAATGAATGTCTCAAAAAGTTGAACAAAACTACCTTGTTGAGCTCCACTAAACCTATAGTAGACTTTGAAGATCTTGTATTGGCGAACCAAAATATGTATATATGTTTGGAAAAAATGACCTTACTACCTACACAAGTGCTATGATAGTATTTTTGGAGGTCGAAACGAGCTCCTAATCGGCCTAAGTATGCTCACTATTTTCTTGCATCTCTAAAAATATGATCGGAGGGCTTCAATGATGCCTTAGATAAAGCAACAACCTGCTTTGATACCTATTGTTGGAGTTTGAGGTCTAAGACAGCACGTGAACAACACAAAGGAGAAGAAAAATCTTGGAGCACAACACACAATACTAAATGTATTACCAAGTGAATGTACAAAGATAAGTGACCCATTAAGTTTATAGGCATATATACAAGCAGGGAAAAAAGCTCCCTAAAAAAAGGGAAAAGCTATATGGGAAATCGTAAATGTGTTCATAGATATCACTACCAAAATATATCAAGAACTATACAAACCTCCTCACTATGCATAAATATATTTGACTACCTCATTATGAATGTATTTTTTTCATTTAAATATATGTATATAACTTAATCAGGTATGTGTCTGCAAGTGATCTCCTATGTTTGTTTGTGTGCATGTGGTTTTCAATGCATTTGTATGTGATTTTCTTTACATGTGTGTATGGTTGTCCATTAATGTGTTTCTCATTATATATGCATATCTACATATATGCAGACATGTACATGAGATTGTTGTATATGTGTAGATATATAATGACTCTATCATGTATGCAATACAAAACGGAAAGTCAAGCAATGCATTCAATAGAAAAGGACGTATTCAATAACGAAACACAAACACACACACGCACATATATATATATATATATATATACACATACATACATACATACATACATATATATATATATATATATATATATATATATATATATATATATAGAGAGAGAGAGAGAGAGAGAGAGAGAGAGAGAGAGAGAGAGAGAGAGAGAGAGAGAGAGAGAGAGAGAGAGATCAAATCTAAAAGATCTTACATTACTATTTGTCTATCATAATTTAAGCAGTAATTTCCTATTGATTCCATCCACCTTGTCCAGTTTCTATGACGTCCCCTATTTTGCTTCCCCTTTTTTTTTGGAAGAAACAGAGAAAAGTGTTCAATTAATGAAGAGTATACATATGTGAAGAGGCAAGATCCCCAGGGCCACTAAAATTCTTTTTTGAGTTCCATGTAAAGTCTTTTGTGTTTCTTCCGATGAATCTCTCCTACATAACACAAGAGTCTTTTGTGTTCTTGTCATTTCTTTTGATGACTTTATCCCACATAACAAGATTTGCAAGGGAACCTTCAAAATCTTTATTTTTTTGTTTTTACATATCCATCTACATCCAACATCTTTTGATTCCTTGGTCTAGGTACAATGTTAGACTCAAGAAATGACAACAAGAGATGGTTGAACCACACCCTAAGAGGGAGGGTTAGGAAGTAATCCTTAGCCATGGCTTTTGGGGCAAGTGGTTTTCCTAGCATACTCCTAGCCAATAGGTCATGAGTTCAAATCCCATAATTGGTATCAGAGCTTAAGAAGTAGGCTTGGGAAAAGTGGATAGAAGGCGTGCGTGTTGCTTTCACAAATGAGCCTATCAAAGGTGAGAGTGTATCTCCCAATTTGTAGGTCGGATTTAGTTATCTAAGATACCATTAGAAAGCTCTTGGAAGGACCATTCCAATGGAAGCACTAGATTGAGGATCCAAGCTACCTAGCTAAGGTGAGAACCAGGTTCAAGATACTGAGGTTGAGAACAAGGTGCTCAAGAGACCAAGGTTGTGAACAAGGCAACTCCATAGGAAAGTGGCCAAAAAGTAGAAAGGCAAGGTTCAAGAGACCAAGGTTGAGAAAAAGGGCTCAAGAGACCAAGGTTGATAACAAGAAGGTTCATGAGACTCTGCAAGAGTGAAGACATCAATTCAAGAGGAGATCAATGATTGATCATTGAGGACAATGATCTCTAGAAGGGTCCGAGAGTGTTCGACTCAAGAAATGACAACAAGAGATGGTTGAACCACAACCTAAGAGGGAGGATTAGGAAGTAAACCTCAACTGTGGATTTTTGGGGCAAGTCGTTAGCCTAAGAAATTAAACTCACAAACCTCTTGGTTAGGAATGTGATGGGCTAACCACTTGTCCCAAAAGGCATGGTTGAGGATTAATTCTTAATCCTCCCTCTTAGGGTGTATTTCAACCATATCCTATCTTTCAAGTGTGTGGTTCAACCATCTCTTATCTTTCAAGCGTGTAGTTCAACCATCTCCTACCTATCACTTTATTACATTCTTCCCTCATTAATTGATCATTGTCCTCAATGATCTACTCATGTATCCCTCTAGCCTCGGTGATCAGCTCCTGAGCTACCTTGATACCCTTGAATTGATGTCCTCAACCTCCCATATTTTCTTGAACCTTGCTTGCAACCTTGGTGTCTTGAATCTTGTTCTCAACCTTAGTATCTTGAACCTTAATCTCACCCATGTTAGGTAACTTGAACGCTCAATCAAGTTCATGCAAGGTTTCCCAAGGACTTCAGGCTTCCAAGATTGCTCATCATTCTTGGAAAGTTCATTTTAAGAGCTTTCCAATGGTATCTTATATGCCTCAATCTCACCTACAGATTGAGAGATACAACCCAATCTCTCTTGGCTAGAGTTCTCAAAGCGCCACCTTCCCAAATCCTACCCTTTCACATGATAGAGTGTCCAAGCACCTATTTTAGAAGCCATTTGGTCAACCCACCTTTCCCAAGCCTCCTTCCTAGGCTCTGATACCAATGTAAGGAAATTAACTCACAACCTCTTGGTTAGGAATGTGATGGGCTAACCACTTGTCCCAAAAGCCATGATTGAGGATTACTTCCTAATCCTCCCTCTTAGGGTGTAGTTCAACCATCTCTTATCTTTCAAGAGTGTGGTTCAACCATCTCCTATGTATCACTTTATTAGATATAGCATCCCATGTATCATTCTCAAGTGGAGCATCATGCTCTTCCTTCATTGCTTTCTCCCAATTCTCTTTACCTTTAGCTTTTGCATATGTTGATACATCTTCATCTACTTGCAATATGTATGCATAATCTTTGGTTGTACTATAAGAAGTTTCATAGCTATACCTTACATGTTGCTTTCTTTCTCTTGATGAACTTCTTATCTTTGCAATTCTTGAAGTCTCTACCTCATTATGCTCTAGACCAAATCTTGTTCTATCATCATCTCCAATCTGCATTTCATTTCTATATCTATCATCATCACTTTCATCTTCATATACTTGCATCTTTGATTTTCCTTTCCTTGTCTTCATGATTTCTTCAACACCTGTATGAGTTTGTCAGCTCAAAATGTGGCCAAAATTTCAATCGATTTAACATTGACATGTACAAAATCTACAGAAAAAATATAAAAGTGATAAAAATGATTATACAAATATTAAACATTGAACATGTTTTCAATGGTGGATATTGGATAGTTATTCAAAATTGCTATAGAACATGGTTTCATTAAGCAAACTACTTCAGAGTATTTATATAAGCACTAAAAATGTTATGGATTCTCCACTCAACTCACAACTTTCTTGATCTATGTCTACACCCCCATCATTTGATGCACTTGATTCAGTCTGAGATTGTTGAAAACTCTCTTCTTCTTCTTCTATATCCAGAGGAGCTCTATCTTCATCCAAGTACATACCGAACTCTGTAGAATCATGCACAAATCTTGTTGTTTGCCTATGATTAGCTATATAGCATACATCTGGAAGCTTTTTCTTTATCATATTGATGGTTGATTTCCTCAAGTGCCCTGCTTTTGTCAAGGAAAAATCATATACAAGAATATTAACATCATCCATTTTAAGAGTGGATGTGCTTCCAATATTCTTTTTCTTTTTTGAGTCTGTTCATTTGGTGTCACATACCATTTCTAAGTTATATTTACCTATGAATGCATTACTACTTCTAGTGTAATACCAATGCACTATCAAAGCTTATATTCTTCTTTGATCAATATCTTTATTGACCTCTAAATCTTTCATAATCCAAAATGGTCTAGTAGCCTCATCACCATTAGCAAGGACTACAATAAGTGTTCCAATGTTTATTTATTTTAAATTTCCTTGCCATCTTGCTTCGGCCTATTTTTTCATCCTTGGGCCTACATAAATACTCCTTTGTAGTGGACGTATAAAACTTTGAAGTGCATCTGCATTACATGCTTTGACTAGATTGACTGACCTTTGTGTACAAAAATCCCATGTGAATGGAATATCAATTGGGCAATGACCTGTAATGGTATTCTTTATAATCTCTTCTTGATGATTGAAAAAGTCATCCCACCAGGATACATCTTGATCTCCAACATATTTTTTGCATGCTCAATATGTATCTTCTTTTCAATAAATACATGCATCCACCTTTTACTTTGATCAACTACATTTCCACATCTTTCCATATTGTTTTTATCTTCATATCGTGTTTGTTCTGCACCATACACAAACAAATTAGGCACTTGCAATAAGAATATGCATCCATCTTTAGGCACCCACCCACGAGAACATGAATACTAATTTGCAACTAAAAGGGTTATGTCATTTACCC
This sequence comes from Ceratopteris richardii, assembly GCA_020310875.1. Classification (NCBI taxonomy): domain Eukaryota; kingdom Viridiplantae; phylum Streptophyta; class Polypodiopsida; order Polypodiales; family Pteridaceae; genus Ceratopteris; species Ceratopteris richardii. Next base: position 6,845,124 of record CM035416.1, read on the forward strand.
TCCTCATCAAGAATACATGGTTGAAACTAATATTGTGCAATGGAGACAAAACCTTAGCACTGTTATCAAGGCCTTTTGAGCAAAAGTGCTTAAAGTCATAAATTTGTGGAAGGTGTTGAGCTTCACGTTTTGGAGTATATGCTTCTGAAATCAACTCACATAATATTGGAAGAGTAAAAGCATTATTATGTGCCAACCTCTTAGACAACGCAATGAACATTTGATCAATGTGATCATGAGTGTGCCCAACCGAAAGGAAATTTACCTTAACCTTATGAAAAACTTGTCTATCAACAAGCATGCATAAATATCCAAAAACTATAGAATTTTTATTCTCTTGCAGTATTATCAAGCTGCAAATATAGAGTTGGTGGCAAAAGGCCTTGCGTGATTACAAAACATGATGAATGATAGTAATCGTAAGGTTTGGATCATTATGAACATTCTGGATATGTGAAGAAAAACTTGGACTTTAGAGTTCCATTGTATACCAAAGCACCAACCAAATGCATTTGCACAAGGACTTCATCTCCAATGTCCTTAGGGATGCGATAAAAATGGGGCAAACATGTTTTTTTTTAATCCATACCATCAATCAACAAACACATATAATGCTCCGGATTTGTGAATGCTTTACTTAGATGATGAATTGATTCTTTCTTTCTAAAGCTTGACTCTCAAGGTGGTTCCTAATAAGTGTTGGGGATAAAGGCCCCAAGGACTCTCCTTTTGTATATTTTGACCCTTCTATGTGAAAGCTCTCTTCAAGAGCTTTCTATACATATTTTTGTTATATTTTTCATGATCCCAAATTGGGGAGTTATAGGCATTTACATTATGTTTATGACTTTTGGTCATTGGCCATGTGTGAACATGTCCAAATGACCTAAGAGTCCCTTATTAGTAAGACTTGGTCCCAAATCTCTCATAACTTGATTGGGACTTCTTCAACTTCAGCTCACTCCATCTTCTTCTCCAAATTTCTATGTTGGTTTCTCTCTCTACTTTCTCTCTCCTCACATAGTAGCCCAATCCCTTGGCATTTGGAGCAAGCAAGCACACCATGACATAGATCTCTGCGGCCTCTTTCAACTGGTATCAAAGCCTTGAGCTGTTCCATAATGACAAAGTTGCTCCAAGTGCTTTTCTACTTCAACCTATTTAAGTTGAAGGTGTTTTCTTGCATTTGGGAGAATTTCATCGCAAAAAACCTTCTTTTTTCATGATAAAAGTGTTGTTTTTGGAGGATTACTTTAGCCCAGAGCAAAGCTGAAGAAAATTTTGTGATTGTTAGAGAGTTTCACCGTGAAGAAAGTTGCTCGGGGCCAAGAGGATCACTTTGGGCATCTAAATATCCCATAATAGGCTGCTTTCAGTGTTTTGCAGGTCTAAACAAGTGTTTCACAAGTCATAGTAGCAATACATAGGTCTAACACCTTATGTATTGAATTGTGACAAAAGAAATTGCTTATGTATAGCAATTTGTGGCATTTCTCTTAGAATTTCAAAAATCTTTGTAGCAAAATTTGGGGCTTTTGCTCCTATTTGGTTCTAAAGGCTGCGTTATAGCCTTATATACGCACATTGAGGTCAAAAGAAGTCAAATATGTTTTAGATTTTGATTTTGTGCTCCATTTTGCTCCTACAGGTGTTTGAAGCTATTGTGCACTAGTTTTAAAGGTGGTACCCTGATTTTGGTGCGTTTTGCTCAAAATTTCAGCACACTTACCTCTTCATTGTGCAATTATGGTGCCATCTTCCTCAGATGTGAAGAATCTATTTGAGATTCAACGATTTGAGGGAACAAGTTTGGCTTTGTGGAAGGAGAGAATGCAAGGTATTATGTTTCTGAAGGATTGTGACAGGGCATTGGTGGCCGAAAGACCAGAGGACATCTCACAAGATGCATGGCTTATCTTGAAAAAGAAAGTTGTTACATATATCAATATGGTTGTCTCTAATGAAATCTTGGTAGATCTCAAAGGTTTGACCTCTGCTTCAGAAATATGGGCAAAGTTGAAAGCAACTTACGAAAACATTACGCTTGTTAACTAAGCGCATTTGATGCGGAAGCTTGTTGGCATGCAACTAGATGAGTCTAGGAGTGCATCTGAACACTTATCTCTCTTTACAGGTACTTTTTCACAGTTGTAGGACTCAAGTATGGCTCCTTCTGATGACAAGCTTAAATCCATTTTCTTGCTTATGACATTGCCTGACTCACGGGAGACATTGGTAGTCTCATTGTCCAATAACCCGAACTTGACCTTTGATGGTGTTAGGAATTCTATACTTAATGAAGAGATCAGGAGAAAAGCAGGTGATGAAGGTGGAAACTTGGCCAACATGATTAGAGGCAGAATAGATAAGAGGAGTAATAATGCACAAACGAACAAGAGTAAGAGTAGGGAAAGGGGTAATAGCAACAAGAGTAAAAGCAATGATGTGACATGATATCAGTGTGGCAGGAAAGAAACTTGATTGCCGCTATTACAAGGCACAACTTGAAAGAGAGAAGAATGTTGGAGATAAGAAGAAGGAGAAGAAAGAAGACAAGACTGATGCACAAGACAGCCAAAAGGACAAGAAGAAGCCCAATGTGGCCTCTAATGTATTCATAGAAGAGTTTTGAGATGTTGAGGATATTTTATGCACTACTTTATCAGTTGATGATACTTATGCATTTGATTCCTCTCTAAATGTTCATTCATAGGACATGTCGATCACCAAAAATGATCTTTTTGATGCTTTGCTGACCGTTAATGATGCATTGGCCCAGACATGGATTGTTGGCTCTAGTGCTTCTTTTCATGTGACTCCTATTAAGGAGTATTTTTCTACTTTTACTACAGGTATCCATGGCCATTTATACCTTGGAAACAATCATGCATGTTCCATTGAGGGTATTGACATAGTGCATTTCTCTACAAATGGCACTAATGAGCTAGTCATTCATAATGTGCGTTATGTACCACGGATCAAGAAAAGCTTGCTTTTTATGGGTCAAATGGATATGCACGATAATAGCATTCTCTTCGAGAGAGGATCATGGAAAATGACAAGCTGATTGTGAAAGGCACAAAGAAGGGAACTCTCTATTGCTTGCATGGAAAACCCTTATCAAGGAAGTTTATTGCTTTAGCTGAAGTTCACTCCCATATGGAGTTTCGGCATAAGAGACTTGGCCATATGAGCCGAAAGGGTATCACTAGTCTTTGTAACTTAAAGAAGCTTGATGCTAAAGGCACAAAGCTTGATTTTTTTGATGGATGTCAATATGGAAAGCAAGTGAAACTTCCCTTTTACTCTGGTGTGTCTCGTAAGTCTTGTGTACTTGATCTTGTTTTTTTTGATGTATGTAGCATGCCTACCAAATCTATGGGGGTTGCATTGTATATCATTTCTTTTGTTCATGATTTCTCTAGAAAAATTTGGGTTCAATTGCTTAAGTCTAAGCATGAAGCATTTGTTTCATTTGAGCATTTTCATGCATTTGTGACCACCCAAACAGGTGAAAGGCTGAAATGCCTACGTATAGATAATGGGGGTGAGTACACAAGTTTTGAATTTAAGAAATTTTGTGAAAATTTGGGCATTAAGAGGCAGCTTACTATTCCATACAACCCCTCTTCTAATGTTGTGACTGAACACTATAATAGGACACTTTGTGAGAGGGTGAGATGCATGCTGTCCACAACTAATCTCCCTTATGGATTTTAGGGAGAGGCACTCAAAAGTGCAGTACATATATGCAATAGATCCCCTCATATGTCGTTGAAAGGTGACATCCCTGAAGAGGTTTGGTCTAGCAAACCTGCTTCATATGATCACTTATGTGTCTTTGGTTGTGAGTCTTTTGTGCATGTAAGGCATGAGCTGAGAAATAAACTTGATGCTAAGTCCATAAAAGGCCTCTTCATGGGATATGGTGAAGAAGGTGAGGTGGGCTATAGAATTTGGATACCTCCGCTCAAGAACGTTGTACACAGCTGGGATGTTGTTTCTAATGAGGCAAGGCTGCTTCAAAACAATAGTGCCTCAAGAGATGACCATAAAAGGGTCATATTTCAGCATGACCAGCCACCTATTAGGCCCAAATTTGACCCTCAAGATGCACCACAAAAGGACTGAGAATATTGATGATCTAGTGGCTTTCGATCTAGAAGATAGTGGACACTAAGATGAGGCTCGTGAAGGGCATATGTAGCCATCTATTCATGCTGAAAATAGGGCTAGAAATGATGTACAATAGCCCGTTAACAATGAAGAAGTTAATGTACCTCCTGATGTAGATCCATTGCCTGGTAATGTGGATCATTGGGTAAGAAGCTCTATATGTCCTAGGATGCTAGTGAATAGATATGATCCCTCTATACATTATATTATGTTATCAGATGAGGGTGAGCCTCTTACTTATAAAGAGGCAAAGCTATGTGAGCACAAGAAGAAGTGGGAGTTAGCCATGTCGGAAGAGATAAAGGCCTTGCATGCAAATGATACTTGGGATTTGGTTGAGTTACCCAAAGGAAGGAAGGCCATTCCCAACAAGTGGGTGTACAAAATCAAAACTATTGATGGCAAACCCAAGTATAAGGCAAGGTTGGTTGCTACGGGATATGCCCAAAAAGAGGGCATTGATTTCCAAGAAGTGTTCTCTCCAGTGGTGAAAATGACCACTCTACGTGTGTTGTTTGCTCTCACAGCTGCCTTGGATTTGGAGTTATTCCAAATGGATGTTAAAACACACTTTTTGCATGGTGATCTATTCGAAGAGCTATACATGAAAAAACCAAAAGGATATGCCATTCCTGGGAAATAGCATCTGGTATGCAAATTGAAAAGAAGCTTATATGGGCTAAAACAGGCCCCTAGACAATGGTATAAGAAGTCTCATGCATTTATGCTCAAACATGGGTTTAAAAGAAGCCATGTAGATCACTATTTGTACACCAAAAAGGATGAAGTTGGTAGCCCAATCATTCTTGAACTATATGTAGATGATATGCTGCTGGCTCGAAAGAAAAAGAGCACTCTGAATGCTCTAAAACAATAGGTGAACTCTGCATTCTTAATGAAAGACCTTGGGGAAGCTGAGCATATTCTTGGTATGCATATAAAAAGGGATAGGTAGCAGCATACTTTGCAGGTATCCCAAGAAAAGCACATGGAAAAAGTGCTGGACAGATTTAATGTGGTTGATGCTAAGCCTCTTGGAGTGCCATTGTAGCCACATGTTAAGCTTTACAAGGATGACTGTCCCAAAGATGATGATGCAACCAATTACATGAAGAGTGTTCCATATGCATCAGGTTGTGGTTCACTTATGTATGCTATGGTTGCTACTCGGCCACACATTCCTCATGCAGTGGGAGTTGTTAGCAGGTTCATGGTTAATCCTGGTAGAGCTCATTGGGATGCAATCAAATCTATCTTGAGATATTTGAAAGGGACCAAAAATAAATGTTTATGTTATGGAAAGGGTCCATTAGAGTTAAAAGGATTCTCTGATTCATACATGGCAGGTGATGTGGGCACACGCAAGTCCATAAGTGGCTATGTGTATATCCTTGTAGGTTGAGCTATTTCATGGTGCTCTAGACTTCAGAGGATAGTTGCACTATCTACTACAGAGGCTGAATATATTTCTGCCACATAGGCTTCCAAAGAATCCATTTGGGTAGCCCACCTCTACAGTGAGTTTGGGATGCCTGAAAAGGCACCTCTTCTTGGATGTGATAGCCAGAGTGCCGTGTGTTTGGCAAAGAATGCCATGTTTCATGCTCGGACAAGGCATATTGATGTGAGATACCATTTCATCAGAGAGGTGTTAGAGGATGGCCTGATCACTTTGATCAAGGTCAATACTTAACAGAATCATGTAGATGCTCTCAGGAAGTGTCTACCCAAGGCACAACATCAGCTATGTATACAGATGGTGGGAGTTACTTAGCTTAAAGGAGCCTCCTTGGTTCTTTAAGTGGGATGTTGTTGGGGATAAATGCCCCAAGGACTCTCCTTTTGTATATTTTGACCCTTCCATGTGAAAGCTCTCTTCGAGAGCTTTCTAGACATATTTTTGTTGTTTTTTTTTTGACCCCAAATTGGGGATTTATAGGCATTTACATTATTTTTATGACTTTTAATCATTGGCCATGTGTGAACATGCCCAAATGACCTAAAAGTCACTTACCAATAAGACTTGGTCCCAAATCTCTTATAACTTGATTGGGAATTCTTCAACTTCAGCTCCTCCATCTTCTTCTCCAAATTTTTGCACATGTTTCTCTCTCTACTTTCTCTCTCCTCATGCAGCATCACATTCCATTCACGTTTGGAGCAACTGAGCATAGCACGACGTAGCTCTCAGCGGCGTCTTTCAATAAGGCTTTTAAAATTATCTTTCTTTTGTGGTGTTGTAGCCCCCTTGCCATCTTCTTCAAAGTGGTGCAAACTGAACACTCACCCATTCTAACTTTACGAGGAATAGTCACATTATTAAACTCCTCCTTCCATAATCGAGTAAAGTGACTATACAACACATACTTCTCATTTCTACTTTCCATATCTTCTTTATATACTTGAAATACATCTTGATAAGTAAAGTTATCTAACAAGTGTAACCTTCTAGTTGTAGGCATAACCTTACAATGCAAGCTAAAATATTTCATCATCCAATTCATTGCATGAAGTCCAATAGATCCTTTGGTCCCAACATGATATGTATCCAAAACAAGATCTCCATTCATAAGCCCCTATAGAACCATTCCAGCATCTTTCTTCTTTGCCTCTTTAGCAGCCACTTTTGGACAGTTCTTTATGATATGATCATTTCCTTTACAGTACTTGCAAAACAGTTTCTACTTTTCTGATTTCTTTTCATCTTTGTCTTCCCTCTTCGATTGTGCAGAATTACCAGATTTTTGCTTACTAGTTGAAGAGCTCCATTTTCCTTTGCCCTTCTGACTAGCCAGGAAAGCTTGATCTGCAACACACATAATGGACCTATTCTGCCTGGACTGATCCTCCTGTAACAGAAAAGAGACTAACTCCTCAAATGACAAGGCATTTGGATTGCCTTTCATCATCAACTGAAGAGTAGAAGAAAAACTCTGATATGAATTAGGAAGACCATTCAGAAGGGTCTGAACAAGTGAGCTATCTGGTATAACCCCATTAGCAGAAATCAACTATTCCTTCAAGTTTTTGATCTTTGTTAGAAAACTGTCCATGGAATCACCTTCATTCATGTGCTCACTCTCCAACTGTTTTCAGAGGTAAGCAACACGAGCCTCATTCCTAGCTTGGTGCAATGTGGTAAGAGTATCCCAAGCATCCTTAGCTATTCTACAAGAGCATATGTGAGGAATAATGGCACATTTGATAGACAAAGCATCAATGCATGTGCTCACGCATCTCTCCCATCCCAAAAAATCCGCTCTGTAGTAGGTGCAGCACAAACTGTAGTACGAATAAGAATATGCAGAATATCATCTTCGACACCTTCTGCGTTAGCTTCAGTACTTGTAGTTGTAATAGTTGCATGTGTGATAGGACATTTTTCAAGACCCTGCATAATGCTCCACAGTCCTTTTGCAACCAATACATGTCGCATCATATAAGCCCACAATGGGTAGTTGGTACCATCCAACTTATCCTCAACAACCAACATAAGAAATACATCACTTCTTCCAGCCATGGCCGGTTACTAAAATACCTTGACATAGAAAGTTGACTGTATTTTAAAAAGTTGAATGGAACTGCCCAAACGAGTTTTGCTAAACCTGTAGCAAACTTCGAGACGCTTATATTTGCGAACCAAAAGAAGTATATACCTTTGGCACAAGAGGACAAAATAGCATGCACAAGCACTGCGATAGTGCATTCGGAGGCCAAAACGAACTCAGATCGTGGAAACACATTGAGTATGGTCACCAAAATTCATGTGATTCTGAGAATGCAAATGGAGGAGTGTCGATGATGCCCTAGATGAAGTAACAACCTGCTTTGATACCAATTATTGGAGTTACATTTCTGCGAAAGCATGCGAGCAACACAAGGAAGAAGAAGAAGCTTGGAGCACAACACACAATACTGAATTTATTACTAGAGAATGTTTAAAGATAAGTAGCCCATTAGGGCAATATGCGTATATACAAGCCGAGGAAAAAAAACCTCCTAAAGAGGAAAGAATACAACTCCTTACTGGTGATTCAAATTTAAAGCCAAAAAGCCAGATTAGCCCAAAATTTCCTAGATCTAGTTGATTTGTTCATCATGGGCATGAACATAGTTAGGATCGCCAAGGCACTTTTTTCCTCTTTAGGAGGTTTTTTCCATCAACTTGTAAATATGCATATAAGTCTAACATATCACTTATCTTTGTGCATTTACTTGCTAATACATTCAGTATTAAGTTGCTCTCCAAGCTTCTTCCTCTTCCTTATGTTGTTCATGTGTTCCATAGACCTCCAACTCCAACAATTTGTATCATAGTACATTGCCACTTGATCTAGGGTTTTTTCAACATCACTTGGGTCACAGTGTCAGAATCGCAAAAACACTGGTGAGCATACTTGGGGTGATTGGGAGTTTAAAATAACTTTATTGTGGAGCATGAAGATTTTGATTTGAGCTTGTTTCCGCCTCCATATGCACTATTGTAGAAATTATGCAAGCAATTTTGTTTGTTTGTGCTAAATATATATACAACTTGAAGATTTCCAATACAAGTGCTTGGAAGTATGCTATAAGTTTAGCAAAGCTCGATAGGGTGTTTTTGGTCAACTTTTTGAGATATAGTTAATTTTTATATATGGGTATTTAGTCATTGTCCATGGTTGAAAGCAATGATGTATTACATATGTTGGCTACTGAGGATAGGTTGGATGTTACTAATTTACCCACTGTGGGCATATATGATATATCATGTATTGGTAGCCAAAGGGCTGTGGAATATTGTGTAGGGTGTTGAAAAACATCCTACTACACCTACAAATAGATTTATTGAACATGATGCAGATGGTGTTCAAGGATGGTGATATTCAATTTCCTAGTTATTTTCTGGATCCTGTTGCACCTAGTGAAGAGCAACTTCGTTGGGATGGTAGAGATGCACATAGATGCATTGATAATCTTTTCTATCAAATGTGCCACTATCCCTCATATTGAATCTTGCAAGATAGTAAAAGATGCTTGGGAAACTCTTACAACATTATAACAAGCAAGAAATAAGGCCCGTATTGCTTACCTCTGAAAAAAGTTGGAGGATGAGCATATGAATGAAGGAGACTCTATGGACAATGTTTTGACAAATATAAGGTATTTAAAGGAGGAATCGGTTTTTGCTGATGAAATATCACGATATACTTCAGTTATGCAGATTGTTCTTATTAGTCTTTCATATTCATATTAGTTTTGCTTCCACTCTTTGTTTGATGATGAAAGGCAATCAAAATGCCTTGAAATTTGAGCACTTAGTCTCTTTTTTTTTGCAAGAAGATTAGTCTAGATAGAACATGTCAATTAGGCATTTACCAAATGAATCTTTCTTAGCTAGTCAAAAGGGCAAAGGTAAATGGAGCTTATCTACTAGTAAACATGAATTTTCTTATGCTATACAATCAAAGAAGGAAGAAAAAGATGATAAAACAACAAAAAAGCACAAACAATTTCGCAAGAAATGTAAGACAAATGATCTTGTAATAAAGACTTGTCTTGAATTGGTTACGAAGGAGGCAAAGAAGAAAGATTCTAGAATTGTTGTTGTAGAGGCCTCTACACCTAAAACAAAGTTTAATAATCTTGATTATAATGAAGAATGGGCATTTCCTACTATTTGCAGCTATGATCCATCTTCACACAAGTAGTGTATGTCTATTGTAGACTTAGATGTTTGGTACTTTGATAGTTGTGCAAGCATCAATTCCTTCACTTCACTTGGGCCTATCTCACATGGAATGGTGTCACATATGATAACGAATCCTCTTACTGTTATAAATTATGGAATATGTTGAACAATGCATTGTTGGAGTGTTAAATTATTAATGTATTAATGTGTTTTTGATGTTTTTGATATAGCAATTGAAGGTTCGTGAGGAGCCTGCAAGGTGTGAAAGGGTGGATATCAATAATCCGAATTATAATTTATCTATATTGTAAATAAAACTTCGTAGAAGAATCTATTGTTAGAAACAGTTAGAAAAGTAATGGTTAAAATAAGGGTCGTTGTAGACCACGATTTTTATTATTGAAAGCAATGGCTTTCTAGAAAAGTTACCAACTTTTAGTTTCAGGCTTGCTTTTCGAAGCTGCTCTCATGTAACCACTCTTTTCGACGTGATAAAAAATTCCTATAAATACATGCACTCTGTGGACTGTTGAAACAGAGTGCATGGGGGGAGATTGCACCCAATACTGCATTTGGTATCGTCTCTTGTTGTCTCTATTTTTTTGTTGAACAATGCATTCTTGGAGTGTTAAATTATTAATGTATTAATGTGTTTTTGATATAGCAAGCTGAAGGTTCGTGAGGAGCGTGCAAGGCGTGAAAGGGCGAATATCAATAATCTGAAAAATTATTATTTAGCTTGTAAATAAACCTGCATAGAAGGTTTTATTGCTAGAAACACTTAGAAAAGTAATGGTTAGTATAAGGGTCGTTATAGATCGCAGTTTTTGTTATTGAAAGCAATGGCTTTTTGTAAAAGTTAGCAACTTTTAGTTTCACGCTTGCTTTTTGAAGCCGCTCTCATGTAACCACTCTTTTCGACGTAATAAAAAATTCCTATAAATACATGCACTCTGTGGACTATCAAAACAGAGTGCATGGGGGGAGATTGCACCCAATACTGTGTTCGGTCTTGTCTCTTGTTGTCTCTATTTTTCTATGTGTTTTCTGCATTCGTAACCTCTATGTGCGTGTGAGCAAGATCCTGACAACACTTACCCTATAATGGGAGTTGGAAAGATCATTCTGGATACTACTCATCGAAATTCTTTCACATTGTTAGATGCTTTATATATGTCATGGATCAAGAATAATTTTTTGTTAGTTTCCACATTATCCAAGATCATCTTGATTGCCAAATTTGATGATGATAGATGTATAATTCATGATCTCTCAAGTGGTGATGTTCTGGCATTTTATTTCCTGGGTTGTATAAGCTCATAGATTATGCAAAATCTGTGAGTGATTCATCATGTGTAGGTCAAGATTTTGAGGCTATCATAGGTGCAAAACTTTGGTATGCATGCTTTTGTCATCACAAATTTTCTAGTTTTCTATGCTTATAGAAATCTCAAATAGTGTCTTCATTGCCCAAGATTGAGAAACCTTAAAAATATGTTTGTGAAGGCTATATTTAGGGAAATGTTCAACATGCATCCTTCCCAAAAGATGGCTCACTTAGAGCTACTCATAAATTCCATGCAACTTGTTCATTGTGTTGTTTGTGATCCTATGCAAACACCTTCATTTAGGAACTACCTATAGTTCATGACTTTCATTGATGAATTTTCCAAGAATGCATGGGTGTATCCATTGAAAGCAAAGTTCAATGTGTTTATGTGTTATGTCTCAAATTTTTCTAACATGTAAATTGGGCACCCTCTATTTTGATCGGGGTGGTCAATACATGTCTTCTCATTGTTAATGCATTTCTAGTTAAGTATATGATAAAATATAAACGTAAGGTTCCATATGCATGTCAAAAGAAATAGAGTAGTTGAAAGAAAGAATGTCTCTCATGGAAATGGCAAGGTGTGAGGCTATTACATGTCTCTTACATGTAATAGCCTCACTTTTGATGTGAGGCTATTACATGTGCATCATATGTAAATGATAGGCATCAAACCAAATCACTACAACTGATCACTCCATAAGAGGATTGGCATCGTTGCGAGCCATCTATTTCTCGCCTATTATCTTGGTTGTTTGTCATATGCATTAGTGTGTGGCAATCCATAAAAAATGGATCATAAAGTAGTGAAATACACTATTGTTGGGTGTAGTTTAGAAAGCAAAGGCTATCATCTATATCATCTAGAGAATAAACACATTTTGGTTGGCTATGATTTGTATAAGATGCATCTCAACCCTTATTTTATGTGCCAAGGAGACAACTGTTAGCTATAAATACGTGTGTGACACCTTGTTGGCTCTTTTTATAGATGGAGAATCAAGTGTTGATCAAATGAGGCTATTTCTCGGCCTTTATAGGTTTGAAATGATGATGCAAATCATTAAGCTTCCAATGTAGCTTTAGATCATGCATTTGTTGATGACAGGGATGACATAGAAGAGGCAAAAACTATGCCTAAATACTTGGCATAGACTTTGGGAGATAACAAGTTAGATGCACATTTGTGATATCCTACTCATTTTGGTTCTCATTGTGTTGTCTTTGCATCTAGTCCTTGTGATGAGAATGAGCCTATCTTTTTTGAGGAAGCATAGAACTAAGAAAAGTAGATGGCTATTATGGAATCAGAATATGATGCTATTATGAAGAATGGTACTTGTTCTTTATGTGATTTACCTCCAAGAAAAAACTTCATTGGCACTAGATGGGTATACAAGCTAAAGTGTAAGCCTAATACAATAATTGATAGGTAGAAGGCTAGGCTTATTGCCAAGGCTTATACTCAAGAGAGGCATTGATTTTGATGAGACATTCGCATCACATACTGAATGAATTCATAGCATTTGTGCAATTGTAGGTCATCATGGTTTGCATGTACATCACTTGGACATTAAAATTGCATTTCTAAATGGTGACTTACATGAAGAAGTGTATGTATTTGAGCCTTGTGTTTCTATGAAAAAAGGGAATGAAAAACAGTGTCCAAGTTGAAAATGGAATTATATGGTTTGAAGCAAGCATCGTGTGCTTGATATGAGAAAATACATGCCTACTTGCTAGCACATGGTTTTGAGAATAGTCGAATTGAGTGCACCTTATATGTTAAGAGTGTAGATGATGTACTTCTAATCATTTTTGTATATGTTCATGATATTCTCGTCATTGGTCCTAGTGAGAAGCACAATGTTGAACTTAAGCATGATGGAGCAATAGCTTTGTGTTGAAAATAATATATTAACACGTTATTGGAGCATTTTAGCCTTCAACATTTGAAACATATTCACACTCCCATGGAAGTAGGCTTTGAATATTTGAAACCTATTGACACACTCCCATGGGAACATGTTTATCATTGAGTCTTCATGATGTTGAAGATGCATTTGATGTTATTCTCTATCGGTAGCTTGTTTGATGATTGATTTACTTATGCATAACATAGCTTAATATTTAGCTTGCTATCCGTCAAATGAACATATTTATGTGTTGCCCAGGCATCAATCATTGGTAGGTGATTAAACGCATCTTTCACTACTCGAATGCTATGCGAACACTTGGACTTATGCATATGTTATGCATAACAAAACTTAATATTTAGCTTATTGTCTCTCAAATGAGCATGCTTATGCATTGTCGATGCATGAATCATTAGCAGGTAATTACATGCATCTTTCACTACTCGAATGGTATGTTTTATCCCAACGGGAAATCATTATTGGCATATTTACATGCTTTTTTTACTCAAATTAGGCTATTTTCTATGATGCCCATGTGTCCACAGATGGCTTTTGCTTCATGCTTGGTAGCTCATGCATATCTTGGTTGAGAAAGAAGATTCCTACAGTGGCCACTTCTAGTTGTCAGATTGAGGTTAGGCAAAATTTCACAACAACTATTGACTGTGTGTGGCTTAGACACCTTTTGGTGGATCTGGGTGTTTGTTAGTCTTCTGACACCACCATCTTTACTGATAATAGAGTGCATTGGTGGTTGCGAGGAACCATGTGTTACATTCTCATACACGCACATTGATCTACACTATCATTATCTCAGGAAGAGGTTCTGTGTGAGAAGGCCTTGGAATCCTTAACTTTGCATAGAACATGGTGAAGCTTAAGGAAATACCAAAGGTATGTTTCAACTTCAATCACATGAACTTTTTTCCCCTATCTATTTGTGATGGAGTCCACCTCCCCAACAAGGATGATATGAGTGGGGAAAGAGTTGAGAGATATCCATGTGGTTGTTTACTTAGGGTTAGATTTTGAAGCATATATAATGGTAAATGCCACTTCGCACAGACGGACACTTCTACCCAACTAGTGAAGTGTGCCTATCAAAAATGTTCTTTAATCCTAGGAGAATATCATCATCATCAATCTTCACTTCTTATAGACAAATGAAGTCAAGGTTGATGTTCTATTCTTTGATCCTTTGCGTAGTAATAACTCCTCTAGAGGGTTCTAACAACCCTCACATATTGAATGATAGAACAATTGATTTTATAGCCCTAGCTTATGCTTTAGGTGTATTATCTGAGTTCATGAATGCACATACTGATCTTCACTTGAATGCCACTAGGAGAGTGCTCAGCTATATGAGGCATACAATGAATGGGGGTCTATTCTATCCTTATAGTTAGAATGGACTATATATTAGAGGATTCCATGATGATAATTGTGATGGCTCAAAGGAGGATAGAATGAGTACATCTTGGTATGTCTTCATGATAGGTTCAAAGTTCATCTCTTGAATGCCGAAGAAGCAAATCACAATTTCTTTATCCTCTATAGAAAATGAGTAGAGAGCCTTCACCCTTGTTGAATGTGAGATCATGTGGTTTAAGAACCTATTCAAGGACTCGGATGTCAAGGTTAAACAGTTCACCTTATTTGGAGACAACATTTCAAATATCCATCTAGCAAGCAGCTAGATGTGTCATGCAAGGAACAAGCACATAGAAGTCATTATCACTTCATGAGAGAGGAGATCTTAGCCATGTGTACTTTAAAGCACTGACAAATGTAGATCTCACATGATCAAGGATGATAGGAGGATAATAACTCGATTTTTCATATCATTAGATATCAAAACTATCATGTGGAGTCCTAGGAAGCAACCTAACTATCCCTCAGTAATCTAAGCTAAGTATAGGGTTTTGAATAAAGAGACTTGCTTCTAAGCCTTTTTTTTTCATGTTAGGAATGAACATACTGATTTCATGTTTCATTTTGTAGGAGAAAATGATCAGTAAAAGGACGTGGAGGTTTATTAAAGTAGACCCAATAAGCAAACTATAGATAATCTCATAAAAAAAAAAATATAGAGTGAAAGATTTAGAATAGAGACCAACCATACTTGTGAGGGAGCTAGAGTATCCAGTTTAAATGGACGCATCCTCGGGTAGAAATTCCTTATTTTGAGTAAGAGTATCTGGTTTAAATGCACGCATCCTTGGGTAGAAATCTAGTTTAAATGCACGCATCCTTGGGTAGAGTATCTCACATATTCGTTCACGGGCAAAAGAATCATCCTTGAAGGAGTATCAAATGAACACTTCAAGGTCACTAAAATCCAGTCTTACATCCACCCAAATAACCATCACGAATGGAGGAACCGCCCCAAACTGATAACTAACAAGAGGATGGATGTTAGCAAGAAAGAAAAAAGAAAAAAAAGAAAACAAATAGGCTGAGATGGAGGGCAAAACGGGTCAAAAGGTTGGGATATAGCATCTAAACACTCTATGAAGAACACTATCAAAACATGGAAAGCATTGAGCAACATCTCGAAGACGAATACAGATCGACAACGAAATCAGATCATCGGAAAAGACGATACATACAGAGAGGATGATCCTGAAATACAGAGAGGATAAATCCTGAGATAAAACAGAAAAGAATGTTATAGAATGCAGACGGAATAATGGACAAAAAAATTAAGATAAAATAGAGATGATCAATCCTTCAAAACATTCTTACACGCACAGGTCAGGCCTTGCCATATTTATCAGAAAATGGGTGCTGTGGTTCTGAGTGCTTGGTTCTAGCTTTCTGGTTTCAAACTTCATTCAAAAAAACAAATAAAAGGTCAAATAAAAAGATAATGTGGTCAGAAGATTCAAACCAGGACAGAAAACGGAGGTCAAGCAAGGTGG
This sequence comes from Ceratopteris richardii, assembly GCA_020310875.1. Taxonomy (NCBI): domain Eukaryota; kingdom Viridiplantae; phylum Streptophyta; class Polypodiopsida; order Polypodiales; family Pteridaceae; genus Ceratopteris; species Ceratopteris richardii. Next base: position 6,861,138 of record CM035416.1, read on the forward strand.
TCAATAAAAGGCGACAGAAAACATGAAGCTCATGGGAAGGTGGATGAGAAAAGGCAGGGCAATCAATAGAAAACGAAGAAAACGACTAGTTCAACAATGGCAGACAAAATAGCCTCACATACGGTACTTTACACACGCACATATATGTATACGTCTATCATTATTAATGATTGTCTTGATTGTCTTGCTTGAATATATATATATATATATATATATATATATATATATATATATATATATATATATATATATATATGTGTGTGTGTGTGTGTGTCATTATTGAACTGGGTAGTTTTCTATTGATTGTCTTGCTTGAGGTGCACATTGAGAGAGAAAAAGAGAGAGAGATACCGTATGCGATACAAAACGGAAATTCAAGCAAGACAATCAATAGGAAACTACCCAGTTCAATAATGAGAGACACATACACATATGTGTGTGTATGTATATATTTGTGTACATATATAGGCATATGCATACACACAAACGTGCCGGATTTGTAAAGAAGAGCATGGGACGAAATTGCTGCTATTCGACTCACGTACTACTAATCATTGGAAGGCAGTCCAATCCAATCCCTGCATAATAATATATTCATGGAAGAAGTCGAAGCTCGTGGAACAAAAAGGAAGGAAAGAAAATCTTGCCTCATCCACGAAATGCACGAAGGGCTTATTTGTTTAACAAATCAATTTCCACGTGCGCACAGTATACATATGACGCGGAATGGGCAGACTTGCACTCCTAAGAAAGCCTCCGAGTTCTGCTCATTTTCTGAATGCACCTCGCTCTCTCTCTCTCTCTCTCTCTCTCTCTCACACACACACACACAATGCGCACCTCATTTTTCTTCTTGTTTTATGTCACTGTGCAAAGGTCAAACACCGGATGTGATACTCTTTGCCAATCGCTGTTGCACATGTCCTGTTCTATGGACTTCCTTGCCCTCTCCTCAACCAGGAGGTCCATCATACGCTGCTGTTGTTGGACTCGTTGCCTTGGGTTGCTTCACGTTTTGTTTTCTGTGGTGGGTTGAATCCATTGTGACTTAATCTTCCTCTTTGGGTCTTCTTGTTTTGCGCACTTCCTCTTTGGGTCTTCTTGTTTTGCGCACTTTTCGTTGTTCGGCAGCGATCCGTGTCTCCGGATTTCAAATCTCATTCCACTGGAATGGAAATTCTTCGGAAATTCTTCTCTATCTTCATATTCAATGTCTCATCCAAGGGTTCTGAAAACTTGGTCCTCCGAAACTTCTAAGGTGCTCCGATTGCCAGTTGCGTTGTCAATGTTCTTTCTAAAGAGAAACTAGTGAAGAAGCTATTTTCCTGCCTTTCCGTCCTTGTTTTCATTTTACTTGAATGTATCTCGGTTTTCTGTAGCATTCCTGTTTCCAATATTCAGATCAATTTCCGTGTGCCTTATTTTGTGTACCTGGTTTCTCTTCGCAAGCGTTTGTCCATCGTGGGAAGTGATTAGATGCTTGCAAACTCTTTTCACGGTCCTTCGAAGATCATAGTAGCCCATACGTCAGTTTTGTTGATGCATAGTCTATACACTCTTTTATGCATGATCCTTCTATTGCGTATGTATTCATTTTACTGTTAAAAACAAAAAGTTCGGCCCAGGATTATTGTCCCGTGCTTGAATTAATAAAAAGAAAAAAATTGTACATTGAAGGGGCATAGTGCCCATGGTATTCCCCATATCCCACAAAGCATGGGTAGAATGCTTCGAGGCCTCAATAGTAATGATGGTCGAAATTCGACCAAAAACCTATGTTTTAGAGCGAGTGATAGAGAAGATTAATGAGCTTTTCATCGCCCTCATCCGTGGTCCATTTACTTTTGATCTTGTTATTTTCCAATATGAAAATTTTGTAGCATCTAAAGATAGGAGAATTCTTACAATTACATGTTCTTTTCTCCAACATGTCAAGGGATTTATTGATGGACCATTCTTTTGGATGGTCGTTGAAATTGGTCACACATCTTTCTTTCCATATCTTCCAAAGCACTTCCCCGTGATGACATTCCACAAGGTAGAAGAGAAGCCTATCATTTCTCCAAGTAATGTTTGCTTCCAATTGAGTTGACTTAGAATCTTTGTGAGAGCTTGCCAGACCAATTGACTCCTAGGGCATGAAAAGAAAGGTGACCAATGTTTTTTCTACCACATTATTAATGTTCACAACAATAAGGGGTCCTCCAAGTTTTATTAGCTTTGACATCACTCAAGATTCCCCTATTCGATTTTTTGTTCTCAATGTGAGGATGCCATAGGTCCACAACCTTAAGTTTCCATATGATACATGGTCTCTTCAAAAAACATCTCCTGTTAAAGGAGATATGCAATTCTAGGTGCTTCTTCAAAATCAATGTCTTATCCAATTTTATTGTTGATCCACCGTAACCCTTCAATATACAAGGGGCATGCTCGAGAAGGAGGTGAGTCTTTTTGTTCTCCCAAGATTTGATTATGTGTCTTAATTGTTACCATATTGTGCATGTGAAATGGGCATCAAAATTTTTTGTATATGCTTTATAATAAAACATATGTATCTTGGTGAGCCATAGATTCAATGTTCGACTGCATCTATGAAACCTAGGAAATATGTGTTGCTGCTCTTTATGTATTGCCTGTTTTCTACGTATTTTGTAGGTCTCATGTAGAGTATTGCATTTGGCATCCGGATCTTGGTTTTCTACCATGCGGGCATCATTGGGTAGCTATCATAAAGGAGAATCCACCATCGTACATCACCACAAAAGGTTTTTTCCCATCCACATGAGGCTTTGTCCAAGGCACTGACTAAGGCAGTGACCAACGTATAAACCTTGGCATACCTTGTCATTCAAGTTGCCAAAGTCACCATTGGCTATGCGTGAGGTAGGACCTCAATGATCAAGGAAGATAGAGGTTCCCGATACTTCTCGGTTCATCACACATCCCAGTAGAGTTCTCCCCAGAGCTTGCTTAACTGAAAATATCTTCCACTGAGCTAGAACCTTGTGGTGCTTGAGGAGTGGGAGATACTAACATTCAGATTACCTTGAAGACATTTTGGGGCCCTCAAAGCTTCTTTGTTTTTTTCAATGCCTGCTCTAAAGCATTTTTGGGTTGATTTTTGGAGCCATCTTGGAATATTTTCACGCAAATTTATCTTTACACAAGTTCAAGAACATCCAAGAGAGCATTCATTGTACTTGTTTGATAAGGAATACTCAGATATGGGGATGTGCTTTTCAACCACACTAAAACACAGAAGTCTCTTGAAAGGATCTCATTTGTGGTGGGAACAACCACTACAAGTTTATGTAGGTTTCTGAGACTAAAGCATAGAGTTCATAGATGCTTTTAGGTGTTGTTGGCTAGTGTTTGGGGTATAAATTCAACCTTTCAGTGCCATTTTATTGGACATATTGAGCACATTTACACTATTTATGCTTTTGTGGATATCGTTCATGTACATCGATGTGGACATTAATATAGTGGTTACATTTTCGCATAAAGCCTTTGATGCTGATAAAGATGGTCACAATGAGGTTGTCTTTAGTGGGAGAGACCTAGATGTCGAGTTTTCTTTAGTGATGCAAGTGAAGACACCTAGCCTTGCCATACAAGATGTATTCTAGCTATTCATAGGTGCTCAATAAGCCTAATTGGGTTCTTTCGATTAAGTGGTTTTATGCAATGGAGTCAATGATTCACTACATAGGTTTACATGCCATTACTCACAATTTTATGAGTTTTTGACACTGTTCATATGCTGATTTTGAAAGGAGACTCTATTAAACATTCTTGAGATTTTTGTTTTTCAACTATGTAGTGGTCAATTTCATTCGTTGATATACTTATTGGTGTAAGCACATACATTTTCAGATAATCGTTTTGGTTGGTTGTTTTTGTTCATTTATCCACTTTTCTAAGGAGATTCTATCAAAGTCTTTCTAGATTTTGACACTTGGTCATCCATTTTTGAGCCTTAATGGTGTTTTGGACTATTCTAGCTCTATTATCATTCTAGTCAATTCTTCATCATCATGGCATTAAAAATCTCTAGCACATCTAGTGGATTTGGGTCTAATGTTAGTGTTCCCAAGAGGAGCTATAATGTGGAGGGCAAAGACCATTTTTGAGATCTGAAAATTTCATAGCATAAAATTTGCTCTATGGAAGAATGAGTTAAATGATGTGCTAATTGAGAGGAGATAGTGGAAGCCGATAAACGAAATCTCAAAGAAGCCTGCTGATATGGATGAGGATGGTGATTGGGATGAGTTGGATGAAGTGGCTAGGTCTATCATTCAATTGCACCTAGAAGTAATTATAATATTGGATTGTAAAATTGTAGAGGAGATTTGGAAGAAGTCATGCGATACATATAAGAATGAAATGGTATAAAAAAAAGTGTATCTAATTAGAGTGTTATATGACCTTAGCATAAAGGACATAGGTAGTGTTGTTACTCATCTAAATTATTTTGATGCTATATTCTCTCAGTTAGAACCTCAAAAGATGGAGATGGATAATGAAAGAAAAAAATCTTGTTGCTATGCACCTTGCCATCACCATGGGATACATTTAAGCTATAAGGAATAGTGCACTTGACGGTAAACTAGTATATGATTATGTATGTGGAGCACTACTGAGCAAGGAGATTCATAGAAAATCTCTAGTTGGCACTAACAGTGGAGATGCATATAATGTTCATGATTCTTACCAAGGGAAGAATCACCAATGTGGCATGAGCAAGAACAATAAAAAGAATGATCAACACTAGCACATAGATTACATTGACATTGGAAATGAAAGATTGCACAATGTGAGGGCAATGATGGAGCTATGGTGTGAGCTCAATATCAACATACGATCCCTTTGAAAATTTCTTCCAATTGGGCTGCACTTAGACGACTTTTGAAGTGCTCTTTTATAGCTACATGTTGGAGCTCCTTTTTGAATTTGAAATTCAAACTTCTATAAAAAGTATCTCTACATTTTAGGATCTCATTCTTCATCTACATCACTGATAACTCATGAAAATATTCTCCATAAGTATTCGTGATTGAAGTGATTCCTTCTATGCACTTTTACAAGGAGTAAAGACTCAATCTTTTACAAGAGGTCATTCATGTGCTAATAGATGATTGTACAAATGATCAAGCATTTAGGATTGGAGTAATTGCACCAACAATTCCCCCTCAAGCCTAATATGCTTCGGCTTCAATTTTCTTTGATCTCGTGCAATCTAATCATCATCTTGAACCTGTTCAATTTAGTTCCATCCAAGGATTTGGTTATCATATATCCACATTGCAAGTTGGTTGATACATGGGACAATTGTATGTCCTTGCTAAGTAGGTTCTCTCTCACACAATGATAATGCACTTCAATGTGCTTAGTCCTTGCAGATATATAGGATTAAAAGACAAATGAAGTGAACTAGTGTGACCTCGAAAAATCATTGGAGTGTATGTATGTAGCCCAAAATCTGAGTAGAGTAGCTTTATCCATATTGCCTCTTCTGATGGATTTGCTAGGCCTCTATATTTAGCTTCAATTGATGACAATGCCACAATTGGTGGTTTCTTTGATGACCATGAAATCAACTTTGATCTTGCAAAAGATAAGTAGGCAAAGGCACTCCTCCTATCATCTTTTGAGCTATCCCAATCTGCATCAAAGTATAGCTTAATATCCAAGTCAGATGTGAATGGATAAAATAGCCCTTCATTTATGGTACCCTTTAAGTACTTTAAGATCCTTTTGGTAGCTTCTATGTGAGGTTTTCTTGGTGTATGCATGAATTGACTCAATGTACTTACTCCATAGCATATGTCCACTCTTATTAGGGTTGCATAATTGAGACTTCCATCAAGACTTTGATAACACGTAATGTCTTCAAGTAGCTCTCCTTCATGAGTACTGAGTTTGTGGTTCAATTCCATGGGTGTACCTGCATTTTTTGACTTTCCATCTTGAACTTAACTAGCATATCATGGATATACTTCTTATGACTAAGGAAAACACCAAAATCTGGATAAACAATCTCTAATCCAAGAAAATATGTAAGCAATCCAACATCATAGATCTTGAACTCTTACTTCATCTCAGCTATGCGAGTGACGTACTACTATGAAAAGAAGTGAATTGGCGTATGCGAGTGATGTACTAATCATTGGAATGGGGATGGAAGGCAGTCCAATCCCTACATAATGTATTCATCGAAGAAGTCGAACCTCGTGGAACAAAAAAGAAAATCGTGCCTCATCCACGAAATGCACGAACAGCTTGTTTGTTGAGCAAATCAATTTCAACGCGGAGAGCGCAGATTTGTGCTGAATCCAACTGAAATGCGGGCGATAGAATGGATTCAACAGATTTGTGCTGAATCCAACCTTTGACACTCTTCAGAAAGGCGCATCTCTCTCTCTCTCTCTCAAAATATGCACCTCATTTTTCTTCCTCCTTTATGTGACTATGCAAAGGTCAAACACCGGATGTGGTACTTTTTGCCAATCGCTGTTGATCATGTCTTGTTCTATGGACTTCCTTGTCCTTTTATGTGACTATGCAAAGGTCAAACACCGGATGTGGTACTTTTTGCCAATCGCTGTTGAACATGTCCTGTTCTATGGACTTCCTTGTCCTTTCCTCAACCAGCAGGTCCCTCATACGCTCTTGTCGTTGGACTTAAACTGTTGGACTTTGGTTGCTTCACTAATGGTCATGGCCAAAATTCTACAAAAAATCTATGTGTTAGAGAGAGTTATAGAGAAAGTTAATTAACTTCTCATGCATGGTCCATTTACTTTTGATCTTGTTATTTTTCAATATTCTAAAGAGAGAGGACTTCTTACAATTACAAATGGCTGTTAGATTTTGGTGCTCCTTTCCATGTGACACAACATAGAGAATGGCTCTATACCTATGCAACAAATTCTCTTGGTATCATTGGACTTGATGACTCTTACCTGTGTGACGGTGTCATGATTAGAGATGTGGTTGTGTAGTCCATTGATGGTTCAAAATTTACTATGCATAATAGACACCATGTACCTAAGTTATCATGTAGTTTGATGTGAGTTGATCAACTTGATGATCTTAATTACAAGGTCTTTTTATGTGCTTAGCTCTTTCTCATATCAAAGGGCAATAATGTTATTGCAAAGGGAAACAGAGTTGGATCTCTTTATCCTTTTATTATCCTTTTATTTGTATCATTAATTCAAAATATTCTCGAAGAAGCACACTTCAGTCTTTATACTCCGATGTAGGACCCAAATTACTAACCACTAATGAGGGGATAGCCCCAGCTGTATTCCGAAGCAAGAGAGTACTGGAGAAAGGGGAAACCAAATAAATGGTTGATCTTCGACCGAACCCTTGCTTATTACTTTCTTAATTCTTCCATTTTCAACGATAAAAAGTTAACTTTGAGCGAGAGAAGAGGAAACAAAAGCAGAAAAGAACTTCGAAACATCAGGCGAAACAGAAGCCGAAATAGAAGAACCATCAGTGATGACTTCTTGTACACAAACAAAGTCGAGGTTGATGTTTTTTTTTTTAAGGAGGTTCGGCGTTTGCCTATTCTCCGAGACTTTAATTAAAATAAATGAGAAAAGTTACAAGTGAATGAGACTAGTGCCCATGGGACCCCCCAAATCCCACAAAGCACGGGACATTTTCGGTAAACTAGAGGGCATTACAGATGATGCGGGAAAATCTATCATCTCCCTCATGTGGGACCCATTTGGGTTTCAACTTGTTATTTTCGAGGAGATAAATACAGTGATGTCTAAACGGTGAAGATCTCTTATCATCGGAGAAAGAAGCTATCCAAGGACTTGGATGTCAAGGTTAGATAGTTAACCTTATTTGGAGACAACATTTCAAATATCCATCTAGCAAGAAACTAAGTGTTTCATGCAAAAAGCAAGCACATAGAATTTGATTATCATTTCATTAGAGAGGAGATCGTATCCATATATACTTAAAATCACTGACAAATATAGATCTCATAGGATCAAGGATGGTAGGAGTATAATAACTAGATTTTTCATACCATTACATAAAAAATTATCATGTGGACTTCTAAGAAGCAACCTAAAATATCCATCATTAATTGAAGCTGAGTACAGGTTCTTGAACCAAGAGACTTGCTTATAAGCATTTTATTCATTCTAGGACTGAACATATTGATTTCCTATTTCATTTTGTTAGAGAAAATGATCTGTAAAAGGACGCGGAGGTTTATTGAAGTGGAACCAATAAGCAAACTCTATATAATTTCACAGAGAAAAAATATAGAGTGAAATATTTCAAATATAGACCAACCATACTTGTGAGGGAGCCTAACCCTCAAATTCCTTATTTTGAGCTAGAGTATCTAGTTTAAATGCACGCATCCGCGGGTATGATTCTATGGAAAGCTCACATATTCCTTCACGGTCAAAAGCATCATCCTTGAAGGAGTATCGAATGAATTGAACACTTCAAGATCACTACTATCACGTGCACCCAAATAACCATCACGAATGGAGGAACCACTCCAAATTGATGGAGCAACAACTTTGAGTCAAAAAGAAAATATTAACACATTATTGGAACATTTGAAACCTATTGACACTTCCATGGAAACAGACCTTGAACATTTGAAACCTATTGACATTCCCATGAAATTAGGTTTATGATTGAGTCATCATGATGCTGCAGATGCATTTGATGTTATTCTCTATCACTAGGTTGTTGGATGCTTGATTTACTTATGCATAATTGTTGATATATTTAGGTAGTGATGTGTGTGAACACTCTAGGACCGTCGGGGCACCTTTTTCCCTCTTTAGGAGGTTTTTTCCCCCGGCTTATATATGCCTATTGCCCTAATGGGCTACTTATTTCTGTACATTCTAGTGGTAATACATTGAATATTGTATGTTGTGCTCCAAGCTTCTTCTTCTTCCTTGTGCTGTTCGCGTGCTTACGTAGATGTCTAACTCCAACAATTAGTATCAGAGCATGTCACCGCTTCATCTAGGGCATTGTCTACACCTCTTTGGCAGAACTTGTTTGGGCACTTCTATTCAACTTTTTCAGATACAGTCATTTTTCTACATCAAGGTATTTTATTCAGTGGCCATGGCTGAAAACAATGATGTATTTCGTATGTTGGCTCTTGAGGATAAGTTGGATGGTACGAATTACCCATTGTGGGCTTATATGTTGTGTCATGTATTGGTCACAAAAGGACTATGGAATATTGTGCAGGATGTTGAAAGACGTCCTATTACACCTGCGGATACAGATACTACAAATACAAGTGCTGGAGATGATGGAGATGGTGTCGAAGATGATGATATTCTACAAATTCTTGTTTGTCCTATTGTTTTTGTTGCACCTATTATAGAGCAAATTTTTTGGGATGCCAGAGATGCTCAGACACATGCATTGATAGCTTTGTCTATCAAATGTGCCATTATTCCTCACATTCACTCTTGCAGAATAGCTAAGGATGCTTGGGATACACTTACCACATTGTATCGGGCTAGGAATGAGGCTCGTGTTTCTTACCTCCGAAAACAATTGGAGAGTGAGCACATGAATGAAGGTGATTCTATGGACAATTTTCTCACAAAGATCAAGGATTTTAAAGAATGGTTGATTTCTGTTGATGAAGTTATACTAGGTAGCTCACTTGTGCAGACTGTTCTAAATGGTCATCCTAAATCATATGAGAATTTAGCTTCTAATCTTCGTTTGATGATGAAAGGCAATCCAAATGCCTTGTCATTTGAGGAGTTAATATCCGTTATGTTGTAGGAAGATCAGTCTAGGTAGAACAAGTCTATTATGCATGTTGTAGAACAAGCTCTCCTAGCTACTTAGAAGGCAAAGGAAAATAAAGCTCCTCTATTAGTAAGCAGAAATCTGCAAATGCAGCAAATTTGAAGAAGGAAGACAAAGATTAGAAGAAATCAGAAAAGTAGAAATTGTTTTGTAAATAATGTAAAGCAAATGATCATGTCATTAAGAGTTGAACAAAATTGGCTTCTAAAGAGGAAAAGAAGAAAGGGCCAGAATGGTTGTTGCAAAGGCCTCTACACCGAACACACAGTCTGCTAATCTTGTGCACGAAGAAGAATGGGCGTTTACTACTGTTTGCAATTTTGACCCATCTTCTCATGATAGTGGGGCCAGCAAACATATTACCTCATAACGTAGTTTCTTCTCTTCACTCCAGCCTGCCCCTATAGGGAATACTGTTACATGCACCAACAACTCCTCCTATCCTATTATGGGAGTCGGTAAGATCATTTTGACTACTGCTGATGGTAGTTCTTTCACTTTGTTAGATGCTTTGTTTGTGCTTGGGATCAAGAAAAATCTATTATCAATTTCTACATTAGCCAAGATTGGCTTGGCTGTGAAATTTGTTGATGACTGACGTAGAGTTCATGATCTGTCAAATGGTGATGTCATTATTGCTTCTGGCATTTTTATGTCGTGGGCTGTATAAGCTCATAGACTATGAAAGATCTATAAATGATTTGGCATGTGTATTACATGATGCTCAGGCAATGTCAGATGCAAAGCTTTGGCATGAGCGCTTTGGTCATCTGAATTTTGCTAGTTTGCTACGCCTGCACAAATATGAAATGGCGTCCTATTTGCCCAAACTTGAGGCACCCAATAAACATGTATGTGAAGGCTATATTTTTGGCAAAATGCAGCATTCTTCCTTTCCAAAAGATGGTTCAGTTCGGGCTACTAAAAAATTGTAGTTTGTACATAGTGATGTTTGTGGTCCTATGCAAACACCTTCTTTTGGGAACTATCTTTACTTCATGACTTTCATCGATGATTTTTCCAAGCATGCATGGGCATATGCATTGAAGGCTATTTATGTGCTTCCAACGATTTCTGGTTTTGGCTGAAAATGTATCAGCATGTAAAATGGGCACTCTCCGTTATGATCGAGGGTGCGAATATATGAATTTTGACTTTAATGTATTTCTCATTCAATGTGGGATAAAACATCAGTGTACATTGTCGTATACACCTCAACAAAATGGAGTTGTTGAACGAAAGAATAGGTCACTCATGGAGATGGCGAGGTGTATGGTCAAGAGTCAGGCTTTACCACATAGTTTCTGGCTTGAGGCTGTAATGTGTGCAGCATATCTACTTAATAGGTGTCCCACTAAAGCAGTGCAGTTTATCAATCCACATAAGGCTGGGCATGGTGGCACACCATTGATTGTTCATCTCTGTGTTTTTGGTTGTCTATCATATGCATTAGTGCCTCGAAAACATCACAAAAAATTGGATGATAAAGCAGTAAAATGTATTTTTTTTGGGTACAGTTATGAAACTAAAGGCTATCATCTATATCATCCATAGAAGAAACACATTTTGTTTAGCCGTGATGTTGTTTTTGTGGAAGATGCTATTCAGCCACTGCTTTCATGTACTAAGGAGACATCTATTAGCTCGAAAGACATGTATGATACTTTGTTGCCTCTTTTTACAACTCGACAATCTAGTGCTAGTCCTAATGAGGCAAATTCTCAGCCTTTGAAGGTTTCATGTGATGATGCAGATCATTCCATTTCTGATGCAGAATTACATGATGCACTTGTTGATGAGAGAGCTGATATTGAGTAGGCAAAAACTATGCCGAAATGGATGGTGCAGACTTTACGTGACAACAAATTAGATGCACCTCTGTCATATCATACTCGATCATGATCTCATACTTCCTCTTTTGCATAAGATTGTTGTTCTACGGTTGCCTCTAGTCTCTATGATGAGAATGAGCCTGTTTCATTTGAAGAAGCACAAAATTCAGAAAATTGGTTGGCTGCTATGCAATCTGAATATGATGCTATAATGAAGAATGGTACTTGGTCTTTACGTGACTTTCCTCCTCGCAAGAAGGCCATTGGCACTAATTGGGTATACAAGTTGAAGTGTAAACCTGATGGAACAATTGACAGGTATAAAGTTAGGCTTGTTGCAAAGGGTTATGTGTAGGAAAGAGGCATTGATTTTGATAAAGCCTTGACTACTATTCGTAGCATCTGTGCACTTGCAGGTCATCATGGTTGGAGTATACATCACTTGGACATTAAAACAACATTTCTGAATGGTGACTTGCATGAAGAAGTGTCTGTTTTTCAGCCCTGTGGTGTTGTACAGAGAGGGCATGAAAACTAGGTGTGAAGGTTAAAGAAGGCATTATATGGTTTAAAGCAAGCACCACGTGCTTAATATGAAAAGATACATGCCTATCTGATTGCACATGGTTTTTAGAACAGTACAACTGAAAGCACCTTATATGTTAAGCGTGCTCATGATGTGCTTTTGATCATTGTGGTATATGTTGATGACATGCTACTCACCGGTCCTTATGACATGCCTATTACTGATTATAAGGCTGATTTGCATGCCTCATTTGAGATGTCTGATTTGGGCCATTTGCATCACTATTTGGGCATTCAGTTTATGCAAGTTGATGGTGGAATGGCCTTGTGTCAAACGAAATATATTGACACATTATTGCACCGTTTTGGCCTTAAAGACTGTAAGCCTATTGCCACTCCTATGCAGTCAGGTTTACGATTGCGTCTTCATGATGCTGGAGATGCATTTGATGTTGTTCTCTATCAGCAGGTTGTTGGATGCTTGATTTACTTATGCATTAATTGGCCAATTATTCACTTTGTTGTCTCACAGATGAGCAGGTTTATGCATTGCCCATGTGTCAAGCATTCACAGGTAGCTAAGCGCATCTTTCGCTACTTGAGTGGTATTGGGCTACTTGGATTGTTTTATCCCAAGGGGGAATCACTATCGCTAGATTTGCATGCTTTCTCTAAGAATGATTGGGCTGCTTGCTATGACACTCTTGTGTCCACGAGTGGTTTTTTCTTCATGCTTGGTAGCTCATGTATATCTTGGTTGAGCAACAAACAACCTACTATGGCCACTTCTAGTTGTGAGGCTGAGTAGGGTAGCTTTCACAACGACTCTTGAGTGTGTGTGGCTCAGACGCCTTATGGTTGATTTGGGTGTTGGTGAGTCTTTTGCCAGCACCATCTTCACTTAAACTTAGAGTGCATTGGCAGTTGCGAGGAACCCTATGTTCCATGATTGCACTAAGAACATTGAGGTGCATCATCATTATGTCAAGGAGAGGTTCTCTACTAGGGAGATTAGCTTGGCATAGTGCCCACAGAGGAGAACATTGCATACCTTTTTACGAAGGTTGTGCCTAGTGAAAAGTTTGAAGCTTTCCGCAAAGCTTTCGGCTTACTTCCTTTTGTGGATTGACTCCACATAGCTTGGCACTTCCTTGTACATGAGTGCTAGCTCCTTGTTCACCGCATCACTCCTAGAGGGTATTTGTTAATATATTTAGGTAGTGATGTGTGCGAACACTCTAGGATCCTCAGATCACTTTTTTCCCTCTTTAGGAGGTTTTTTTCGCCCGGTTTGTATATACGCATATTTTGCTAATGGGATACTTATTTTTGTACACTCTAGTGGTAATACATTCAATATTGTGTGTTGTGCTCCAAGCTTCTTCTTGTTCTTCCTTGTGCTATTTGCATGCTTCCAGAAATGCCTAACTCCAACAATAATGTGGCCTAATTTTTAGCTTTCTATCTCTCAAATGAGCACATTTATGCATTTTGCAATCATGAATCATTGATAGTTTATTAATCGCATCTTTCAATACTCGAGTGGTATGCGGACACTTGGATTGTTTTATCCCAAGGGAAAATCATTATTGGCATATTTAGATGCTTTTTCTCACCTGCATTATGCTATTTGCTATGACACTCATGTGCCCACTGGTGGTTTTTGCTTCATGATTGGTAGCTTATGCATATCTTGGTTGAGAAAGAAGCATCCTATAGTGGCCGCTTCTAGTTGTCAGGTTGAGTATACGACAATGTTCACAATGACTATTGAGTGTGTGTGGCTTAGATGCCTTTTGGTTGATTTGGAGTGTTAGTCTTCTAACATCACCATCTTTACTAATAGTAGAGTGCATTGATAGTTGAAACGAACCGTGTGTTCCATTCTCGTACAAGCACATTGATGTGCACTATCATTATGTCAGGGATAGTTTCCATGTGAGAAGCCATTGGATTCCTTAACCTTGCATAGAACATGGTGAAGCTTAAGGAAATGCCAGATATATTTTTCAACTTCAATATCACGAACATTTTCCCCTTGTTTTTGTGTGATGGCTTCCACCATGGTAAAGTATCCAAAAAGGATGATATGAGTGGGGAGAGAGTTGAGAAATATCAATGTGGTTGTCTTCTCAAGATCAAATTTTGAAGCATAGGTACTGGTTAATGCCACTACCCACTAAAGGACACTTCTACTGAATAGTGCTGGGTATCAAAGATTGAACCATCGAAGAAGCACACCATTGCATCTACAAGAGGGGTTGTTGGCTAGCCAAGTGTGCCTAGCAAAAATGCTCCTCAACCAAAGGAGAATATCATCACGGTTAATCTTGACTTCTTGTAGATAAATGAAGTCTAGGTTGATGTTCTTTTCTTTGATTTTTTTCCTAGTAACAACTGCTCTAGAAGAGTCTAACAACCCTTGCATATGAATGATAGAATAATCAATCTTCTAGGCCTAGCTCATATTTTAGGTGTATTATCTCAATTCTTGAATGCACATATTGATCTTCACTTGAATGTAGCTAGGAGAGTGCTTAGATATATCTATTGTATCCTTGTAATTAGAATGGACTATATATTAGAGGATTAAGCGGTGATAATTGCAATGGATCAAATGAGGATAGAAGGAGTACATCTGGCTATGTCTTCATGATAGGTTTAAATTTTATCTCTTGGATGTCCAAGAAGAAACCCCCAATTTCTTTATCTTCTATAGAAAATGAGTAGAGAGCTTTGACCCTTGCTAAATGTGAGATCATGCGGTTTAAGAAGCTATTCATGGACTTGGATGCCAAGGTTAAATACTTCACCTTATTTGGAGACAACATTTTAAATATCCATCTAGCAAGCAATTGAGTGTTTCATGCAAGAAGCAAGCACATAGAAGTCATTATTGTTGGAGTTACAGGTCTGCCGAAGCACGCGAACACAAGGAAGAAGAAGAAGCTTGGAGCACAACAGACAATATTGAATGTATTATCACTAGAATGTACAAAGATAAGTAACCTGTTAGGGCTATAGCCATATATGCAAGGTAGGGCAGAAAACTCCCAAAGAGGGGAAAAATTTGCATAAACTGAATTGGTTCTTCTTGAATGAGATCAGCCATCAAGGCTGTGTTTACAATATGGGCTCTTGCCCTTCTTTGTTCCTCTATTCTCTGTGATCAACTCGGTCCATCTACAACCTGTTCTAATGTCTGTGGGATGGGCTTTGCAAAATCATAGAGGTGCCTCACCCAACATGGAAATGGCTTTTTTTCTTGGGTGACAACAGGTTGGTGACTTTCAGACTCATCGTCTAGGGATGATCCTTCCTTCTCTTGTGTAGAAGGGATATCTCTTGGGCCAATTTCATAGTGGATTGCCCCTTCGTCTCATGATAAAGTGGAAGCTCTCTTTTCCTCCCCCACTGCATGTGACTACTCCTCCTTCAGCACCATATCACAACTCGCCATGATCTTCTTATCCTTAGGGTTGTAAAGTTTATAAGTCTTCTTAGCTTCACTGTACCCTAAGAAGATACATTTGATGCTTTTTGGTTGAAACTTATTTCTTTCCCTATCTAGAACATGCAGATAACATTCACTTCCAAATACTTTGAAATGGGAAACAGATGGTTTTTTACCAATGTAGGACTCTTATGGAGTCTTTCCATCAAGTTCCTTGATGTAGCTTTGATTCAAGATGTACACAATAGTCTTTATAGCCTCTACCCAAAATTGATTAGGAAAACCCTTCCCCTTGCCATCTCCATGATGGTTCGATTTCAACATTCTGCAACATCATTCTGTTGAGGGCTATGTGCCACTTTGAGTTGATGCTTGATTCCTTTACTCTTATAGAAATCTTCAAACTCTATTAATGTGAACTAACCACCACCATCTATCAAAAAATTCTTCATCTTCTTCCCTGTTTCAGTTTCAACAAGCTAAAGCCATTCTTTAAACTTACTAAAAACTTGAGCCTTATTGCGAAGGAAATACACCCACATCTTCCTGCTATAGTCATTGAAAAGTAACATGAAGTAGGAAGATCCCTCCAAGGCTTGTGTAGGAATTTTTTCGCACACGTAAGCATGCACCAACTTTAGAGGATCGATTGCTCTATTCGTGCTTTCTTGTGGAAATGCCTTCCTCTATTGCTCCCCATCATACAAGATACACATGGTTCCTTCATTTATGCAATCGATGGTAGGTGTGCAACCACACCCTTGTGATGCATCAAAGCACACAACGCATACATGTTTTTCCTCCTTATGCCAATCCCAACAATGTTGTTGTTACTGTCCATATTCTTAGCTCCTGTTTTATTGAAAGATACTTGATGACCTTGATTAGTTATAGAAGCTATTGAAAGTAGATTTCGTTTGATTTATGGAACATACAACACATTTGAAAGGTCTCTGATATCCCCATTAGAGTTAATGAAAGAAATTGTACCTTCACCCTCTACATGATATCTTGCATTGTTGCCTACCTTTAGTGTGATGGGTTCGTTTAGAGGCTATAAGGAACTATAAAGGTCCTTTTTGCTTGTCATATGATGAGATGCACCACTGTCCAACACCCATGAGTCATCCATTCTTGAATCTTCAGTCGAGGAGCATACCTCCTCTATCATAGCAAATAACTCAAGCTTCTTTTGTGGCGTGTTGGTGGCCTCCTTGCCTTTGCCACCTTTTGAAGACCCATTCTTCTCTTCTGCATTCTTGATGCATTAGTCTTGGATTCTATGTCCTTTCTTCTTAGAGTGGAAACACTCTCCCTTGAACTTCTTTTTGTTGTTCTTATTTTTGTCTCCATCTTTTGAAGAGTCTACTTTGCCCCCTTTGGCATTTGCTGTGAATGTAGCATCTCCTTTGCTACCACCACTCATTGCCTTGAGCCGTAGCTCCTCCATGAGTAAGGCACTGAATTCTTCAAATCTTACTGGATGAGGTCTAATTTGAGCATTGAGAGGAGTGGGAGAAGGCAATGCAAGAAGAGTATGATGCTCTACTTGAGAATGAAACATGGGAATTGGTGCCAAGACCAAAGAACCAGAAGGTGATTGGATGTAAGTGGGTATACAAAACAAAAAAGTTTGCAAATGGTGAGGTGTGTAGATAGAAAGCTAAAATTGTGGTTAAATGTTATGCCCAAACTTATGGGGTAGACTATGATGAAACCTTTAGTCGAGTTGCTAAGATGTCTACAATTAGATCCCTAATTGCTATTACTGCTTGTAAAGGATGGAAGTTATCACAATTAGATGTGAAGAATGCATTTCTGAATGGGTATATTGCAGATGAAGTGTACATGGAGCAACCAGAGGGTTTCATGGAATCAATTGGATCAGATTATGTGTGTAAGCTCAAGAGAGCTTATGGTTTGAAGCACGCTCCAAGGGCATGGAATTACAGGCTTGTTAAGTTCTTGAATGAATGTGGACATCAAGCTTCAAAGGCAGATAGTAGCTTGCTAGTGAAAG
>CM035416.1:6883811-7218811 GCA_020310875.1 Ceratopteris richardii
TTTAGGGCTTTGTCATTGGTGTCCACCTCAAATAGGTTCCTATCTCGATAATCGACCTCATTAATCTTCTTTTCTAAATTGCAATACAAGTTGTTTGGGGGGGCATTTGGAGTGCGGTTTCTCTCAAAAGTCACCCTAGGACTTCTTTTCCTTCTTCTTATGACTTCCTTGAACCAGTCAGGGTCGGTTTGTGCGTTTTGGGAGCCCTCAACATCCTCTTCATTTCGGGGATTCAGGGTCCCAATATTCTCTTGAGCGTTTATGGGTGGTTCATGGATTTGTTTGCTTTTTTTTCTCAACGAGAACTCTTTCATCCTCTGGCCATGTTGTCCACAATGAAAACATGCATTAGGTAGATTTTTGTAATTAACATCTTGTTCCCAAACCTACCCTTCACCCAAGTCCACTTTGATCTTTGAAGGAAGCGGTGAGCTGAGGTCAACCTTGACGCAGATTTGAGGCCACCAAGCGTTAAACGAGTGCCTTGCACATTCATAAATGAAGCCGCCAACATCCTCCCGCGATGCCAACAACTTACCGATTGGAGAAACGATGTCCCACACAAAGTTGTAGAGGAATTATGGGAGGTTAGTGGGCTCAACCCAGAGAGGGTATCAGAGAGATTTTGATTTGTTAGGAATGAAATCAGGGGACCATTTGAATAGACACAGAGTCGCCCGCCCGAGTTGTCGGGTTCCGACACTGAGGGCTTTAAACACAATATCTTCATTCTCAAAGACTAGTAACATATGAGTAGTCGGTAGGAACTCACACTTGCTAACAATCAACCCACGAGGGAGCCACTCTTTTTGAAGCCATTGGTGCACAGTTTGGAGCTGCGGCCTAGGGCCAAACATCGACCAACAAGACAAAGTTTCTTGAGATCTTCTTTCTTTGAGAGGATTGCACCTCAATCCTCTGAAAGAAACACCCTTGAA
This sequence comes from Ceratopteris richardii, assembly GCA_020310875.1. Taxonomy (NCBI): domain Eukaryota; kingdom Viridiplantae; phylum Streptophyta; class Polypodiopsida; order Polypodiales; family Pteridaceae; genus Ceratopteris; species Ceratopteris richardii. The sequence continues at coordinate 6,884,750 of CM035416.1, forward strand.
GGCCCTTCAAGCAACACAAGATCCCCCCTCCAAGATAGGGGCCACGTGGCAAATCGCCTCTAGGTTGGGGCCAAGTTGCTAATCCTGAGGGAAGGGCATGCCAACGCCATGATAGTGACCCTTAATCGCGCCCCGGGCTCAAGCTAGAGGACTAGAGCTTGAAGTTGAACACACTAGGAAAAAGGAGATTCAAGCAAGAGGACTAGAGGAATACAGATCCAACGAACTAAATGCTCTCAGTTTAGCCCTAAGCCAAACCAAAAGTCCTTCGCATATGTATACTCTTTATTAGTTAAACACTTTTCTCTGTTTCTTCCAAAAAAAGAGGGGGAGCCAAGCGATCTTGCCCCTTCGGATATGTATACTCTTTATTAATTTAACACTTTTGTCTATTTTTGCGAAAAAATGGGGGAGCAAAACAAGACACGTCAAACAAGAAGACCGTCATACGATTCAAAGCACGACAGAAAATGGTAATTCAAGCAAGGTTGATGAGAAAAGTATAAGGCAAATAGTATTACGTACTGTCTTTTACATTTCATCTCTCTCTCTCTCTCTCTCTATATATATATATATATATATATATATATATATATATATATATATATATATATATATATATATATATATATATATATATATATATATATATATATATATATATATATATATATATATATATATATATATATATATACACGTTAGGGGAAAAAATGAACCTTGCCTGGGCCTTTTAGATTAAGGAGTAATTAAACATGGACCAATGACAAGAGGGTGGTGGCCACATTCTAGTCCCTTAATCACATATACTAGGCATAGGCTTCCCTTGTTTTTGTGTGGTCAAAGAGCTAGAAACCATCTAGAATTGGTGGTTTTTCTTAGAGGATGGTTTTGAAAAGCTCAAAATTCACTTAGAGCCATTCAATTCATAGAAGATCTGAGGTCCACGTTTGAATTAAAAAAGTCAAGGGTGGAGAAAAATTTGCACCCTTGGATTAGCTTGAGATTGAATGGATGAGATCCATGCAATCATTACAAGACGCGCCTTTTGGAGAGAACTGTTAGATTTTGGCCTCAATCGAATGGTCCTATTTGAGTTCCCTGAATTTTGAGCACCTAAGTTTGTAGCTATTCGATCTAGGAAGGATCCGATGGATTGGATTCACCCCAAACATCAGAAAGGCACCTTTAAATGGTAGCCACTAGATGTGACTCACATTTGAGGGCCGAAATGCACTCGAAAAAGACACTCAACCCAGTTCGCACGCACCCATTAGATGTGGGATGATCCAACCGCCAACATTTCTATAGAGAGAGTTCGAAATCTTGCCCCCACTCCCACGGATTCCCTTGTATTCTCTCTCTACATTAAAGTGTACTTTGATATGCACCATTGATTGGATCAATCTAAAGGCTCAGAGATGTTCATGTATGAGAGAAAAAAGAGGATATTTCATCTACAATATTTTATTCTGCAATACCACTAGTGGTTTCATGTGGCCCCTTAAACTCATGCATTAAGCATTTTAATCCCTAAAAGTTAGGTATCCTTAGAAGGCCCATGCACGGCTCACTTCTTCCTCTAATGATATATATATGTGTGTGTACGTGTGTGTGTATGTGTTTGTGTTTCTTTATTGAATATGTCGTTTCTATTGATTGCATTGCTTGATTTTCTGTTTCGTTTTACATAGATTCATTATGTTTCTACACATAAACAACAACCTTATATGCATGTTTGCATACATGTACATATACATATGCATAAACAAGGAGAAACACATAAATAGACAACCATACACACATGCAAAAAAAAGTCACGTACAAATACATTGAAACCCGCATGCACAAACAAACATCACTTGTAGATACATTATGCAATTATATACATATTTTTAGAAACATATTTATGTATAGTTGCTCATTTGCATCCCGAAAAATGGAGTTCTTACGACAACCAGTTGTCAAGAATGCAGTTCTTAAGATAACCATTGGTCAATGCAATCGATGTGTCATATTGTTAAAAATCATTATTCATCTAGATTCTTTAAATTGAATTTACAATAAATATTCATCAATGCAATAGAAGGTGCAAGATTTGTTAGATCCAAAGCAATGCACCCTTCCTAGACCTTGCCCCATGCTCTAGACCATCGTGAGCATTACATGCACCTAGCAAACATAACCATAGCATTGAAAAATATGTGAATCATATGCAGTGAATAAAGGTCTCTAGTTTATCTATGTGTTCAACTCACCCAAAATATTAATTGTGCAAACATAATGATCCTTGAAATACATTAATCCATGGCATAAGTACAGAGATGCAAAGAAGAACATACCAAATTCAACAAGCTGTGCATGAGTGCACATTGTTGAAGAACATACATGCAAAGAAGAACATACCAATTTTAACAAGCTTTCATGGTATTCAATGTTCTCACATCTTGTATTAGGAAAATCTCACCCCTTCTTGCTCCTTAAAGTTGAATAGAAGGTGTCTACCTATACTTTCTAGTCATTATACCTGGTATAGTCTTAGTAGGTAGCTTCTATTCCTCCCATCTCACCTATAGTCTGATGATGCAACTTCACTTGACTGTATAACAAGTGTTTTATCCATCCTCTTTAGTCGACCCTCGATAATACATAAGGCTATTTTTGAATGATTTCATTTTCCTTTTTTGAAATGCAAGCTAGCAACCTAAAATACTGATCCAATCCTCACCTTCCTACATCTATAGTGCTCCCAAATTAGCCCCAACTATGGTCCCATTCAAATCCGAGCTCCCTCTCTCACAAGACGTGTGAAATGCCTATGATCCCTTCGAGAGTCTAATTTTCTTCAGAGAAAATATCTTTTTTTTCTTTTTAATGGAGAGTAGAAGCACTAGTTCATGAATATTGATTAAATCTATGATTAAGGCATATTTTCATCAAAAGTTACGAAAGATGTACCAAAGAAATTCTACTCAACGATCACACTAGGAGTTGAAAATGCTAATGCACACTAGACATGCCGGAAACACTACGAAAGTTTTATAGAGTATTTATAAACACTTGAAGATGACCATCAAGAATGGAGGAACCACCAATTTTACCTTAAGAAGAGCATGGATGATCTATAGAAAATAAAAGCATTTACAATCGGAGAAGAGGGTAGAATGGGTCAAGATATGTTATATGCCTATCTTATAGCATTATAAGTTGCTTTGTAGCTCAAGATAGGTAAGATGCCTATCTTATTTAAATCCTACAAAAGGGAATATCTGAATTTTACTCAGGCTAAGAGAAATTCTAGGTACAATGCAAAGTGTTTGGAGTTTTTGTTCATGGAAAATCATCTATTTTGTTAGAAACTTTGAAGCACATGGGAGAGGGTACCATAATGGTTCTATTGTATCAGTTGGAAGGTATATACGCTTCCTCCAGCTTCCAGGTCAAAAAAGGCAAGGCATAAGTAGGTTTCATTAACAATACCATTTTCATCCTCACTTACCATAACTCAGAAAAAGTATATACATACATACACATGAATGTATATACATGCATACATACACACATACATGCATACATACATACATATAGAGACATGCATGCATGTAGAACATTTATCTTCCCTCTTTTACTTATATGGTGGAAAAATAGCTTGATAGGTTCTACTATTGAGTATGAGAATTTTGGGAAGTGGGGGTGACATAAAAGACTTAGCGATGAAAGTAAATGTATGAAAAGTTGTTTCAACGTTTCTGGAAAGTGTTATTTTCAACGTTTTTAGAAAGTGTTAATCTAAAAGATTACGTTTCTGTGTTTTGTGGAAATTCTAGAAGGTATAATTTTAAGTAGAGAGAATAAATTTCCTTTTTGGAGAGTAGAATCACATTTTTGAAGACTTTGATACTTGGATACCATGTCTCGAGGCAAGCATATAGATTTTGAAGGTAGCCTTTAAAATTCTGTTATGTGGGATAAATTCAATCGGAAGAACACAAACGACTTTACGTGGAAATCAAAAAAGAATTTAACAAAGAAGAAGAAACCAGAAAGTCAAGCAATCAATCTGTGTCATCACGTTTAGGATTCTTGGAGTACTTTTTTTAGGTAGTTTTTTTCTCAGCTTTTATATATGCTTATAACTTTAATTATCTTTGTACCTTCATTTGGTTATACATTCAGTATTGTGTGTTGCACTCCAAGCTTTTTCTTCTTTCTTGTGTTGTTCACATTCTTTCGTAGACCTAAAACTCCAACACTTGCTATCAGAGAGGGTCATTGCTTCATCTTAGGCATCGTTAACACCCCTCCGATCACAGTTTAAGAATCACAAGAAAATTGATAAGCATACTCATAGCGATTAAAAGCTCGTTGTGACCTCTGAACATTCTATCACAACACTCTATATGAAATTAGTTTCTTTTTTCCAAACATATATATAGGTTTCAATTCACCAATACAAGCACCTCCAAGTCCACTACAGGTTTAGCAGAGCTCAACAAGGTAGTTCAGTTCAAGTTTTTTAGACATTCATTTTCTGCATCAGGGTAGCTGGTACTTTCCCAGCAACATCAAAGATTCTTTTCAACAATGGTTGATCATCCACAATGGAATATGGAAATGAGGCTCTATGTATTGTGCATGGCCACGTGGAAGATTTTCCCTATATTTTGAATCACTATCAACTAGCTCATAGAAATTGGCAATTCATTAGAGCCTTACTGCACCAAACACAATATCATGTTGACTTACAAGGAGGTTCTTTTGGGCAACAATGTCAAAATTGATTTGGCCCTTTGGAATGTGTGGAGATCACACATCCTTCGGTTCATTTGGCATAACAGGAATCAAACTATCCTCAACAATGGCAAGAAGGTTTTCAAGTCCTCCTTTTATCCAGGACTCAAGAAAATAGCTATTAGTTGTCTCCTAGCTACTACTTGTACCCTCTTTGAGAAGTCCTTATCCTCTTATGTAATAAGAACCTTCCTTCCAAATAATATGAAGGTCTAACCTCCTGCCATTATATTCTCTCCACATATTTGACATGATATTCTCTTGTATCTAACGATTTTATTGTAAGGCTTTAAGTGGCCAAGGGATCTTTTTTTTTTTAATAAAGGAAGTTTCGCCTTTGCCTACTCTCCCCGACTTGTATTAATTAAAAGAAAAGCACAAGTGAAGGGCACAAGTGCCCACGGGACCTCCCAAATCCCATAGAGCAGGGGTAGATATTAAAGGGTTTAGATCGCATTACAAAGAAGGCTAATCACCCTCGTATGGGGCCCACTTGGGTTTAAGCTTGTTGTTGATTAGGAGCACTTGATGATGCCTGAAGGGGGGAGGGGTGATTTCTTATAGTTAGCGATTTGTTTGCCGAGGAGGAACATAGATTTCTCAATTGACCACTCTTTGGGGGAGTTGCCAAAGTTATAAGCACATCTTTCTGCCAGATCTTCCATGAGGACTCTGCTCTGATGGAGTTCCAGAGAGTCGTGGATTACCCAATGGCTTCTCACAGCAGAGCTTGTTTCCAAATGATATGTTTGTGAAGTCTAATTTTCTTTTCGACAATCTGCTAGAGCCTCTTGGAGTTGGGACAAGTAAAGAAGATGTGAGCAACATCTTCAATGGACCGGTAGCAGTGCTTACACCAAGGAGGCACCCCACAAATTTTTCTAGCATTTAGGTTGGTCCAAATCCCACAATGACGAATTTGCCTAAGGAGGACATACTTTTTATTTCTATGAGAGGGTACCAAATAGCCATGAACTTCATGTCCCATTGTAGCCGCATCCATGACAGACACCACTTCTTGTTGCGGTTGACCTGATAATCGGTGGTATCTTTGATGTTTGGATTTTTGTTAAGCAATTACCATTCTGCCATTTGAACCCAAGTGGGCTCGACCGGTCCTGCCCCATGAGAAGATGAATTTTAGACTGGTCTCAAGCAAGATGTCGGCTTTGCAAAGTATTCCATTCTTCATAGGTAATCTTGAGGCTAGGGTCAACATCCTCGAAGTTGATCCACTGGTTGGTGTCTTGTTTTCAAAGATGTTTGCATTTTTGGAAGCCTTTGTTCCATAGCCTCTTGGCATTTGGAATATTCCAAGATTCCACGTTCCGGATGCCATGGATCAAAAACCAGATAGAGTCATTTTGCCTGATGCCGGCTGCCCACTTCCAATATTCACTGATTCTTGTGAAGCTTTTGACTTTTTCCAACTTCCATAAGGAGCACACAAGATTCAAGCCTTTTGGGAAAACTGGGATCCGGGAAAACAAAAGGGTGAGAATGTCAAGGTCCTTCCAATTCGGAAATCCTAAGAAAGTCAATGCGTTCTTATTAATGAAGATCAACTTGGCCCACAAGACCTCCTCATTGCACCATGCCTTAACCATCCATTTTGTTGCACGTTTGTTAGCCGTGCACCCAATGTCCAGGATGCCAAGGCCCCCACTATCTCTTTGGATAGTGCAGATGGACCACTTGACTTTAGGCACCTCCTCCTGTTGTGGTCACTGTTGAGATTATAGCAAGCTTCAATGAAAGCTTTTCATGAGAATCCCCTTAATCTATTTCTCATCTCATCCATAGGACCCATATCTCATATTCTAGTTTTTAATAATTCACATAAGAACACACTGGATCATTTTATGACATTATCTTCTAGTTCTTTTTTTTTTTCTTGTCTTGAAACCATGAAGCATAGACTAAATCCTTTAACTCCTAAAATATGCATAAAGATTAGGCAGCCACAATTTATGCTCTTGCAAAGACACGGGTGTTTCTTTCCTTCGATTTAGCATGAGAAAGGGGACGCAACTTATCACGTGAAGAAGCCAATCTGAAGATGCCTAAACTCATGCAAGATGTAGGAAGCTAAATGTGCTCCTTAATTTATGGAGTCCACCAAGATTTACATATGGATATTTAAGGAAGGTGCGCAAGGAGGTTTGTGTGGCTTGTCCAACACCATGGCTTCCTGGATATTATGATTCATGCAAGAATATATTTTCTATGCTCAAGATTGTACTGTGAGTTTTCTACGATAAAGCATTTATTGTTGTTGTATTTCTTTCTCTCTCAGTCAATGATGTATACGAAACATAAATTGAGTTATGAAGAAACACTCAAATGCTGAAGAAGATCGCAAAGTAAATCTCATAGCAATATGCTTCTTAATTTATTTTTTCCTTGAGTATCTCATTCATTTCGGAGTTGATGTTGTATAATCATGCGAAGGAGGAACAGATCGTATGAAGTAAGCACTATGAATAGTTACAAGACCCGACATACAGAAATGTGTCATCCATGACCAATGTTTTATACATGATGAATCGGCTGAATACAGACACAACAAAGATCTACTGTTCAATCAAGTAGAAGTTTACTTATGTTTGACCTGTTGAGCGTGACATGATTTATAGCAAAGATCTACTGTTATATCAAATAGAAGTTTACTTATGTTTGACCTGTTGAGCGTGACATGATTTATATATCTTGTAGTGTGTAGAACGTGAACCGTTTGATTATGTGTATATTCTTTATGATATAATTTGCAGAATGAGAGGATGTAAGTCACTTCACTAATTGATATACTCTATATATTCTTTATGAATATTATTCTTTATGAATATACCTTGGAGAATGTGGGAAACATAAGGAGCATTTTTTGGAAGATGACTATATATATTCATGACTATACATATTTAGGCGATGTATTGTTGCGAATGTTGTAGGTGTTCAAGGTTGAGCATATTGAATATATATATATATATATATATATATATATATATATATATATATATATATATATATATATATATATATATATAAATGAGACGTGACAAGGATATGAAGGCTTGATTGAGTATGTTATTGCAGGAATGCATAAAAGTGGAAAAATACTATATGCATAAAATATACTACAGAGGTTCTCGCTACAATTCACATGAAGTTGATTTATGCAGGGATGCACATTCTGTACGAGACATGCCACTCAGTTTCTTGCTACAGTTTGTATTAACTTGATTTATGCAGGTAAAACTCAATGACTATGAAATTGCTTTTCACTGATTGCATTATAGGTAACAAGAATATACGAGTTGTTTTATGCAGGTATGCACACACATTATGCTATGTGATTGATACACTATAATGTGGAGATGCGAGTTCACATCAGAATATATTGAGAGTGTCTCATGTATATGAAGATACAGGTTCACCTGGATAGAATATGCAAACGGGGCATGAATGATGAAGCCTACATGTGTGCAGGAGACATATGTATGTGATATGTCTCTCAGATACATATGAATATATATATTCAAGCTCAGAAGCTTTTAAATATTACATGGCGCTCATCTATGATCAACAATACTTTCATATATGCAGGTACATTGTGTGTATGCAAGGAGTTATGAATTCCCACACATACTTGTTAGAAAAGACTTATGTGGTTAATTTTATGATTTGAGTGGTGCATCGTTATACGTATGACGTTTTGTTAAGACTTGTTCTATTTATGAAGATTTTGGAACAAATTTATGCTATGCTTTGAGTATGTATTGGAATTGTGGTTAAGTGTTGCGAAGCAATGGGGACCATAGGAAATAAATGTGATTGAAATTCCTAATTCCGATTTATTGGGTAAATTGGACCATTACCTTCCACATGTGTTTTGGTATTGCATATACCTAGAGTGGTATCAGAGCTGTAGTGCTCTTGTATGGTTGCAAAATTGTCGAAGTCCCCTCATTGATTTTGGATGCACTTTGATTGCTAGAGGCTTGTTGAAGTCGTAGGATTGCAAGAAGACTTTAGGAGCCATTGAAGGTCAAAATCCGCCTAGGATACTATACTTATTGCATGGTTGGAAGATATACTAATTCTTTAAAGAGTGTTTGAAGAATATAGGTTCTTGGAAAAAGCAAGTTCAAAAGAAGAGACAAAGGGCTGAAGACAAAGAAGCTTCAGAAGAGACAAAATAAGTTTGAGACAAGAAGAAGACTCGAAAGGAAGGCAACACAAAGGTATCAGACAAGCCAAAAGAAGAAAGCTATCAAAGGTTTAGATTCAAGCTTTGGAAGGCAAACAAGTTGTGGGAGAACTTGAGGCAAGGAGTGTGAGTCCTTGTTACAAACTTACTTGGATTCAAGAGGAAGAAAACTCAAGGTAAACATTTCTTTAGTTCATTCTTCTTGAACGTTGAAGCTAAAGTGATAAAGGATCTACAAAAGGCTTCTAGTCCTAAGTCATTTAAGCTAGTGATTTGAGAATCTCACAAGTAGCTCGCCTAGAGCTTGAGCATTGGTCGCTACTAGGAAGCTTGAGCAATGGTTTGTTAAAGGCTTGAGCATTTAGCTTGTGTCTATCCTTGAAGTCATCTCAACGAGAAGAGTAATTGAGAAACAATTGAAGACAAGAGACGAGTCAAAGTGGACTTGTCAAAGGAGTTGAGCAAGTAAAGCTCACACAAAGCCACATCAGGGCAAAGGAAGGACTCAAAGAGGACTCCTCGAAAGAGTTAGAGCTATTGAAGCTCACTCAAGCTATATCAAGGAGTCAAGAGGACAAAGGAGTTCGAGCTAGTGTGGAAGCTCACTAGAAAATATTGAACAAAGGATTCAAAACTATCATTCCAAGATAGTCTCAAAGGTATAAAATCTTGGAATATTTGTTGTGTTCTGTTTTAGGTTATGAAGACAGAAGAGATGGAAAGACAAAGCCATGCCTTTGAAGAAGAAGAGAAAATCATTCATGATTTTCTATGATGGTTGCAGGAACAGCCATATGAAGAACTTGCAGATACTAGAGATGAAGGGGGAGATATCTCAATGAGTCAAGAGAGTGCACCTTATGAATATCAACTAATAGATGGAGTAGAAGAAAAGGTTCAAAAAGTCAAAGATGACAAAGAAGTGCAACCTGTGCAAGGAACATTGATAAATAGAAGAAGTTATGAAGAAGACATAACCATCCTTGCAAATGAAGATGAAGGAAACCAAGGTAAGAAGATTTTTGAAGAAGAAGCAAAGGAAGACAAGATCAAGGCAGCCACCTACAAAGGAAAGCAAATGGAAGAAGCAAGCAAAAATCAGCACGAGGAAAAGAAGAATGGAAAAGAGAGGGAAGCCACCACAAATCAGAAGAGGAGAGCAAGCAAAGAGAATGAGAGAGAGAAAGCAATGGAAGCGAAGATTAACGAAGACCTGAAGAATCAAAGAAGTTGAAAAGCATTCATGGACAACAAAGGGAACATCATCAACCTTGGAGTGAAGGTAAAAAGGAAAAGCTTGGGTCCCTTTCTCATTTTCAAATCAAATGGATGGACAATGCGGTTGTTCATCACCCTAATCATGTTGAAGATCATCTACCAAGATATCTTCAAGCAAGATAACTACAAAATATAGTCCCAACCTAGCCTGTCGTAAGCTTTGTCAAAGTCGATCTTGAGGAAAACCAAATCTTGTCTTGACTCATTCGCGAGGTCGAGACGTTCCCAAATATCTATAATGGCTTCTAATATTGACCTTCCTTTGATGAAACCTTTTTGGTCCTCACTTAACCACCCTCTGGGTCCAAGTTGCTAATCCTGAGGGAAGGCATGCCAACGCCATGATAGTGACCCTTAATTGTGCCCCGGGCTCAAGCTAGAGGACCAGAGCTTGAAGTTGAACACACTAGGAAAAAGGAGATTCAAGCTAGAGGACTAGAGGAATACAAATCCGATGAACTAAATCCTCTCCGTTTAACCCTAAGCCAAACCAAAACTCCTTCCTATATGTATACTCTTTATTAGTTAAAGAATTTTCTCTGTTTCTTCCAAAAAAAGAGGGGGAGCCAAGCGATCTTTCCCCTTCGCATATGTATACTCTTTATTAATTTAACACTTTTCTCTATTTTTGCGGAAAAATGGGGGAGCAAAACAAGACACGGCAAACAAAAAGACCAAGTCATACGATTCAAAGCACGAGAGAAAATGGAAATTCGAGCAAGGTTGATGAGAAAAGTATAAGGCAAATAGTATTACGTACTGTCTTTTAGATTTTGTCTCTCTCTCTCTCTCTTTCTCTCTCTCTCTCTCTCTCTCTCTCTCTATATATATATATATATATATATATATATATATATATATATATATATATATATATATATATATATATATATATATATATATATATATATATATATATATATACGTTAGGGGAAAAAATGAACCTTGTCTGGGCCTTTTAGATTAAGGAGTGATTAAACATGGACCAATGAGAAGAGGGTGGTGGCCACATTCTAGTCCCTTAATCACATATACTAGGCATAGGCTTCCCTTGTTTTTGTGTGGTCAAAGAGCTAGAAACCATCTAGAATTGGTGATTTTTCTTAGAGGATGGTTTTGAGAAGCTCGAAATTCATTTAGAGCCATTCAATTCTTAGAAGATCTGAGGTCCGTGTTTGAATTCAAAAAGTCAAGGTGGAGACAAATTTGCACCCTTGGATTAGCTTGAGATTGAATGGATGAGATCCATGCAATCATTACAAGAGGCGCCTTTTGGAGAGAACTGTTAGATTTTGGCTTCAATCAAATGGTCCTATTTGAGTTCCCTGAATTTTGAGCACAATAGTTTGTAGCTATTAGATCTAGGAAGGATCCGATGGATTGGATTCACCCCAAACATCAAAAAGGCACCTTTAAATGGTAGCCACTAGATGTGAATCACATTTGAGGGCCGAAATGCACCCGAAAAAGACACTCAACCCCATTCGCGTGCATCCATTAGATGTGGGATGATCCAACGGGCAACATTTCTATAGAGAGAGTTCGAAATCTTGCCCCCACTCCCACGAGTTCTCTTGTATTATCTCTCTACATTAAAGTGTACTTTGATATGCACCATTTATTGGATCAATCTAAAGGCTCAGAGATGTTCATGTATGAGAGAAAAAAGAGGATATTTCATCTACAATATTGTATTCTGCAATACCACTAGTGGTTTCATGTGGCCCCTTAAACTCATGTATTAAGCATTTTAGTCCCTAAAAATTAGGGATCTTTAGAAGGCCCATGCAAGGCTCACTTTTTCCTCTAATGATATATATATGTGTGTGTACGTGTGTGTGTATGTGTTTGTGTTTCTTTATTGAATATGTCGTTTCTATTGATTGCATTGCTTGATTTTCTGTTTCGTTTTACATAGATTCATTATGTTTCTACATATAAACAACAAACTTATATGCATGTTTGCATACATGTACATATACATATGCATAAACAACGAGAAACACATTAATAGACAACCATACACACATGCAAAAAAAAGTCACGTACAAATACATTGAAACCCGCATGCACAAACAAACATCACAAGATTTTCCCTATATTTTGAATCACTATCAACTAGCTCATAGATATTGGCAATTCATTAGAGCCTTACTGCAGCAAACACAATATCATGTTGAGCTACAAGGAGGTTCTTTTGGGCAACAATGTCAAAATTTTTTTGGCCCTTTGGAATGTGTGGAGATCACACATCCTTTGGTTCATTTGGCATAACAGGAATCAAACTATCCTCAACACTAGCAAGAAGGTTTTCTAGTCCTCCTTTTATCAAGGACTCAAGAAAATAGCTATTAGTTGTCTCCTAGCTACTACTTGTACCCTCTCTGAGAAGTCCCTATTCTCTTATGTAATAAGAACTTTCCTTCCAAATAATATGAAGGTCTAACCTCCTGCCATTATATTCTCTCCACATATTTGACATGATATTCTCTTGTATCTACCGATTTCATTGTAAGGTTCTAAGTGGCCAAGGGATCTTTTTTTTTAAATAAAGGAAGTTTGGCCTTTGCCTACTCTCCCCGACTTGTATTAATTAAAAGAAAAGCACAAGTGAAGGGCACAAGTGCCCATGGGACCTCCCAAATCCCATAGAGCAGGGGTAGATATTACAGGGTTTTGATGGCATTACAAAGAAGGCTAATCACCCTCGTATGGGGCCCAGTTGGGTTTAAGCTTGTTGTTGATTAGAAGGAGCACTTGATGATGCCTGAAGGGGGGGGGGGTGATTTCTTATAGTTAGCGATTTGTTTGCCGAGGAGGAACAAAGATTTCTCAATTGACCACTCTTTGGGGGAGTTGCCAAAGTTATAAGCACATCTTTCTGCCAGATCTTCCATGGGGACTCTACTCTGATGGAGTTCCAGAGAGTCGTGGATTACCCAATGGCTTCTCGCAGCAGAACTTGTTTCCAAATGATATGTTTGTGAAGTCTAATTTTCTTTTCGACAATCTGCCAGAGCCTCTTGGAGTTGGGACAAGTAAAGAAGATGTGAGCAACATCTTCAATGGACCGGTAGCAGTGCTTACACCAGGGAGGCACCCCACAAATTTTTCTAGCATTTAGGTTGGTCCAAATCCCACAATGACGAATTTGCCTGAGGAGGACATACTTTTGATTTCTATGAGAGGGTACCACATAGCCATGAACTTCATGTCCCATTGTAGCCGCATCCATGACAGACACCACTTCTTGTTGCGGTCGACCTGATAATCAGTGGTATCTTTGATGTTTGGGATTTTTTTAAAGCAATTACCATTCTACCATTTGAACCCAAGTGGGCTCGACCGGTCCTGCCCCATGAGAAGATGAATTTTAGAGTGGTCCCAAGCAAAATGTCGGCTTTGCAAAGTATTCCATTCTTCATAGGTAATCTTGAGGCTAGGGTCAACATCCTCGAAGTTGATCCACTGTTGGTGTCTTGTTTCCAAAGATGTTTCCATTTTTGGAAGCTTTTGTTCCATAGCCTCTTGGCGTTTTGAATATTCCAAGATTCCAGGTTCCGAATGCCATGGATCAAAAACCAGATAGAGTCATTTTGCCTGATGCCAGCTACCCACTTCCAATATTCACTGATTCTTGTGAAGCTTTTGACTTTTTCCAACTTCCATAAGGAGCACACAAGATTCGAGCCTTTTGGGAAAACTGGGATACGGGAAAACAAAAAGGTGAGAATGTCAAGGTCCTTCCAATTCAGGAATCCTAAGAAAGTCAATGCGTTCTTATTTATGAAGATCAACTTGGCCCACAAGACCTCCTCATTGCACCATGCCTTAACCATCCATTTCGTTGCACGTTTGTTAGCCATGCACCCAATGTCCAGGATGCCAAGGCCCCCACTATCTCTTTGGATAGTGCAGATGGACGAGGACCACTTGACTTTAGGCACCTCCTCCTGTTGTGGTCACTTTTGAAATTATAGCAAGCTTCAATGGAAGCTTTTCATGAGAATCCCCTTAATCTATTTCTCATCTCATCCATAGGATCCATATCTCATATTCTAGTTTTTATTAATTCACATATGAACACACTCTTAGGATCATTTTATGACATTATCTTCTAGTTCTTTTTTTTTTTCTTGTCTTGAAACCATGAAGCATAGATTAAATCCTTTAACTCTTAAAATATGCATAAATATTAGGCAGCCACAATTGATGCTCTTGCAAAAACACGGGCTCTTTCTTTACTTAGATTTAGCATGAGAAAGGAGACGCAACTTATCACGTGAAGAAGCCCATCTGAAGATGCCTAAACTCATGCAAGATGTAGGAAGTTAAATGTGCTCCTTAATTTATGGAGTCCACCGAGATTTACATATGGCTATTTAAGGAAGGTGCGCAAGGAGGTTCGTGTGGCTTGTACAACACCATGGCTTCCTGGATATTATGATTCATGCAAGAATATATTTTCTATGCTCAAGATTGTAGTGTGGGTTTTCTGCGATACAGCATTTACTGTTGTTGTATTTCTTTCTCTCTCAGTCAATGATGTATATGAAACATAAGTTAGTTATGAAGAAACACTCAAATGCTGAAGAAGATCGCAAAGTAAATCTCATAGCAATATGCTTCTTAATTTATTTTTTCCTTGAGTATCTCATTCATTTTGGAGTTGATGTTGTATAATTTTGCAAAGGAGAAACAGATCGTATGAAGTAAGCGCTATGAATAGTTACAGTAAGCGCTATGAATAGTTACAGGACCCGACATACAGAGATGTGTCATCCATGATCAATGTTTTATACATGATGAATCGGCTGAATACAGACACAGCAAAGATCTACTATTCAATCAAGTAGAAGTTTACTTATGTTTGACCTGTTGAGCGTGACATGATTTATATATCCTGTAGTCTGTAGAAGTTTACTTATGTTTGACCTGTTGAGCGTGACATGATTTATATATCTTGTAGTCTGTAGAACGTGAACCGTTTGATTATGTGTATATTCTTTATGATATAATTTGCAGAATGAGAGGATGTAAGTCACTTCACAAATTGATATACTCTATATATTCTTTATGAATATTATTCTTTATGAATATACCTTGGAGAATGTGGGAAACATAAGGAGCATTTTTAGGAAGATGACTATATATATTCATGACTATACATATTTCGGCGATGTATTGTTGCCAATGTTGTAGGTGTTCAAGGTTGAGTATGTTATTGCAGGAACGCATAAAAGTGGAAAAATACTATATGCATAAAATATACTACAGAGGTTCTCACTACGATTCACATGAAGTTGATTTATGTAGGGATGCACATTCTGTACGAGACATGCCACTCAGTTTCTTGCTACAGTTTGTATTAACTTGATTTATGCAGGTAAAACTCAATGACTATGAAATTGCTATTCGCTGATTGCATTATAGGTAACAAGAATATACGAGTCGTTTTATGCAGGTATGCACACACATTATGCTATGTGATTGATACACTATAATGTGGAGATGCGAGTTCACATCATAATATATTGAGATTGATTCATGTATATGAAGATACAGGTTCACATGGATAGAATATGCAAACGGGGCATGAATGATGAAGCCTACATGTGTGCAGGAGACATATGTATGTGATATGTCTCTCAGATACATATGAATATATATATTCAAGCTGAGAAGCTTTTAAGTATTACATGGCACTCATCTATGATCAACAATACTTTCATATATGCAGGTACATTGTTTGTATGCAAGGAGTTATGAATTCCCACACATACTTGTTAGAAAAGACTTATGTGGTTAATTTTATGATTTGAGTGGTGCATCGTTATATGTATGATGTTTTTTTAAGACTTGTTCTATGTATGAAGATTTTGGAACAAATTTATGCTATGCTTTGAGTATGTATTGGAATTGTGGTTAAGTGTTGCGAAGAAATGGGGACCATAGGAAATAAATCTGATTGAAATTCCTAATTCGGATTTATTGGGTAAATTGGAACATTACCTTCCACATGTGTTATGGTATTGCATATACCAAGAGTGGGATCAGAGCTGTAGTGCTCTTGTATGGTTGCAGAATTGTCAAAGTCCCCTCATTCATTTTGGATGCACTTTGATTGCTAGAGGCTTGTTGAAGTCGTAGGATTGCAAGAAGAATTTAGGAGCCATTGAAGGTCAAAGTCCCCCTAGGATACTATACTTATTGCATGGTTGGAAGATATAGTAACTCTTTAAAGAGTGTTTGAAGAATATAGGTTCTTGGAAAAAGCAAGTTCAAAAGAAGAGACAAAGGACTGAAGACAAAGAAGCTTCAGAAGAGACAAAATAAGTTTGAGACAAGAAGAAGACTCGAAAGGAAGGCAACACAAAGCTATCAGACAAGCCAAAAGAAGAAAGCTATCAAAGGTTTAGATTCAAGCTTTGGAAGGGAAACAAGTTGTGGCAAAACTTGAGGCAAGGAGTGTCAGTCCTTGTTACAAACTTACATGGATTCAAGAGGAAGAAAACTCAAGGTAAACATTTCTTTAGTTCATTGTTCTTGAACATTGAAGCTAAAGTGATAAAGGTTCTACAAAAGCCATTCCTTTGAAGATGAAGAGAAAATCATTCATGATTCTCTATCATGGTTGCAGGAACAGCCATATGAAGAGCTTGCAGATACTAGAGATGAAGGGGGAGATATCTCAATGAGTCAAGAGAGTGCACCTTATGAATATCAACTAAAATATGGAGTAAAAGAAAAGGTTCAAAAAGTCAAAGATGACAAAGAAGTGCAACCTGTGCAAGGAACATTGATAAATAGAAGAAGGTATGAAGAAGACATAACCATCCTTGCAAATGAAGATGAAGGAAACCAAGGTAAGAAGATTTTTGAAGAAGAAGCAAAAGAAGACAAGATCAAGGCAGCCACCTACAAAGGAAAGCAAATGGAAGAAGCAAGCAAAAATCAGCACGAGGAAAAGAAGAATGGAAAAGAGAGGGAAGCCACCACAAATCAGAAGAGGAGAGCAAGCAAAGAGAATGAGAGAGAGAAAGCATTGGAAGCGAGATTAACAAAGACCTGAAGAATCAAAGAAATTGAAAAGCATTCATGGAGAACAAAGGGAACATCATCAACCTTGGAGTGAAGGTAAAAAGGAAAAGCTTGGGTCCCTTTCTCATTTTCAAATCAAATGGATGGACAATGCGGTTGTTCATCACCCTAATCATGTTGAAGATCATCTACCAAGATATCTTCAAGCAAGATAACTACAAAATATAGTCCCAACCTAGCCTGTCGTAAGCTTTGTCAAAGTCGATCTTGAGGAAAACCAAATCTTGTCTTGACTCATTTGCGAGGTCGAGACGTTCCCAAATATCTATAATGGCTTCCAGTATTGACCTTCCTTTGATGAAAGCTTTTTGGTCCTCACTTAACCACGCTCCCAGATGGCTAGATTCTATTGGCTATGACTTTGGCGATGATCTTATATCCTTTTTGAAGCATCGGAATCAGATGCAGGTTCTGAATTCCGTTCTTTTCCCCTTTTTGTGGATTAACATGATGATGCCAGTGTTGA
Source organism: Ceratopteris richardii (assembly GCA_020310875.1). NCBI lineage: Eukaryota > Viridiplantae > Streptophyta > Polypodiopsida > Polypodiales > Pteridaceae > Ceratopteris > Ceratopteris richardii. The sequence goes on from CM035416.1 coordinate 6,902,593, forward strand.
GGCAAGTTGGAAGAGTGCCAAACTCAAGCACCTCTTGCCACACCAAATGACGAGGGGTGGCAACCACCAACTTGAAGGACTTAAAGAACTCATTAGTGAGCCTGTCCAGCATTGGGTTTTTACCACTAGGGAGGGCATCAATGACCCCAATGATTTGTTCTTCCAAGATAGGGGCATCAAGCAAGGAATGAAGGTTGTGTGGGATCCTATGACAGGATACCCTAGATATGGCTACCATGCAAGTCCTTCTATGATTGGAGAGGGGGGTCAAGGTCCCCATTAATGAATAATGTTCTGAGCAATGTAGGTTCTATGTACTCTCACTTTCCTCAATTCCTCACACGGTTGGAGATTTCAACACAAAAAGCCTTTCAAGTCTTTGAATTTGACTAGATCTAAGTGCAGTTTGGTTTTGTCCCAAGTTTCTTTCTCACGACTATCGATGACCCGGCGCTTGTTGTTCGATATACCCGCAAGGTCCTCCACCATGTTGAAGTCATCGCAATTTGTAGGCATACATAGAAACTGACGTGAACTGAAAGGGGACCCCAAAGGAAGCGGCAATCCATCGATGGCTCTGATCTTCAATGGAGTCCTCAACCTTTTCAAATGAGAATTAGTTTATACCAATTAGTATACCACTAGACCCCCGAGGGTGCCACCTTGAGATCCAGACATGAGATGAGGAGACCTGTCTAAGATTTTTATGGAGGTCTGCTCCATGAATTTTAGTCTCTTGAATACAGATAAAATCAGGGTTTAGGCTAATGTCACGAAGCCATTGACTAATGATGGTCACTCTTGAGGGGTCAATCAGCCCCCTAGCATTTAACGAGATGATGATCATTGCCGTACTTTACCCTCTTTGCAAGAAGGGTTCTTATCTTTTCTTTTCTTGGATTCTTCTTTCTTTTTCACTAGGAGGGGGTCCGAGCTTAGTAACTTGTTTTTCCAGGGTAGCTCGATAGGCTGTTTTGCCTTGCGGGAGGTCTCTTGTTGAAATGAACACGGGACCATGTCCCGAATCTTCGATCTAATGATGGAACTTTCACTATCCATGTTGTCTTCATTAATAGTGGTAAAGCCATCTTCTTTGCTTGTAGTGTAGCCCTCTTGATTGGATTCTTTGTTGTTAGGGAGCTCTAGGGCTTTGTCATTGGTGTCGACCTCAAACAGGTTCCTATCTCGATAATCGACCTCATTAATCTTCTTTTCTAGATTTCAATACAAGTTGTTTTGGGGGGCATTTGGAGTGCGGTTTCTCTCAAAAGTCACCCTAGGACTTCTTTTCCTTCTTCGTTTGACTTCCTTGAACTAGTCAGAGTCCGCTTGTGTGTTTTGGGAGCCCTTAACATCCTCTTCGTTCTAGGGATTCAGGGTCCCAATGTTCTCTTGAGCGTTTATGGGTGGTTCTTGGATTTGTTTTCTTTTTTTTCTCAACGGGAACTCTTTCATCCTCTGGCCTTGTTGTCCACAATGAAAACATGCATTAGGTAGATTTTTGTAATTAACATCTTGTTCCCAAACCTACCCTTCACCGAAGTCCACTTTGATCTTTGAAGGAAGCGGTGAGCTGAGGTCAACCTCCATGCAGATTTGAGGCCACCAAGCGTTAAACGAGTGCCTTGCACATTCATAAATGAAGCCGCCAACATCGTCCCGCGATTCCAACAGCTTACCGATTGGAGAAACGATGTCCAACACGAAGTTGTAGAGGAATTATGGAAGGTTAGTGAGCTCAACCCAGAGAGGGTATCAGAGAGATTTTGATTTGTTAGGAATGAAATCACGGGACCATCTGAATAGACATAGAGTCGCCCGCCCGAGTTGTCAGGTTCCGACACTGAGGGATTTAAGCACCATATATTCATTCTCAAAGACTAGTAACATATGAGTAGCCGATAGGAACTCACACTTGCTAACAATCAACCCACGAGGGAGCCACTCTTTTTGAAGCCATTGGTGCACAGTATCGAGCGGCGGCCTAGGGCCAAACACTTGACCAACAAGACAAACTTTCTTGAGATCTTCTTTCCTTGAGAGGATTGCAGCTCAATTAATGGTGAACAACGGAGGTTCAACACCCTCGAAGGCCCTTGGAGCAACACAAGATCCCCCCTCCAAGATAGGGGCCACGTGGCAAATCACCTCTAGGTCGGGGCCAAGTTGCTAGTCCTGAGGGAAGGCATGCCAACGCCATGATAGTGACCCTTAATTGTGCCCCCGGCTCAAGCTAGAGGACCAGAGCTTGAAGTTGAACACACTAGGAAAAAGGAGATTCAAGCTAGAGGACTAGAGGAATACAGATCCGACGAACTAAATCCTCTCAGTTTAGCCCTAAGCCAAACCAAAAGTCCTTCGCATATGTATACTCTTTATTAGTTAAACACTTTTCTCTATTTCTTCCAAAAAAAGAGGGGGAGCCAAGCGATCTTGCCCCTTCGCATATGTATACTGTTTAATTTAACACTTTTCTCTATTTTTGTGAAGAAATGGGGGAGCAAAACAAGACACTTCAAACAAAAAGACCAAGTCATACGATTCAAAGCACGAGAGAAAATGGAAATTCGAGCAAGGTTGATGAGAAACGTATAAGGCAAATAGTATTACGTACTGTCTTTTAGATTTGGTCTCTCTCTCTCTCTCTTTCTCTCTCTCTCTCTATCTATATATATATATATATATATATATATATATATATATATATATATATATATATATATATATATATATATATATATATATATATATATATATATATATATATATATATTAGGGGAAAAGATGAACCTTCCTTGGGCCTTTTAGATTAAGGAGTGATTAAACGTGGACCAATGAGAAGAGGGTGGTGGCCACATTCTAGTCCCTTAGTCACATATACTAGGCATAGGCTTCCCTTGTTTTTGTGTGGTCAAAGAGCTAGAAACCATCTAGAATTGGTGGTTTTTCTTAGAGGATGGTTTTGAGAAGCTCGAAATTCATTTAGAGCCATTCAATTCATAGAAGATCTGAGGTCCACTTTTGAACTCAAAAAGTCAAGGTAGAGATAAATTTCTGTTGGGAGAAATGGATGGATGCACTCAAGAGATTGAGTTGATGCTGCTAATCCTGCTTTGCACCAGCCCTCTTTGACTCCAGGAATGCTTAGTACACTTGCTTAGCTTTCAAATGATACCAAGAAAGCATATATGTACTTTGCAAATGATATGTGTAATGATTAAATCAAACCAGATAACTTGAGACTTCAAAAATCCAAGAAAACTTGCTAATTTGGTATTGACACCTGCTCAGTCTTTCACTCAGTATGACCAGCACACTTACAATTGATCAAATTCCTTCTGGACATATTAAACTAGCTTAACAAGCTACCATTTGCAAGTGGAATGAGATAAAATGATGAACTATACTCTGAGAAATGAGAAAATAATATGTACCCCCGACTTTTTAGGAACACTGCAACAGAAAACCAGAGTCCACTTCGAGCGTGATTTCTCTCAGATGGCTGATCCTTTGACCTTGAAATTTTGTAGGTATGTAGCATGCTTGGAGCTGGTTCCAATGTGCTTTGAATCACTTGATTTGGTTATGTGGATCCTGAGATATGCCGTGTTGAAGTTGATAGACTGGAAGTAGATGACTCAGACAAACCAGAGATGATGAATGTAAGTATTTGTATTAGATCATGTAAGTGTACATTCCCATTGGTGTGGTAAACATCACTCAATGGTACTCAGAGGTGTAGGCTATGGAGTAGGCCACACACACTCAACTAATTGTACAGAAATGCCTCGGGATGTGAGCTCAAAAATGACTAGCTTACCCGCGAGTTTTTTCCTTCACTTTTATATAAGTTAAGTGATCATTTGAATTTGAAATTCAAATCTAGGCTCCCTAGAATCTCTCCTCTAAAAGTAAGGAGATATTCTCTCAATCACAAGCTTCAATTTTTCCACGAATCTATCAAGTAGGTGTGATTACATGTAAATGCCAAGTCATATAGACTTTTACAATGGGTAAGAAGTAAGAACTTATAAGCATAAGTTCACATGGTCCTTTCTCCAAGTGAATTTAACTTCCAAGATTTCAACACCACATTTCCAAGGTTCCACGCCAAGTGTGAAGGCTTGAAATGCACCAACAGCTCCCCCTCAAGCCAAACACGTTGGCTTAAGTCTTCATCTTTAGTCTTCAATCACGTCCTGCAATCCAATCATAGATTTGAATCTGCATAGCTTATTTCCATCCAATGCTTTAGTGAGTAAATCTGCACATTGCATATTAGTAGACACATATGTCAATTGAATCTCTTTGGTTAGCAATTTCTCTCTCACATAGTGGTAATGAACCTCTATGTGTTTGGTTCTAGCATGATATATTGGATTAGCTGCAAGGTCAAGAGAGCTTGTGTTATCTCCAAAGATAATTGGTGGCCTTGTATGTAGGCCTAACTCTGTATATAGAAGCTTCAACCAGATAGCTTCTTGAGTGGCATTGGCTAGCCCTCTATACTCTGCTTCAGTGGATGACAATGCCACTGTAGGTTGCTTCTTGGCTGACCAAGAAATAGGTTTATCTCCTGCAAAACAAATGTAACCTGATGTGCTCCTCCTATCATCCTTGCATCCTGCCCAATCTGCATCTGAGTATACTTTAATGTCAATATCTGATGTATAAGGAAAGTACAAACCATGACTTTGAGTTCCTTTGAGGTACTTCAAGATCTTCTTTGCTGCGTCTAGGTGAGGTACCCTTGGTTTGTGCATGAATTGACTAAGCACACTTACTCCATATGCTATGTCAATTCTTGTCAAGGTAGCATAATTCAAACTACCTACCATACTTTGATATCCTGTGATGTCTTGGATTTCTTCTCCTTCATGAGCACTTAGCTTTAGGTTGACCTCCATTGGAGTAGTTGAGACTTTAGCATCCTGCAATCCAAACTTCTTGACCATATCCTGTACATACTTCTTTTGAGTGATATATATACCTGAGTTGGTGTAGACTAACTCAAGACCTAAGAAGTACTTCATTAATCCAAGATCATTAATCTTGAACTCTTTCATCATCTCTCCTTTGATGTGTCTAATCCCATTGACATCATTGCCAGTAATAATGATGTCATCAACATAAACACACAAGTAGATTACCTCTGTACTACTCCTCTTTATGAATAGAGAAGTGTCTGCTTTACTCATCACAAATCCTTGGTCTTGGAGGTAGGTTGTCAATCTGTAATTCCATGCTCTAGGTGCCTGCTTCAAACCATATAGAGCCTTCTTCAATTTACAAACATAATTTACCTTCTTGGGATCTTCATAGCCAGGTGGTTGTGACATGTAGACTTCTTCAGATATCCATCCATTCAAGAAAGCATTCTTGACATCTAATTGGTACATGTTCCAATTCTTGGATGCAGCTACACTCACTAATATTCTGATAGTTGGCATTTTAGCCACAGGAGAAAATGTCTCCTCATAATCAATGCCTTCGGTTTGTGCAAAACCCTTGGCTACCAACCTAGCTTTGTACCTGTTTATTGTTCCATCTGAATTTCTCTTTAGCTTATAGATCCATCTGGATCCTATCACCTTCATAGAGTCCTTCTTGGGTACCAAGTCCCATGTGTCACTCTCCTTGAGAGCTTCTATTTCTTCATCCATAGCTCCTTTCCATTCTGGTTTAGTGATTGCTTCTTCATAGGTACCTGGTTCTTCATTCAACAAATCCTTTGCAAGATATACAGAATGCTTGGTTACAAGAGAAGTATCATACCCATATCTGATAGGTTTCTTACTTTCTCTCTGAGATCTCCTCATTGCTTGAATTGAGGATTCTGGTATATCCTCTAGCTTCTTCATCTTCATCTTTCCTTTGGACTTCCATGCCTTGAATTCCTCAAGGTTAATTGTATCATCATCATCTGAGCTTGAGTCTTCTTTCTGGATTGGTTCCTCCTTGGTAAGCTTTGGGAAATCGCCTTCCATATCATAGGGTAGACTAACCTTCCTGCATTCATTCTCATACCATGAGTCATTCTCATCAAAGATGACATCTTTGCTTACCTTGAAGCCTTTGTTTGTTGGGTTGTAGAATCTGTATCCCTTTTGGTTCAAATCATAACCAATGAAGATACATTTTTCAGCTTTAGGGTCTAGCGTTCCCCTTACCTATGAGGGAATATGCACATATGCTACACAACCAAAGATTTTGCAATGATCCAGAGAAGGTCTCTTACCATGCCAAGCTTCATATGGTGTCATGCCATCAAGTGATTTGGATGGCAACCTGTTGATGAGATAGGTGGCAGTAGATACACTTTCTGCCCAAAGATAATTTGGCAATTTCTTTTCATTAAGCATAGACCTAGCTGTCTCTACAATGAGTCTATTCCTTCTTTCAGCTACTCCATTTTGTTCAGGTGAGTACCTTGTAGTTATCTCCCTTTTGATGCCTCTTTCCTGCAAGAAATCTTCAAACTCATTTGAGAAGTACTCTCCTCCACCATCTGACCTTAGCCTTTTCAAGCTTCTTCCTGTTTGATTTTCAACAAGTGCAAGATACCTCTTGAAACAATTAAACACTTCATCTTTATGCTTCATAAAGTATAAGATAGTCCATCTGCTATAATCATCAATGAAGGACACATAATACCTTGATCCTGAAATGGAAGGGTACTTGCTAGGTCCCCAAACATCTGTGTGTACCAAGTCTAGGTAGTCTTCATGCATGAAACCTTTCTTTGAATAGGGCAACCTGTGAGACTTACCAAACTGACAAGCACCACACTTGTAAATCAGATGTTGCTTGGATACATTAGGTATCCCAAGCACACATTGATCCCTGCACATTTGCTTTAGGGTTCTTTCACCTATGTGACCTAACCTCTTGTGCCATATTTCTAACTCTGAAAGTGTTTGATCCTTGTAATTGTATAAAGCAATGTTCTTGGTGTCTTCTAGCTCAAAAGTAAACAATCTACCTGATTTCTCCCCCTTGGCAATTCTTCTGAATCCATGTCTTGGGTCTTCCACATATGCTCCATGTTGAGTGAACCTGACCTGCAAACCTTTCTCCACAATCTGACCAACACTCATTAGATTCTTGGTGATGGTTGGTACATAAAGTACCCTGCTCAATAGATTCTGGTTACCATCACATGTCTTTACATTTCCAATTTTTACAACAGAATGTTTAGTATCATCACCTGTCTGTACCTGATGTTTCCCCTTGGTTTCTTCCAAATCAGAGAGTAGTGCCACATTGCCAGCTACATGGTTAGAACATCCTGAGTCAATATAAAATAAATGATCATCATTTGTACCTGCCTTGGAGGTCATATTCATGATCAATAGGGAGTCATCTTGCTCCTCTGTGTAGTTGTTGTAGTCTCTTCTATTTCTGAATCCACCTTGGTAGTTACCATTGTGGTTGTGGTTGTAATTGTTGTTGTACTGATTGTTGTATCCATTGTAAGCTTGGTGTTGGTTGAACCTGCCTCTCCCTTGAGAGTATCCACCTCTTTGATAGCCTCTTCCTCTCTGATTCTTGTAGTTCTTGTAGCATTCATCTGTGGTATGATTGGACAATCCACAAATGTTGCATGGTGATGAGTTGTAGGGTCTCCCCCTACCTGAATTACCTCCTCTGCCTCTTCCTCTTGAAGATCTACCTCTACCTGCATAATTAGCTTGGGAGGTAGAGCCTTCTTCTTCCTGCTTCTTCCCTTTACTTTTATCCTTAATTTTCTTATCAGTATATAGAGCAGAGGGGTTGTTACCTTTTGATTGATCTTCTGCCTTTGTAAACTTTGCTTCATGTGTGAATAGTTGGCCCATGAGTGTTGTGAGATCTGGGGTATGCATGTCCATGTAGAGGTCCATTGCAGTGGTGAAGCTTTCCTACTTATCATCTGCCTTGAGTCCATTTGTTACTTGCCTGACTATTTGCTCCTCTTCAATCTCCTCTCCAATACTTGCTAATTGGTCTGCCACATCTTTAATCTTTGTCACATACTCTGAGACTGATTTCTTGGGCTACTTCCTAAGGGTTGTGAATTCAATCCACAGTTGATTCTTCCTTGCCCTTGTGTTGGAAGAGAAATATGTTGACAAGGTTTCCCAAGTCTCTTGGGAAGTCTTACAGTTCCTTATATGAGGTAAAAGGAAATCAGATATAGATTTAAGAAGATAAGACCTTGCCAAAGCATCCTTTGCACACAATTGGTTGAGTCTCTCTTGTTCATCCTTGGTGGGTAGTCCTCTAGCTTTGAATGAGGGCAATTCCTCATCTCCTGATATGTATCCAAATAAGCTTCTACCTTGTAGATAGGTCTTCATCCTTAGAGAACAAGCTTGGTAATTGTTCCTATCCAATTTGTCAATGAATGAAGGAAAACCATCTCCCATGTTTACCTTGTTTGCTCTGATACCACTGTTGGGAGAAATGGATGGATGCACTCAAGAGATTGAGTTGATGCTGCTAATCCTGCTTTACACCAGCCCTCTTTGACTCCAGGAATGCTTAGTACACTTGCTTAGATTTCAAATGATACCAAGAAAGCATATATGTACTTTGCAAATGATATGTGTAATGATTAAATCAAAACAGATAACTTGAGACTTCAAAAATCCAAGAAAACTTGCTAATTTGGTATTGACACCTGCTCAGTCTTTCACTCAGTATGACCAGCACACTTACAATTGATCAAATTCCTTCTAGACATATTAAATTAGCTTAACAAGCTACCATTTGCAAGTGGAATGAGATAAAATGATGAACTATACTCTGAGAAATGAGTTTAGCAAAATAATATGTACCCCCGACTTTTTAGGAACACTGCAGCAGAAAACCAGAGTCCACTTCGAGCGTGCTTTCTCTCAGATGGCTGATCCTTTGACCTTGAAATTTTGTAGGTATGTAGTATCTTGGAGCTGGTTCCAATGTTCTTTGAATCACTTGATTTGGTTCAGTGGATCCTGAGATATGCCCTGTTGAAGTTGACAGACTTGAAGCAGATGACTCAGACAAACCAAAGATGATGAATGTAAGTATTTGTATTAGATCATGTAAGTGTACATTCCCATTGGTGTGGTAAACATCACTCAATGGTACTCAGAGGTGTAGGCTATGGAGTAGGCCACACACACTCAACTAATTGTACAGAAATGCCTCGGGATGTGAGCTCAAAAATGACTAGATTGCCCGCGAGTTTTTTCCTTCACTTTTATATAAGTTAAGTGATCATTTGAATTTGAAATTCAAATCTAGGCTCCCTAGAATCTCTCCTCTAAAAGTAAGGAGATATTCTCTCAATCACAAGCTCCATTTTTTCACGAATCTATCAAGTAGGTGTGATTACATGTAAATGCCAAGTCATATAGACTTTTACAATGGGTAAGAAGTAAGAACTTATAAGTATAAGTTCACATGGTCCTTTCTCCAAGTGAATTTAACTTCCAAGATTTCAACACCACATTTCCAAGGTTCCAAGCCAAGTGTGAAGGCTTGAAATGCACCAACAATTTGCACCCTTGGGTTAGCTTGAGATTGAATGGATGAGATCCATGCAATCATTACAAGAAGCGCCTTTTGGAGAGAACTGTTAGATTTTGGCTTCAATCGAATGGTTCTATTTGAGTTCCCTGAATTTTGAGCACCTAAGTTTGTAGCTATTAGATCTAGGAAGGATCTGATGAATTGGATTCACCCCAAACATAAAAAAGGCACCTTTAAATGGTAGCCACTAGATGTGACTCACATTTGAGGGCCTAAATGCACCCGAAAAAGACACTCAACCCCATTCACACGCATCCATTAGATGTGGGATGATCCAACGGCCAACATTTCTATAGAGAGAGTTCGAAATCTTGCCCCCACTCCCACGAGTTCTCTTGTATTCTCTCTCTACATTAAAGTGTACTTTGATATGCACCATTGATTGGATCAATCTAAAGGCTTAGAGATGTTCATGTATGAGATAAAAAAGAGAATATTTCAGCTACAATATTTTATTATGCAATACCACTAGTGGTTTCACCTGACCCCTTAAACTCATGCATTAAGCATTTTAATCCCTAAAAATTACGGATCCTTAGAAGGCCCATGCAGGGCTCACTTTTTCCTCTAATGATATATATATGTGTGTGTACATGTGTGTGTATGTGTTTGTGTTTCTTTATTGAATATGTCGTTTCTATTGATTGCATTGCTTGATTTTCTGTTTCGTTTTACATAGATTCATTATGTTTCTACACATAAACAACAACCTTATATGCATGTTTGCATACATGTACATATACATATGCATAAACAACGAGAAACACATTAATAGACAACCATACACACATGCAAAAAAAAGTCACGTACAAATACATTGAAACCCGCATGCACAAACAAACATCACTTGTAGATACATTATACAGTTATATACATATTTTTAGAAACATATTTATGGATACTGAGGAGGTTTGTATAGTTACTCATTTGCATCCCGAAAAATGGAGATTTTACGACAACCATTTGTCAAGAATGAAGTTCTTAAGATAACCATTGGTCAATGCAATCGATGTGTCATATTGTTAAAAATCATTATTCATCTAGATTCTTTAAATTGAACTTACAATAAATATTCATAATTGCAATAGAAGGTGCAAGATTTGTTAGATCCAAAGCAATGCACCCTTCGTAGACCTTGCCCCATGCTCTAGACCATCGTGAGCATTACATGCACGTAGCAAACATAACCATAGCATTGAAAAATATGTGAATCATATGCAGTGAATAAAGTTCTCTAGTTTATCTATGTGTTCAACTCACCCAAAATATTAATTGTGCAAACATTATGATCCTTGAAATACATAAATCCATGGCATAAGTACAGAGATGCAAAGAAGAACATACCAAATTCAACAAGTTGTGCATGAGTGCACATTGTTGAAGAACATACATGCAAAGAAGAACATACCAATTTTAACAAGCTTTCATGGTATTCAATGTTCTCACATCTTGTATTAGGAAAATCTCACCCCTTCTTGCTCCTTAAAGTTGAATAGAAGGTGTCTACCTATACTTTCTAGTCATTATACCTGGTATAGTCTAGTAAGTAGCTTCTATTCCTCCCATCTCACCTATAGTCTGATGATGCTACTTCACTTGACTGTATAACAAGTGTTTTATCCATCCTCTTTAGTCCACCCTCGATAATACATAAGGCTATTTTTGAATGATTTCATTTTCCTTTTTTGAGATGCAATCTAGCAACCTTAAATACTGATCCAATCCTCACCTTCCTACATCTATAGTGCTCCCAAATTAGCCCCAACTATGGTTCCATTCAAATCCGAGCTCCCTCTCTCACAAGACGTGTGAAATGCCTATGATCCCTTCGAGAGTCTAATTTTCTTCAGAGAAAATATCTTTTTTTTTTTTATGGAGAGTAGAAGCACTAGTTCATGAATATTGATTTAATCTATGATTAAGGCATATAATCATCAAAAGTTAAGAAAGATGTACTAAAGAAATTCTACTCAACGATCACACTAGGAGTTGAAAATGATAATACACATGCTAGACATGCCGGCAACACTACGAAAGTTTTATAGAGTATTTATAAACACTTGAAGATGACCATCAAGAATGGAGGAACCACCAATTTTAACTTAAGAAGAGCATGGATGATCTATAAAAATTAAAAGCATTTACAATCGGAGAAGAGGGTAGAATGGGTCAAGATATGTAATATGCCTATCCTATAGCATTATAAGTTGCTTTGTAGCTCAAGATAGGTAAGATGCCTATCTTATTTAAATCCTACAAAAGGGAATATCTGAATTTTACTCCGGCTAAGAGAAATTCTAGGTACAATGCAAAGTGTTTGTGAGTTTTTGTTCATGGAAAATCATCTATTTTGTTAGAAACTTTGAAGCACATGGAACAGGGTACCATAATGGTTCTATTGTATCAGTTGGAAGGTATATACGCTTCCTCCAGCTTCCAGGTCAAAAAAGGCAAGGCATAAGTAGGTTTCATTGACAATACCATTTTTATCCTCACTTACCATAACTCAGAAAAAGTATATACATACATACACATGAATGTATATACATGCATACATACACACATACATGCATACATACATACATATAGAGACATGCATGCATGTAGAACATTTATCTTCCCTCTTTTACTTATATGGTGGAAAAATAGCTTGATAGGTTCTACAATTGAGTATGAGAATTTTGGGAAGTGGGGGTGACATAAAAGACTTAGCGATGAAAGTAAATGTATGAAAAGTTGTTTCAACGTTTCAGGAAAGTGTTATTTTCAACGTTTTTAGAAAGTGTTAATCTAAAAGATTACGTTTCTGTGTTCTGTGGAAATTCTAGAAGGTATAGTTTTAAGTAGAGAGAATAAATTTCCTGAATATGTCATTTTCTATTGATTGCATTGCTCGATTTTCCGTTTCGTATTACATACATGATACAGTCATTATATATCTACACATATACAACAATCGCATATATATGTTTGCATACATGTTCATATATATGTTTGCATACATTCCGTTTCGTATTACATACATGATAGAGTTCATATACGTATGCATATACAACGAGAAACATATTAATAGACAACGACAACTATGCACACATGCAAAAAAAAATCACGTACAAATGCATTGAAACCACAAACCACATGCACAGAAACCAACATAGGAGATCACTTGTACATACATGATAATTATATACATATATTTAAATGAAAAAAAGTACATTCATAGGGAGTTAATCAAATATATTAATGCATACTGAGGAGATTTCAAATATATTTATGCATAGTGAGGAGGTTTGTATAGTTGTTGATCATATATTTTGGTAGTGATGTAAGTGATAAGGGTTAGGATTCATGAAGTACTTTTTTTAGGTAGTTTTTTTTTTTCGATTTTTATATATGCTTATAACATTAATTATCTTTGTACATTCACTTTGTAATACATTCAGTATTGTCTGTTGTGTTCCAAATTTCTTCTTTTTGTGTTGTTCATGTGCTTTTGTAGACCTCAAACTCCAACAATTGGTATCACAGAAGGTCATTGCTTCATCTAAGGCATCATCAACACCCATCCGATCACAGTTTAAGAATCACAAGAAAATTGATAAGCATACTCAAAGTGATTAGGAGCTCCTTTTGACCTCCTAACATTCTATCACAGCACGTATGTAGGAAATTAGTTCCTTTTTCCAAACATGTATATAGGTTTTTGTTCACCAATACAAGCACCTCGAAATTTACTATAGGTTTAGCAGAGCTCAATAAGGTAGTTCAGTTCAACTTTTTGAGACATTCATGTTCTGCGTCAGGGTATTTTATTCAATGGACATGGCTGAAAACAATGATGTATTTGATATGTTGGTTGTTAAGGACAAGTTAGATTGTACCAATTAGCCACTGTCTATATTTATGATGCATCATGTATTGGCTGCAAAAGGACAATGGAATATTGTGCTCAATGTTGAAAAGGAGCTCCTACACCTCCAAATACAATTATTGAAGATGATGGAGATGGCATTGAAGATGACGATCTTCAAATTCCTATTTGTGTTATAGTTCTTGTGGCACCTACTATAGAGCAACTTCAATGGAATCGTAGAGAGGTTCAAGCACATGCATTGATATATTTGTTAGTCAAACGTTTCATTATCCCTCATATTTGTTGTTGCAAAACAACTAAGGATGCTTGGGATGCACTTAACACTTTATAGCAAGCAAGAAATGAGGCTCTTGTAGCTTACCTTCGAAAACAATTGCAGAGTAAACATATCTATGAAGGAGATTCTATGGACAATTTTTTGACAAAGATCAAAGATTTGAAGGATCAATTGATTTTTGTTGATGAAATTTTGCCACATAATTCACTTATGCAGGCTATTCTGAATGGTCTCCCAAATTCATATAAGAGTTTTTCTTCTACTCTTCGGTTGATGATGAAAGGAAATCCAAATGCCTCAACATTTGAGGGGTTACTCTCTATTTTGTTACACAAAGATCACTCCAAACAAAACTAGTCCATTATGCATGTCGCACAACAAGCATACAGATTTTGAAGGTAACCTTGAAAATTTTGTTATGTGGGATAAATTCAATCGGAAGAAACGGCAAGAACACAAAAGACTTTATATGGAAATAAAAAAAGAGGTATATTCTTCATTAATTTAACACTTTTCTCAATATCTTCCAATAAAACAGGGCGCAAAGAAAAAGACCAAGTCATACGATTCAAAGCACCAGAGAAACCGGAAACTCAATCAATAGAACGATCTTAAATGATGATAGACAAATAGTATTACGCACGATCTTTTACATTTGGTCTCTCTCTGTATGTATGTATGTATACATATATATATATATATATATATATATATATATATATATATATATATATATATATATATATATATATATATATTTGTGTTTCGTTACTGAATATGTCGTTTTCTATTGATTCATTGCTCGACATTCCGTTTGGTATTACATACATGTTTGATACAGTCATTATATATACATGTTTGTATACATGTTCATATACATATGCATATACAACAATAAACACATAAATAGATTATACATGTTCATATACATATGCATATACAACAAGAAACACATAAATAGACAACCATACACACATGCAAAAACAAATCACGTATAAATGCATTGAAACCACATGCACAGAAACAAACATAAGATACATGATACAATTATAAACATATATCTAAATGAAAGAAAGTACATTGCTAAGAGGTAGTCAAATATATTTATGCATAGTGAGGAGATTTGTATAGTTGTTGATATGTCTTGGAGTACATTCCGTTTCGTATTACATACATGATAGAGTTCATACATGTTCATATATATGTTTGCATACATGTTCATATACGTATGCATATACAACGAGAAACACATTAATAGACAACGACAACTATGCACACGTGCAAAAACAAATCACGTACAAATGCATTGAAACCACAAAGCACATGCACAGAAACCAACATAGGAGATCACTATTAGATACATGATAATTATATACATATATTTAGATGAAAAAAAGTACATTCATAGGGAGTTAATCAAAGATATTAATGCATAGTGAGGAGATTTCAAATATATTTATGCATAGTGAGGAGGTTTGTATAGTTCTTGATCATATATTTTGATAGTGATGTATGTGATTAGGTTTAGGATTCATGAAGTACCTTTTTTTAGGTAATTTTTTTTTCTTGATTTTTATATATGCTTATAACATTAATTATTTTTGTACATTCACTTTGTAATACATTCAGTATTGTGTGTTGTGTTCCAAATTTCTTCTTCATGTGTTGCTCACCTATTTTTGTAGACTTCAAACTCCAAAGATTGGTATCAGAGAAGGTCGTTGCTTCATCTAAGGCATCATCAACACCCATCCGATCATAGTTTAAGAATCACAAGAAAATTGATAAGTATACTCATAGTGCTTAGGAGCTCCTTTTGACCTCCGAACATTCTATCACAACACTTATGTAGGAAATTAGTTCCTTTTTTCAAACATGTATATAGGTTTTTGTTCACCAATACAAGCGCCTCGAAATCTACTATAGGTTTAGCACAGCTCAATAAGGTAGTTCAATTCAACTTTTTGAGATATTCATTTTCTGCGTCAGGGTATTTTATTCAATGGACATGGCTGAAAACAATGATGTATTTCATATGTTGGTTGTTAAGGACAAGTTGGATGGTACCAATTAGCCATTGTCTATATATATGATGCATCATGTATTGGCTGCAAAAGGACAATGGAATATTGTGCTCAATGTTGAAAAAAGAGCTCCTACACCTCCAAATACAATTATTGAAGATGACGGAGATGGCATTGAAGATGACGATCTTCAAATTCCTATTCGTGTTATAGTTCTTGTCGCACGTACTATAGAGCAACTTCAATGGAATGGTAGAGAGGTTCAAGCATATGCATTGATAGATTTGTTAGTCAAATGTTCCATTATCCCTCATATTTGCTCTTGCAAAACAACTAAGGATGCTTGGGATGCGCTTAACACCTTATAGCAAGCAAGAAATGAGGCTCTTGTTGCTTACCTTCGAAAACAATTAGAGAGTAAACATATGAATGAAGGAGGTTCTATGGACAATTTTTTGACAAAGATCAAAGATTTGAAGGAAGAATTGATTTCTGTTGACGAAATGTTTCCACACAATTCACTTATGCAAACTATTCTGAATGGTCTCCCAAATTCATATCAGAGTTTTTCTTCTACTCTTCGGCTGATGATGAAAGACAATCTAAATGCCTTAACATTTGAGGAGTTAGTCTCTATTTTGTTGCAAGAAGATCACTCCAAGGAGAACTAGTCCATTATGCATGTAGCACATCAAGCATACAGATTTTGAAGGTAGCCTTGAAAATTCTGTTATGTGGGATAAATTCAATCGGAAGAAACGGCAAGAACAAAAAAGACTTTATATGGAAAAGAAAAAAAGAAGTATACTCTTCATTAATTTAACACTTTTCTCTGTTTCTTCCAATAAAACAGGGCGCCTCAAAGAAAAAGACCAAGTCATACGATTCAAAGCACCACAGGAACCGGAAAGTCAAGAAAGGTGGATGAGAAAAAGGACAAGGCAATAAACAGAAAATGACTCCTTAAATGATGATAAACAAATAATATTACCCTCGAGGAATGGACTCTTCCTCAAGGAAGATGTTTGGCGTGGGACCGCTCTACTTCTCACCTTCTCTCCGGACAGGATCTTCCTTGCTTTGAGGGCCTCAAATGGAGCAATGGTAAGAGAATATCCAGAATACCCAACTTCAAAGAGAACTTAGATGTTCATTACACCCTCAACAAGAGGTGGTGCCTTTCTTGGACCAAACTTCGATGGGAACTAAAGTTCATGTCTATTTGGCACCCCCTAGTTGAGATCAAAAGTCTGTTCTCATGTGGCAGATCTTGCATAAGGGAATCTGGTCCAATGCAAGGGCTAATAAAATATGTGGTGTGCCACCATGGTGCAAGCGTTGCCATCGATGCATCGACGATTTAGCTCACCTGTTCTTTGATTGCCCCAAGTCCCGTATTGTCTGGCATCATGTGACACGGGTTTTGAGCCTCACGCACCAAATCAACTGGCAACAGGTGTTGTTGGGCGAGGTGGTCGGCTGTCATTGAGGCTGTGGAATGCCATCAGGGGTGAGACTCTTTGGAAGATTTGGAGGGAGCGATGTGCTCTCAATTTTGACCAAACTCCTAAGGAATGGTCAATCGAGAAATCATTGTTTCTTCTAGGTAAAAGAATCTCCCGAGATAAGAGATCTCCACCGTTTAGACATCACTGTATTTATCTCCTCAAAAACAACAAGTTGAAACCCAAATGGATCCCACATGAGGGTGATGATAGATTTATCCGCCTCATTTGTAATGCCCTCTAGCTTGCCACACTCCTCCCCTGCAATGTGGAATTTGAAGGGTCCCATGGGCACTAGTCCCACTCAATTGTAACTTTTCTTCTTTACTTTAATTAAAATCCGGGAGAATAGGCTAAGGTTGAACTTCCTTTTATTAAAAAAAAAAGTCATACGATTCAAAGCACCACAAAAACCGGAAACTCAATCAATAGAACACGACTACTTAAATGCTGATAGACAAATAGTATTACGCCCGATCTTTTACATTTGGTCTCTCTCTCTCTCTCTCTCTATATATATATATATATATATATATATATATATATATATATATTTGTGTTTCGTTATTGAATATGTCGTTTTCTATTGATTCATTGCTCGACATTCCGTTTCGTCTTATATACATGAAACAGTCATTATATATACATGTTTGTATACATGTTCATATACATATGCATATACAACAAGAAACACATAAATAGACAACCATACACACATGCAAAAACAAATCACGTATAAATGCATTGAAACCACATGCACAGAAACAAACATAAGAGATCACTTGTAGATACATGATACAATGTACATTGATAAGAGGTAGTCAAATATATTTATGCATAGTGAGGAGATTTGTATAGTTGTTGATATGTTTTGGTAGTTATCTGTGTCATCACGTTTAGGATTCTTGGAGTACATTCCGTTTCGTATTACATACATGATAGAGTTCATACATGTTCATATATATGTTTGCATACATGTTCATATACGTATGCATATACAACGAGAAACACATTAATAGACAACGACAACTATGCACACATGCAAAAACAAATCACGTACAAATGCATTAAAACCACAAACCACATGCACAGAAACCAACATATAAGATCACTTGTAGATACATGATAATTATATACATATATTTAAATGAAAAAAACTACATTCATAGGGAGTTAATCAAATATATTAATGCATAGTGAGGAGATTTCAAATATATTTATACATAGTGAGGAGGTTTGTATAGTTGTTGATCATATATTTTGGTATTTTGGTAGTGATGTATGTGATTAGGTTTAGGATTCATGAAGTACCTAAAAAAGGTAGTTTTTTTTTTCTCGATTTTTATATATGCTTATAACATTAATGATTTTTGTACATTCACTTGGTAATACATTCAATATTGTGTGTTGTGTTTCAAATTTCTTCTTCATGTGTTGCTCACGTGCTTTCGTAGACCTCAAACTCCAACAATTGGTATCAGAGAAGGTCGTTGCTTCATCTAAGGCATCATCAACACCCATCTGATCACAGTTTAAGACTCACAAGAAAATTGATAAGTATACTCATAGTGCTTAGGAGCTCCTTTTGACCTCTGAACATTCTATCACAACACTTATGTAGGAAATTAGTTCCTTTTTTCCAAACATGTATATAGGTTTTTGTTCACCAATACAAGCGCCTCAAAATCTACTATAGGTTTAGCAGAGCTCAATAAGGTAGTTCAGTTCAACTTTTTGAGACATTCATTTTCTGCGTCTGGCTATTTTATTCAATGGACATGGCTGAAAACAATGACCTATTTCATATGTTGGTTGTTAAGGACAAGTTGGATGGTACCAATTAGCCATTGTCTATATATATGATGCATCATGTCTTGGCTACAAAAGGACAATGGAATATTGTGCTCAAATACAATTATTGAAGATGACGGAGATGGCATTGAAGATGACGATGTTCAAATTCCTATTCGTGTTATAGTTCTTGTTGCACGTACTATAGAGCAACTTCAATGGAATGGTAGAGAGGTTCAAGCATATGCATTGATAGATTTGTTAGTCAAATGTTCCATTATCCCTCATATGCATTGACTAAGGATGCTTGGGATGCGCTTAACACCTTATAGCAAGCAAGAAATGAGGCTCTTGTTGCTTACCTTCGAAAACAATTAGAGAGTAAACATATGAATAAAGGAGGTTCTATGGACAATTTTTTGACAAAGATCAAAGATTTGAAGGAAGAATTGATTTCTGTTGATGAAATGTTTCCACACAATTCACTTATGCAAACTATTTTGAATGGTCTCCCAAATTCATATCAGAGTTTTTCTTCTACTCTTCGGGTCATGATGAAAGACAATCTAAATGCCTTAACATTTGAGGAGTTAGTCTCTATTTTGTTGCAAGAAGATCACTCCAAGCAGAACTAGTCCATTATGCATGTAGCACATCAAGCATACAGATTTTGAAGGTAGCCTTGAAAATTCTGTTATGTGGGATAAATTCAATCGGAAGAAACGGCAAGAACACAAAAGACTTTACATGGAAAAGAAAAAAAGAAGTATACTCTTCATTAATTTAACACTTTTCTCTGTTTCTTCCAATAAAACAGGGCGCGTCAACCAAGTCATACGATTCAAAGCACCACAGGAACCGGAAAGTCAAGAAAGGTGGATGAGAAAAAGGACAAGGCAATAAATAGAAAACGAGTTCTTAAATGATAATAGACAAATAGTATTACGTAAGATCTTTTTTTTTTTTTTTTTGAGCACAACAGAAAGTATAATATTGATGCAGGAAAGAAAATACAAGACTAACTCCCAGAGCTTTGCATGGGAGGAGAACACCTCAGAACAAGAGCTGAATCAAAAGGCACAGGCAAAGGGAGCCCAAGCCAGCACACCTTACATCAAAATATTTCTAATATACCAGTTAAAGTAACTGATCATATTGTTTCTGTCCCTAGAGTGTATCTGAAGCAATTTGTTCTTCCAAGAACTAAAAGGGTACTTTTTGACAATATACAAGGGGTTCTTATCTAGAAATTTCTCATTGAGGGGAATATTGCTGCACTTGTAGGCTATTCTTCTTATTCCAACAAGGCAGGAGAAAAGAAAGCTTTTTCCCTTTCTGTCAAAGATCTTGCTGTTTATGTTTTTCCAAACGAACCAGAGAATGTGAGCCCTCACCATCTGCCATAATGCAATGTCCATCCTGTAAGTTTCTCCAATAAGCAACTCCTTAACTCCCAGAGAGTAAATTCCAGCAGTTTGACAGTAGAATTGAATGATTTTCCAAAAGTCAATACTGTCTTTACATTTAAAGAACAAATGTTCCAAGTCTTCAACCTTGCCACAAGCTTTGCACAATCCTGCATCAATATTATATTTCCTAGCTCTGCTTCCAGTCCAGACACCTTTGTGTAAAATCAACCACAGAAGACAGGATTGCTTGTTAGCCATAGGGTAAGCCCAGATGCTTTGAAACCTGTACCTCCATTGATGATAGTTCCAGGACAGGTCCCACTTTTTATTCAATCTCTCACATATGCTACGAATACTGGTGAAGGAAGACTTGTAACAAGCATACATGTCCTGAGCCACCACCTGTAAGGCAATACTTCTGTCCCACAAGTACTCTGCCCTCATGCTCAGCAACTGCAGCTTCCTTTCTTTGATAATCTGTTTACAGGCCACAGAAAGATCATTAATATTCATAATTTGATTATCCTCCAACACTTGCCCATTTCTCATCAGATCCTCCCATTTATTGTAACCATAATTTTTACATTTATGCCATCTTATAGGAAGGGAAACTTCCCTATAATTAGTAAACCATCCAACCCATAAAGAATCTTGTAATAAAAAGGAGTAATTCTTGGCAAACCATATGGGCAGTTTGTATCCTTCCTTGATAGACATCCAGGCCTTCCAGAAGTTACAAACCAACTGACTCCCTTTGGGAACAAAGGTGACAGGGGAACTCACTATATCCCAAATAGAAAAGTTACACCAACTTTTATTGTTACTCAAGCAAAATAATTTGATATTTCTTTTAATCAGACAGGCCCAAAAGTCTGAAGAGGAAATAGATCTCAGGATCCATTTAGCAGCCATTTGAGTAGCCATCCTAGAGGGGCAAAAAAGACCAAGGCCACCTTCAGATTTCTTCATGCAGCAAATCTTCCATGCTACTTTCGGAATTTTTGAGCTGCCCCATAAGAACCTTCTGGACAAAGCAATGATTTGAGCCAGCTGCTTCTTGGAAGGCTGCCAACAGGCAAGGAAATAAGTTAGCACAGGAAGAATATAATGCTTCAAAACAAAGACTCTTTGGGAATATAATGCTCCTGACTGTGTGCATAGGGCAGGGTGTGACATCATTAAAAAAGGTACTATTTTCAGATTATTGGGTATCCCAATGAGATTTGAAATTACGTAAGATCTTTTAGATTTGATCTCTCTCTATAAATGTGTGTGTGTTCGTGTTTCGTTATTGAATATGTCGTTTTCTATTGAATGCATTGCTTGACTTTCCCTTTCGTATTGCATACATGATATCTACATGATAGAGTCATACATACTAGAGTCATTATATATCTACACATATACAACAATCTCATGTACATGTTTGCATATATGTACATATGCATATATAACGAAAAACGCATTAGACACATTAGTGAGAAATACATACATGTAAAAAAAGATCACGTACAAATGCATAGAAACCCACATGCACACAAACTAACATAGGAGATCACTTGTAGATACATGATCAAGTTATATACATATATTTAAATGACAAAAATTCATTCATAACGAGGTAGTCAAATATATTTATGCATAGTGAGGAGGTTTGTATAGTTCTTGATATATTTTGGTAGTAATTTTTATGAACACGTTTAGGATTTCCCAAGTACTTTTTTTTTTCTTTAGGAAGTATTTTCCTCGGCTTTGTGTATATGCATATAAACTTAATGGGTCACTTATCTTTGTACATTCACTTGGTACTACATTTAGTATTGTGTGTTTTGCTCCAAGATTTTGCTTCTTCCTTGTGTTGTTCATGTGATTTTCTAGATTTCAAATTCCAACGATAGGTATCAGAGCAAGTCGTTGCTTCATCTAAGGCATCGTTAAACACCCCTCCGATCATAGTTTTAGAATTGCAAAAAAATTAGAGAGCATACTTAAGACACTTAGAACAACCACAGAAACCGGAAACTCAATCAATAGAACACGAATACTTAAATGATGATAGACAAATAGTATTACGCATGTTCTTTTACACACACATATATATATATATATATATATATATATATATATATATATATATATATATATATATATATATATATATATATATATATATATATATATGTATGTGTGTATGTGTGTGCGCGCGTGTGTGTCTGTTTGTGTTTCGTTATTGAATATTTCGTTTCTTAATATATATAAATAAATAAATAAATATATATATATATATATATATATATATATATATATATATATATATATATATATATATATATATATATATATATATATATATATATATATATATATATATATATATATATATACATATATATATGTGTGTGTGTGTGTGTTTGTGTTTCGTTATTGAATATGTCGTTTTCTATTGATTCATTGCTCGACATTCTGTTTCGTATTACATACATGATACAGTCATTGTATATCTACACATATACAACAATCTCATATAGTCCCGTGGGCACTAGTCCCCTTCTCTTGTACTTTTCTTTATTTAATTCAAGTCCGGGAGAGTAGGCTAATGCCGAACTTCCTTTATAATAAAAAAAAATCTCATATACATATGCATATACAACATATACATATGCATATACAACAAGAAACACATTTATAGACAATCATACACACATGCAAAAACAAATCACGTACAAATGCATTGAAACCACATGCACAGAAACAAACATAGGAGATCACTTGTAGATACATGATACAATTATGAACATATATCTAAATGAAAGAAAGTACGTTGATAAGGAGGTAGTCATATGTTTTTCAGCCCTGTGGTTTTGTGTAGAAAGGGCATAAAAATAAGATGTGCAGATTGGAAAAGGCATTATATGGTTTGAAGCAAGCGCCACATGCTTGGTATGAAAAGATACATGCCTACTTGATTGCATATGGTTTTGAGAGCAATCAAATTGAGAGCTTCTTATATGTTAAGCATGCAAATGGTGTGCTTTTGTTCATTCTTTTCTATGTTTATGACATGCTTCTCATTGGTCCTAATGAGAAGCATATTGCTAATTTTGAGGCTGATTCTCATGCATCATTTGATATGTGAGATTTGGGGCATTTGCATAATTATTTGGGCATTTCTTTTATGGAAGTTGATGGTGGAATAGCTATGTGTCTGTTGGAGTTAGACGTCTGCGGAAGCACGCGAACAGCACAAGGAAGAAGAAGAAGCTTGGAGCACAACACACAAGACTGAATGTATTACTAGAGAATGTACAAAGATAAGTAGCCCATTAGGGCAATAGGCGTATATACAAGCCGGGGGAAAAAAACCTCCTAAAGAGGGAAAAAAGTGCCCCGGCGGTCCTAGAGTGTTCACACACATCACTACCTAAATATATCAACAAATCCCCCCTGGGAGTGATGCGGTGAACAAGGAGCTGGCACTCATGTATAAGGAAGTGCCGAGCTATGTGGAAATCACTCCACAAAAGGAAGTAAGCCCAAAGCTTTGCGGAAAGCTTCAAACTTCTCCCTAGGCAGAGCCTTCGTGAAGAGGTCTGCAATGTTCTCCTGCGTGGGCACATATGCCAAGCTGATCTCCCCAGCAGAGAACCTCTCCCTGACATAGTGATAATGCACCTCAATGTGCTTAGTGCGAGCATGGAACACAGGGTTCCTCGCAACTGCCAATGCGCTCTGACTGTCAGTGAAGATGGTGGTGGCAGAAGACTGGCCAACACCCAAATCAGCCATAAGGCGTCTGAGCCACACACACTCAATAGTCGCTGTGAAAGCTGCCCTATACTCAGCCTCACAACTGGAAGTGGCCACAGTAGGCTGCTTCTTGCTCAACCAAGATATACATGAGCTACCAAGCATGAAGCAAAAACCACTGGTGGACACACGAGTGTCATAGCAACCAGCCCAATTTGAGTCAGAAAAAGCATGCAAATCTGGCGGTGGTGATCCCCCCTTGGGATAAAACAACCCAAGTAGCCGAGTACCACTCAAGTAGCGAAAGATGCGCTTAACCGCTTTCCAATGCGTGACTCCTGGGCAATGCATAAACCTGCTCATCTGTGAGACAGCAAACTGAATATCTGGCCGAGTAATGCATAAGTAAATCAAGCATCCAACAGCCTGCTGATAGAGAACAACATCAAATGCATCTCCAGCATCATGAAGACTCAATCGTAAACCTGTCTCCATAGGAGTGGCAATAGGCTTACAGGCTTCAAGGCCAAAACGCTGCAATAATGTGTCAATATATTTCGTTTGACACAAAGCCATTCCACCATCAACTTGCATAAACTGAATGCCCAAATAGTGATGCAAATGCCCCAAATCAGACATCTCAAATGAGGCATGCAAATCAGCCTTGAAATCAGCAATATGCTTCTCAAGAGGACCAGTGAGCAGCATGTCATCTACATAGACAACAATGATCAGAAGCACATCATTAGCACGCTTAACATATAAGGTGCTTTCAGTTGGACTGTTCTCAAAACCATGTGCAATCAGATAGGCATGTATCTTCTCATACCAAGCACGTGGTGCTTGCTTTAAACCATATAACGCCTTCTTTAACCTGCACACGTGGTTTTCATGCCCTTTCTGCACAAAGCCACGGGGCTGAAAAACATACACTTCTTCATGCAAGTCACCATTCAGAAATGCTGTTTTAATGTCCAACTGATGTACATTCCAACCATGATGGGCTGCAAGTGCACAAATGCTCCGAACAGTAGTCATACGGCATGTAGGTGCAAAGGTCTCATCAAAATCAATGCCTCTTTCCTGCGCATAACCCTTTGCTACAAGCCTAGCCTTATACCTGTCAACTGTACCATCAGGTTTACGCTTCAGCTTGTATACCCACTTAGTGCCAATGGCCTTCTTGCCAGGAGGCAAGTCACATAAAGACCATGTACCATTCTTCATTATAGCATCATATTCAGATTGCATAGCAGCCATCCAATTTTCTGAATTTTGTGCTTCATCAAAAGAAACAGGCTCATTCTCATCACAGAGACTAGATGCAGCCATAGCATAGCAATCTGATGCAAAGGAGGTACTATGAGAGCCTGAACGAGTACGATATGACAAAGGTGCATCTAATTTGCTGTCACGCAAAGTCTGCACCAGTCATTTTGGCATAGTTTTTGCCTGTTCAATATCAGCTCTCTCATCAACAAGTGCATCATGTAAATCTACATCAGAAATGGAATGATCTGCATCATCATATGAAACCTGCAAAGGCTGAGAAGTTGCCTCATTAGGACCAGCACTAGCCTGTCCACCTGTAAAAAGAGGCATCAAAGTATCATACATGTCTTTGGAGCTAACATATGTCTCCTTAGTACATGAAAGCAATGGCTGAATAGCATCTTCCACAAAGACAACATCACGGCTAACCAGAATGCGTTTAGTCTGTGGATGATACAGACGATAGCCTTTACTTTCAGAACTGTACCCAACAAAAATACATTTTACTGCCTTATCATCCAATTTTCTGCGGTGTTGTTCAGGCACTAATGCATATGCCAAACAACCAAAAACA
Source organism: Ceratopteris richardii (assembly GCA_020310875.1). Classification (NCBI taxonomy): domain Eukaryota; kingdom Viridiplantae; phylum Streptophyta; class Polypodiopsida; order Polypodiales; family Pteridaceae; genus Ceratopteris; species Ceratopteris richardii. The sequence goes on from CM035416.1 coordinate 6,928,624, forward strand.
CGCAGATGAGCAACAGATGGCTTGCGGTCATGCCAAGCCTCATATGGAGTGATAGACTGCAACGCTTTGGTGGGACACCTATTCAGTACATATGCTGCACACATGACAGCCTCAAGCCAGAAACTATGTGGTAAAGCCTGACTTTTGACCATGCACCTCGCCATCTCCATGAGTGACCTGTTCTTTCCTTCAGCAACTCCATTCTGTTGAGGTGTATACGGCACTGTACACTGGTGTTTTATCCCACGTTCAGCCAGAAATGCATTAAAATCTGAAGACATATATTCCCCCCCTCGATCAGAACGGAGGGTGCCCATTTTACATGCTGACAGATTTTCAGCCAAAACCAAAAACTGTTTGAAGCACATGAACACTTCGGACTTTGCTTTGAGTGGGTATACCCATGCATGCCTGGAAAAATCATCAATGAAAGTCACGAAGTAAAGGTAATTTCCAAAAGAGGGTGTCTGCATAGGACCACAGACATCACTATGTACAAGCTGCAATTTCTGCATAGCCCGAACTGAACCATCTTTTGGAAAGGAAGAACGCTGCATTTTGCCCAAAATACAGCCTTCACAAACATGTTTTCCAGGTGCCTCAAGTTTGGGCAAAGAAGACACCATTTCAGATTTCTGCAGGCGTAACAAACTAGCAAAATTCAGATGACCAAAGCGTGCATGCCAAAGCTTTGCATCTGACATAGCCTGAGAATCATGAACTGCACATGCCGAATCATTCACAGATCTTTCATAGTCTATGAGCTTATACAGCCCACGACATAAAATGCCAGAAGCAATAATCACATCGCCATTTGAGAGATCATGGACTGTACACCTGTCATCAACGAATTTCACAACCAAGCCAATCTTGGCTAATGCAGAAACTGATAACAGGTTCTTTTTGATCCCTGGCACAAATAAAGCATCTGACAAAGTGAAAGAACTACCATCAGCAGTAGTCAAAATGATCTTACCAACTCCCATAACAGGATAAGAGGAGTTATTGGCGCATGTGACAGTATTCCCTGTAGGGGCAGGCTCGAGTGAAGAGAAGAAACTACGCTGCGAGGTAATATGTTTGGTCGCCCCACTGTCAAAGTACCAAACATCTGAGTCTACTGCAGACATGCACTGATCATGAGAAGATGGGTCAAAACTGCAGACAGTAGTAAACGCCCATTCTTCTTCCTGCACAAGATTTGCAGACTCTGTTTTTGGTGTAGAGGCCTCTGCAACAACCATTCCAGCCTCTTTCTTCTTTGCCTCTTTAGCAGCCAGTTTTGGACAGTTCTTTATAATATGATCATTTCCTTTACAGTACTTGCAGAACAATTTCTGCTTTTCTGATTTCTTCTCATCTTTATCCTGGTTCTTCGATTGTGCAGCATTTGCAGATTTCTGCTTACTAGTAGAAGAGCTCCATTTTCCTTTGCCCTTCTGACTAGCCAGGAAAGCTTGATCTGCAACACGCATAATGGACCTGTTCTGCCTGGACTGATCTTCTTGCAACAGAACAGAGACTAATTCCTCAAATGACAAGGCATTCGGATTGCCTTTCATCATCAACCGAAGAGTAGAGGCAAAACTCTGATATGAATCAGGAAGGCCATTCAGAACGGTCTGCACAAGTGAGCTATCTGGTATAACCTCATCAGCAGAAAGCAATTGTTCCTTCAGGTCTTTGATCTTTGTAAGAAATCTGTCCATAGAATCACCTTCATTCATGTGCTCACTCTCCAACTGTTTTCGGAGGTAAGCAACACGAGCCTCATTCCTAGCCTGGTACAAAGTGGTAAGTGTATCCCAAGCATCCTTTGCTGTTCTGCAAGAGCGAATGTGAGGGATAATGGCACGTTTGACAGACAAAGCTATCAATGCATGTGCCTGGGCATCTCTGCCATCCCAACGAATCTGCTCTGCAGTAGGTGCAACAGAAACAGCAGCACGAACAGGAATCTGCGGAATATCATCTTCGACACCATCTTCATCAGCTCCAACACCTGTATTTGCAGTACCTGTCGTTACAGGTGTAACAGGACGTCTTTCAACACCCTGCACAATGTTCCACAATCCTTTTGCAACCAGTACATGTCGCATCATATAAGCCCATAATGGGTAGTTGGTACCATCCAACTTATCCTCAACAGCCAACATACGGAATACATCACTGCTTTCAGCCATGGCCGGTGACTAAAATACCTTGATGCAGAAAATTGACTGTATCTCAAAAAGTTGAACGGAACTGCCCAGACGAGTTCTGCTAGACCTGTAGCAGACTTCGAGACGCTTAAACTGGTGAACAGAAACTGGTATATACCTTTGGCACAAAAGGACGAAATAGCCTGCACAAGCGCTGTGATAGTGCGTTCGGAGGCCAAAACAAGCTCAGATCGCGATTTCAGCACCACACAGCAAAGCTGTTTTGATCTAGGAAACACCCTGAGTATGCTCACCAAATTTCATGCGAATCTGAGACTGCAAACGGAGGAGTGTCGACGGCGCCCTAGAAGAAGCAACGACCTGCTCTGATACCAATTGTTGGAGTTAGACGTCTGCGGAAGCACGCGAACAGCACAAGGAAGAAGAAGAAGCTTGGAGCACAACACACAAGACTGAATGTATTACTAGAGAATGTACAAAGATAAGTAGCCCATTAGGGCAATAGGCGTATATACAAGCCGGGGGAAAAAAACCTCCTAAAGAGGGAAAAAAGTGCCCCGGCGGTCCTAGAGTGTTCACACACATCACTACCTAAATATATCAACAGTGTCAAACAAAATATATTGATTGATTACTGTAGCATTTTGGCCTTGAAGGTTGCAAACCTATTACCACTCCTATGGAAACATGTTTGCAATTGAGTCTGATGTTGGAGATGCATTTGATATTGTTCTCTATGAGCAGGTCGTTGGATGCTTGATTTACTTACGCATAACTCAGCCTGATATTCAATTTATTGTCTCACAAATGAGCAAGTTTATGCATTGCCTAGGTGTCAAGTATTGGCAGCCAGTTAAGCACATCTTTCACTACTTGACTGGTACTTGACTACTTGGATTGTTTTGTCACAAGGGAGGGACACTACCGTGAAATTTACATGCATTTTTTGACACCGATAGGGCTGGTTGTTTCGACACTCATTTGTCCAATAGTGGTTTTTCTTCATGCTTGGTTATCTTGGTTGAGCAAGAAGCAACCTACTATAGGCACTTCTAGTTGTGAGGCTGAGTATAGAGTAGTTCTCACAACCACTATTGAGTGTGTGGCTCAGACACCTCTTGGCTGATTTGGGTGTTGGTCAATCTTTTGCCATCAAAATCTTCATGGGCACTCAGTTTGAATTGGAAATTGCAGCAACATGTGTTCCATGATTGCAGAAAGCACATTGAGGTGCATTATCATTATATCATATAGAGATTCTCTATTGGAGAGGTGAGTTTGGCATATGTGCCCACACAAGATAACATTGCACATATTTTCACAAAGGCTCTACCTCGAGTGACATTTGAAACATTCCACAAAGCTTTGGGATTACTTCCTTTTGTGGATTAATCTCTTTCCACATAGGTTGGCACTTCCTTATACATGAGTGCCCGCTCCTTGTTTGCCACATCAATCCAAGGGGGGGGGGGGGGGGGGGGTTTGTTGATATATGTTGATAGTGAAGTGTAAGAACATAGTTAGGAATGTCGGGACACTTTTTCCCCTCTTTAGGAAGTTTTCCCCCTAGCTTATATATATATGTCTATAACCCTAACATGACACTTATCTTTGTACATTCACTTGGTAATACATTGAGTATTGTGTGTTGTGCTCCAAGCTTCTTCATCTTTCTGGTGATGTTCATGTGCTTCCACAAAACTCAAACTCCAACAAAAATTATTTATTTCCATCTAAAAAATGGATCTTTAAAGACAAGAATTTGTCGAAAATGATCTAAAGATGAGCATTGGTAAATGCAATGGATGTGTCATATTGTTGTAAATTTTTATTCATCTACGTTATCTAAATTGAATTTATAATAAATATTCATCAATGCAATAAAAAGGTGCAAGACTCATTGTATCCAAAGCAATGCACCCTTCCTAGACCTTGCCCATGCTCTAGACCATCATGAGCATTGCATGCACCTATCCAACATAACCATAGCATTGGAAAATATGTCAATCATATGCAATGAGTAAAGGTCTCTACTTCATCTATGTGTCCAAATCAAACCATAATATTGATGGAGTAAACATAATGATCCTTGCTATATGTAAATCCATGGAACAATTACATAGATGCAAGGAAGAACATAACAAATTCAACAATCCCTACATGAATACACATTGTTGATACACAAAGGCAAGTTATTTCATCAACCTCTTTGTTTTCATTTATCATATCTTGGAAGGCTGCTATATTTTCCCTATATTTCCCAACAAGTGTATATGACCCAAGTAATTTTCTCCTCAAATGCATTCCCATACATTCACATCTAAACATTCCTCCATGGCACTGTGAATCAACTGTCCAGGTTCGAGCATAGCCAGTAAAGCACAAATATCAAGAACCCAAATGAATCTAATCTCATTTCACCTCAGTCCATTTGAAATAAATTTTATTATATTAGAAAATGAGCATTCTCATGTTCCTCATTCTTAGCTAAGATTCCAATCATAACTCTCAAAGGGTATATTCCAAAAGATCCAAACTGCGTCAAATAAGTTAAACCATTTACCTTAAATGTTAACTTATGTTGTCTGTATTATTAGATTCCTATCTAGACCAATATTGGATTCATGTACATCTGCTAAACTCGCATGATTTCCTTATGCATGAAGTATCTAGTTCATTGTTCCATGACAAGAGATTGGAAGTTTCTAGGCAATCAACTATAGATCACGTATCATCTAAACTTCCACAACCATCATGGAGACCAATAAAACAAATGCTAAGTAGAATATTCCATTCACATTGAGAGGTAATAAGCATGTAAAACCTTACTCGCACTAAGTGATTTTTTCTTACTATGCAATTGCAACAATGACAAATGTACATTATAAGGATTGCAAGGAGATAGTCCCTTGAGAGTGCATACAATGTCCAAATGTACATTGTAGAAGACACGGATCAAGAGCCTATGTGCCTCTCTTTAAAGACCACCCTATATAAGTTTCCATCATATAGTGGGACCTCCATATTTTGCCCCTTTGCTGCTTAGATTCTTAGAAATAAAGATCAATATATCAATCTTGGAGCACTCGATATAAAGGAGAGATCCGTAAGAATGGTTGTTAACACCTTCATGAATTCTTCAACTTATTGGAAAGAGATGTTGGAGCCCTATGTGCATTGGATTCTTAGAAGAACATTTGAAATTATATTGAGTGCAACATGCCACATAAGACACAACCTATGACCAAGTTCATCATTATTCATAGAGTTATAACTTATAAGTCATAATTTATAAATACAATTCATCAAAATTCACAGAGTTATAACTTATAAGTCATAATCCACTACCATGGGTTGCACAGTGGAGCCTAACCCATGGCATGTGGACATATGAAACTACCATTGACTAATGGTACATGAGCATTTGTAATACATTATACATATATACTATAATTAAAATAACTATACTATATAATATAAGCATAAATATCCTCTTGCCTCCTTTATGAAAGGGCATGCTTTCTCCTGGATATACTTTTGAACAAAAAAATTTCCCTCTCATTATAAAGAGAAAGGGAACATTTCCTTTTCCTTTGGATTGTTTTTTTAAGATTCGTATTTGAAGTATTTAAAAAGGGGGATTTGGGATTTCCAATCGGCACATATACAAGCTAATCCTTATTTGATCCTACTATATCTATTTTTTTTAATGATTAGAGGTATTTGCTGCCTCATAAACATGAACTAAGCTTTATCTAGTTTTCCTTGCCTCTAAGCTTCCTTCAGATCATATAAAGACTTTTTTATATGAAATTTGATTTTGAAACCTTGAATCTTCTAAATTTGAAGGTTTTTCTATGTGTATCCTCTACTTCTAGATGTCATGGACAAAGGAGACCACCTTGATCCTTTGATCCCATGAGAGTTCGATATCTCATGATTGGTTTATAATTCAGAGAAACCAATGCTTCAATTGCATTTGAAACATGTCAAAACCCTAAGATTGACCGTCTTCTTGCTTGATTATGACATCGAGAGATCATGTTTCCAATTGATGATATCATCGATGACACCATCAATCCACAAATGCCTTTGATGAACCGCCCTTGAAAACCTATATAAGGAGGGGTTGGCCACATACATACTGAGTCTTTCCAATACCAGTCATGGGAACTCAAGGAGTCGTGACTGCCAAGTAAGTACTCTCCAAATTCCAATTCGAGTTCTTCTCTTGTTCCTTGTTCTAGTCTTGTCTAGTCTAGTTCTTCGACATCTAGCCTTTTGCTCTTCTAATCTTGTAGTACAAGACTAACCTATCGATTCTGGGTTGTGGGACATTTTGTATCATCTTTGGTCTAGTTATCCATACCTATCAGTCCTGGGTTGTGGGTCATCTTGTATCAATTACGTATGCTTTTATCATTTACCCTACATGAGTGTTCTTGTAATCAAAAGTGTATTTCGGAAATCTTGTCTACTATAGTCAGAGAGCACAATCTAGCGCTCCCCTCACATTTTGGCAAGACTGAGTATGTATGGGGCTAAAACCTCCTTATATAAAGGTCGTTCTTCAAAGGAAGTTATGGATTGGTGATGTCATTGATGATATGATCGACTCGAAACATGATCTTTGGATGTCAAAATCAAGCAAGCAGACAGTCAATATTAGGGTTTTGGCATGTTTCAAACGAAATGAAAGCATTGGGTTCTACAAATTCTGAACTAATCATGAGATATAGAAGTCACATGGAATCAGAGGTTTAGGATGGTCTCCTTTATCCATGACACTAGAAGCTCATGGAGCATTCTCTTATCAAGTATAAACATTTTGTAGCCTTCAGTAGTAGTTATGGAAGGCAACGAACTTTAGATGTCCATAAAATTAGTGTGAAAAAAAGTTTCCTCATCATTTTGACTTACTTTACTGTTGGAAAGCATCAAAACGTTCCTCTTATTTGGAATGCAAAATTTAGTTGATCCATTGACATTGCTATTCTCTTTTTTCTCTAAGATGTCCGAGTAGAAGGTAAATCTAGTCTAATTATATCTAAACAGAGATGGAATGATTCGTAGCACATTCTATTTGCATATTGAAACTTATAGTGACAATTTAATCCTTGCTCAGACCAAATAAGCCCATCGATAGATGAAAAGAATGCACTTTGTCTAGGAAAGACCCACCATTCCTACGATGAAATGAAGTTTCTCGAGGCTCTATAGTTACAAGTGCTGCACAATACATTCACATCCAAATGATCATCATAAATTATATGATTCGAATGTGACAACAATATGAAGAAGAAATATTGAACACATCATTCCAACTCTGCATTGACAATACGCAAAACCCTAAAAGGGCACATCAACTCATTTCTCTCATCATGTAACACATGATAAGAAAACAATACATTAACACATGCTCTTATTATAATTTCAACAGGAAAAGGAAACATATATTCATTGGCACGGAAAAAGATAATAGCTACAAAGTAGGGAAGTCACATAATTATGGATAACTTCTACATGGTCTATCACAAAATAAATATCTCAAGGATTATCATTCGGCCTCATGATTTTCACAATGGCTAAAAACATGGATCTTTGTGTTTCTAACATAGACTTCTACATTTTTTCCATTTGAATTTAAAATTTATTATCTTTCTCATGTGTCCTTTCCTTTCCGCACTTTGTATTTGTGCACTGTTCATTTCTTTTAATGCACAAATCATTTGTGAGACCCCTTCCATCATGACCTTTTTAGTATCATCCATAGAGTTTCTTTCTTGTTGCCGAGATCTTTTTCCTTTGACACCTTTGACATTGAAAAGCTTTGTTTCCACCTCTTTACTAATCTCCTCTTGCAATGGATGATGATCATTTCCTTCCTCACTAGGAATTTCACAAGCATTACTATCAAAAGCTCCTTGAAGTGCTGTAACTTTAGGTGTGGCACCCCATATGCATTCACATACATCAAAAATTTCCATGCACTTGGGATGGATCCGGTCAAACTTTGGTTTTTTGACTCCTTATGTTGTTTTTTCAAAGTGTCTATGCAGTTCCAAACTTGGTCACTAGTAAATTCCACTAATGCTTCTTTATTTATGGCATTTGTGACATCATCTCAATCCTTTTTCCTACGTTTTTCTCACCTAATGCGAAGATAAACGTCTTCAAAACACTTAATCAAAGTCATTGTATGAGCATCATCCCCTAAACTCCTCGTGATCGTTTCTCTAAAGAACGATCTGATGATGCACCCTCTAAATGTTGTGAATAAGTAGAATGTCCTTGAGTACACATATGGGATGCATTATGTTGTCAATCAAAAGTTTCAAAAAACATTGCAGATAAGAGAATTGTTGAGATGAAGGCACATATTCTTCCCCTTTTGCATCTAGGAATGGAATGTAAACATTATTGCTTGATCCTTCTATTTTACCTAGCATACATGAAACGTAAACATATGCGTATATAAATTTAGGATACGCAAAATATGCAATTGATTCTATCTATTGATGTATGTAAACATCTATCTATGTAAGCAAACATCTACCTATTTATCATCGACTTCATACAAGTTGAATTTATGAATATATATTTACCTATCTACCTATCTATCTATGTACCTACATACTTATATATTGATCCACCTAACTATATATCGACCTACCAACCCACTATCCATCTTCTTAAACAACTATCTATCCGTTTATCATTGAGCTAAATATATTTTATTATTCTATTATATCTACTATGTTTCTATCTATCTATTAATATATATTTACCTATCTACCAATCTATCTATCTATCTATCTATTTATATATCTATTAATTTATATTTATATCGTTGAGGGCATACAGACATTAATTTAGTCAACATAAGTTGACTTTATACTAAACATAAATTGAAAATACACTCGAACACATGAAGTTATATATGCACTCATGCATGTATGTACATATAAACATACATATAAACCTACATATAAACCTACATATGCACACCCTCACACACTCACAAACCTACATATGCACACACACATGAATTAATACACACTGACACATACACATGAACCTACATATGCACACACACACACACACTCACACATGCACATGAACCTGCATATGCACATACACAAAACCTACATATTCACATCCACACACATATGAGCCTACATATGCACACACTCAAACACACATATGCACACATACTCACACATACACATGGGAAGCTCACACACACATATGAACCTACATATGCATACACACACACTCATACATTCACACACACATGAACCTACATATATACACCACCTTAATAAATACATTTGAATCTACATATGCATGTTACATATATATGAATATACTTATGCACAAATACATGTATATACATGTGCATGCGTACATAAATAGATGCATCTGGACTTACATATGCTCACATAATCACAAACACACACATGAACCCACATATGCACACTACCTAAATAAACACATTAACATCTACATATGCACACATACATATATATACATGTACACATATACATAAACAGATACATATGAATTTACATCTACACACATATTCACACACATATATACATATCTATGCTAACTCACTCACACACACATATGAACTTAAATATGCACACTAACTAAATAAAAACATTTGAATCTACATATACACACTACACAAAAACATTTGAATCTATATATACACAGTACGCATATACGAATATATTTATATGCAGATACATAAATACATCCAAATGAATTTACATATGCTCACATACTTTCACACACAGACATATGAATGTACATATGCACACATTAAAATTAATTTATGTGCACATTCAAATGAACTTACATATGCTCAAATACGAATTAATGGATGCACACTTAGATATGCCACACTACGAATTAACGATGCACACTTACTTACATATGCAAATTGACGATGCCATGCATACCAATACATACATTACGAATTAATGATGCCATGCATATCAATATATACATTAACATGTACGTCACATTAATGCTCCTCCCTCCATTACATGTTGATTTTTTTGTTATATGCTCATGCAAAACATGCTATGATATAGCATGCAATCATTGGAATACAACATATCGCAGATACAGCATGATCCGCTTGGAAAGTAAGACACACTATGATATAGCATGTGACCATGGGAATACAACACATCACTTATAATCGTCACTAAAAATGCAATATAACACATACACATGATACAACATCTGATCAACGTTGAACATGCAAGAATATTGTAATGAGCATGTAGGAGGTAAAGTAGTGACTGCATTGGTAAGAGTCTCTAATGAAACTAGGTGTTGGAGAATGAAGTCGTAAGAGATTGTTGAAGCTTGTCATCTAGCTAATGTAGCTAATGGAGCTTTGAAATGTCTTTGTTATCCTCGAATAGGGATAGGAACCAATGTTGAGTACTTCTGCAGTAACACCACAATACAAAAATGGCAAAACAATAATCCATATATTCAGCAACATGCAAATACTAGTCTACAAAAAAAAAGCAAATGATAAGTACATGATGCAATACGCAATGAATGAATTGACACAAGCATCAGCGGTTAACATACCTTTGGAACACGCACACACTTCGTAAAATGTTAGAATGATACAATCCATGATAAACAAAGTGATACCGATGAGATGTTGGGTGACCAAACAAAAAGAAAAGTGGGGTGGCAATCTATTCCAGGATCTTTCTCTCTAAATGTCAATTGAAAAAAAAAATCACTTAGATAGATGTAATTGTTTGGATCGTTGTCATCATTGTCCACTTAATGTTGTTCGTCGAATTCCAAAGAACTGATGCCAAAATCTCTTGCAAAACTAAAGAGAAGAGAAATTAGAAAAGGGAAAACATAAAGAAAGAGAAAAGAGTGCTACAGTATGTGTGATACTTACCAAAATTTCAGATCTATAGAAATAGAGAAGTGCACATAGAGAGAGAGAGAGAGAAAGAGAGAAATGTAGCTCGCACGCACAAACTCGATAGCAATAGGTTTTGTTTCAAAATGTGATGAATGTCGAATTTTTACTCTCAGGTCTGGTTAAAACACTATGTCGGTATGAGCCTCGGTATAACCGTTGGTATGCGCATCGGTAAATCACTCGAAACTATCGATGCCCATACAAACGCTCATACCGACGTTTATACCGACACTCATAATGACGCATTATTTTTTGACGCGTATATTGCCTTTGTGGTGTTTGAAGCGTTTTAAATGGTCATATCGATGTCGAGGCATGACCGTTGGTATGCCCATGATATGTTGTAGTGAAATACCTCCACACTACCTTTTGCTCCATGTTTCCCACCATCAATCATATGTTTGAAAAATGTGACATAGTGCATATCTATGTAAAGTCATGATGATAGAGTGTCCACTACAAAAAACACACCCGAGATGGATTGGAGAAACATTGAATAAAAATGCTCTCCATCTCTACATCAACTTTTTCTTGGAACATATGAATCTGAGCCTCATGATTTATTTCTACAAAGCACTTCCTCCTATAGGTGGCTTTTCTTTCCCCCTCAATATCTTCCCCTATTTTCTATTGGGCAATCTATGCCCTTGATTCTCTCTCTCTCTCTCTGTTGAAGCTGAAGGTCAAGGACAAAGCATAGGAGCACATCAAAGAGGTGGACACACAAGTGGAAGGAGCAAGTAGGGAGCTCCAAGAAGTGCATCTCAAATTTTCAGAAGAATCCCCTACAACAATAGTGATTTTCATCACTAAAAAACATTGTAAATACCATTTTCTATTTTTGTAACTCCATTTTGTTCAAGCCAAGGAGTCCTTGAGCTTGAGGAGTATTACAAGTATCATCCTACCAATTTTCATAATTTTTACACTTCGTTTGAGCCCTCAAATAAGCCCTGGAACCTAATTTTTAACTCGGCCGGACACCAGGTCTGGACAGGGCCAAAACTAGTCCAAAAACTATAAAAAGAGCTAGAGAGCTCATTTTTGAGGTTAGCTTGTTAGAGAATAGAGCTTTTGTAAGAGAACTCTTTTGCAATCGAAGCTTTCCATTGTTCCTCTCTTTGATCTTACCTTGTGCTCGTGTGTGTGTGTATGTGTGTGCATGTTTGTGTGCTTTCACTCACTCACTTGTGCCTTCACTTGCTCTTGGTCTTCATATCGGTCCTCAAGTCTCCGGGGATTGACAAGTAAAGGAGGTGGTGCTTACACTTGAGCTACACCAAATTTTGGCGCCGTTGCCGGGGAGAGAGCTTCGAGGACGAGCATTGTGATGGTAAGATCAAAGATTTGCGATGTTGGAAGGTAAAAAAACTGTCATTTTTGTTCATTTTTTGAGTTTTCTTCTTCATCTTCATCATCATCACCATCTCCATCTTCTTCCATCTTCTTCTTCATAGAAATTTCTTGTTTTCTAGTGCATTTTCATCATTCTCATACCATCTTTCATGCATTATTGTGCAAGGAGGAGTTAGGAAGTGCAAGAGAGTGCAAGCGCTGTCTTTTTTCATGATTTTCTGCACATACGGAGCTCGCCATTGCTCGGTGCTCAGAAATTCAAGGTTCCTGCCAAAAAACACGATTCTGTGATGAAAATCGCGATTCTGTGAAAATTCAAATTTCTTTTGAAAATCGTGATTCTCTGTTTCCCGCCTAAAAGCCTTTTGAAAAGAACATGATTCTGTGGTCATTCTCAAAATCGCAATTCTGTGGTTGTGCACAAAATCGTGATGCTCACAAATCACGATTTTTAGCCAAAAAAACACGATTCTGAGAAAACATGATTCTGTGGTTGTGCTCAAAATCCTGATTCTCTAAATTTCTGAAAACCACGATTCTGAGACAAAATCGCAATTTTCAAAACACGATTTTGTGAAAACACGATTCTGTGAAAACACGATTTTGTGAGAACACGATCCTCTGTTCAAAATCATGATTCTCAAAAACACGACTCTCTCCTCAAAATCACGATTTTCAAAAACACGATCCTCTGCTAAAAATTGCGATTCAAAAACATGATTCTGTGCTCAAAATCGCGATTCTCAACAACACGATTCTCTGCTCAAAATCACGATTCTCACAAATCATGATTTTCAGCAAAAACACGATTTTGTGAAAACATGATTCTCTATTGGCAATCGTTACTTTCAAAAACACGATCCTCTGCTCAAAATCGTGATTCTTAAAAACACGATTCCTTGCTCAAAATTGGGATTCTCACAAATCAAGATTTTCAGCCAAAAACACGATTTTGTGAAAACACGATTCTCAAGGTACACAATCACGATTCTCTGATTTCACACAATCACGATTCTTTGATTTCACACAATCACGATTCTCTTGGTTTCTCAGGATCACGATTCTCTGATTTCATAACATCACGATTCTCTTGAAGTTCACAAAATTGCGATTCTCTTGATTTCACAAAATCGCGATTTTTTCCATAAGGTCATGTTTGCCTGTTTTGACCCCCAGGAGCCTGATTTGACATAACTTTTTCATCCAAAGTCCATTTTTTGAGCTCTATAGCTCGTTGGAAAGCTCCTTTCGAATTTTCAGATAGGATAATTTGAAGTTGACCTTCAGGTGGGACCTGGAACCCAAGGGGAATCCAAAGGATTTTTGAACCATACCAAGGGGAAATTTTGGACTCTTAAACAAGCTTATGAACCTGAGATCTGGTAGACACCTAGGCAAGGATAGACAAAGCATTAGATCTTCTCATTCTAGTGTCAACCATACAGCTAAGTCTTGGGCACAACAACTAAGTAGTTGTCCTTACGTACTAAACTCTGACACAAGTGACTCAGAAATGTCTTTTAGCATGGGGAAACCTACAGGTGGCTCAAGAACTACCCATCTACAAACACCAGAAGGTCCCTATAAGACACAATTGGAATATATTCGGACCAACCGATTAGGTGTGTTGGAGATAGACGTCTGCGGAAGCACACAAACAGCACAAGGAAGAAGAAGAAGCTTGGAGCACAACACACAAGACTGAATGTATTACTAGAGAATGTACAAAGATAAGTAGCCCATTAGGGCAATAGGCGTATATACAAGCCGGGGGAAAAAAACTTCCTAAAGAGGGAAAAAAGTGCCCCGGCGGTCCTAGAGTGTTCACACACATCACTACCTAAATATATCAACAAATCCCCCCTGGGAGTGATGCGGTGAACAAGGAGCTGGCACTCATGTATAAGGAAGTGCCAAGCTATGTGGAAATCACTCCACAAAAGGAAGTAAGCCCAAAGCTTTGCGGAAAGCTTCAAAATTCTCCCTAGGCAGAGCCTTCATGAAAAGGTCTGCAATGTTCTCCTGCGTGGGCACATATGCCAAGCTGATCTCCCCAGCAGAGAACCTCTCCCTGACATAGTGATAATGCACCTCAATGTGCTTAGTGCGAGCATGGAACACAGGGTTCCTCGCAACTGCCAATGCGCTCTGACTGTCAGTGAAGATGGTGGTGGCAGAAGACAGGCCAACACCCAAATCAGCCATAAGGCGTCTGAGCCACACACACTCAACAGTCGCTGTGAAAGCTACCCTATACTCAGCCTCACAACTGGAAGTGGCCACAGTAGGTTGCTTCTTGCTCAACCAAGATATACATGAGCTACCAAGCATGAAGCAAAAACCACTGGCGGTAGTGATCCCCCCTTGGGATAAAACAACCCAAGTAGCCGAGTACCACTCAAGTAGCGAAAGATGCGCTTAACTGCTTTCCAATGCGTGACTCCTGGGCAATGCATAAACCTGCTCATTTGTGAGACAGCAAACTGAATATCTGGCCGAGTAATGCATAAGTAAATCAAGCATCCAACAGCCTGCTGATAGAGAACAGCATCAAATGCATCTCCAGCATCATGAAGACTCAATCGTAAACCTGTCTCCATAGGAGTGGCAATAGGCTTACAGTCTTCAAGGCCAAAACGCTGCAATAGTGTGTCAACTATTTTTTTTGATACTAACATTTGTCTTCTTGTTTGGTGACATTGTTCCTCCAAAAAAAAAAAGGGAGAGGAAGCACTTGTTCCCAGGTTTGGCTCATGAAACATGAATGAGTCATGCTTGGTTAAAGGTGGAACTGTTGATTACTGGGCATTTATCAGTTTGGATAGAAGTGTATCTCGGCTAGCAGATGATATAATTGCTGCCTTATCTCGTAGATGTCAAGAACTTGGCATGAACATGGCATCCACAACTATGGTTTCCTCTTACTATGGTAGGAGTGAAGAGCTTGAAGGTCCGCAACTTGAAGTGATGCTTAACTACTGCATGTAAGAGAGCATCCAGGGAGATATATAGTTCTGGTAACCTGCAAATCTTTGTATGTATACTAGATGAGAAGACTCTTGCTTATGGTGAACTAAAGAGAATATGTGAAACTAAGCTTGGGGTAGTTACCCAATCTCGTTTGTCAAAGAATATAAAGAAATTCCTCTGTACTTGGCAAATGTTGCTTTGACAAGCGGAGACATGATGAGTCACTCAAAGAATTTCATCAGTGAACCATCCACACGGACATTCATTGACAATGAAAGACTAGCTAACAGTCCATCACAAATGCCGTGAGTACAACACGAGGAGCTAAACATCAATCGATCCTTCACCATGGTAAGTATCTTTACTCTAGAAACACCATGATAGATTAGGAAACCTCTTCGTCGGCATACCCTTGAGCACTTAGCTCAAGACTCCCAATTTTTGCACCATACTTCTTCCAATGCATTTTCCAAGTAAGCATGCATAGGGCTACATTACAAGGCCATGCACGAGGCACATACTTTCCTCAACCCATGCACGAACTCACTTACCCATCAGTCATTATGGGTACTTGACATGATTACTATGAACATCATCTTAACAAGATCTAGAGGCCATCAATGGCGACTCACAACGACACAATCATGTTGGAATCCAAGGAAGGAGCGCATACCAAGGGACAAAAACTTCCAAAGGCTTTTAGTGACAAATGAAGAATAGCACAACCAACCGTGTCACAATTGGAAGGAAGACGGCTCTTGTTCCTACCGAACAGACACTACCTCTCAAAGCACTACATGGAACAACCATTACAACAAGGGTCTGTCAGGGACGACAGACTCGAGAGGGGGGGAGTGTTGAAGCTGAAGGTCAAGGACAAAGCACAGGAGCACATCAAAGAGGTGGACACACAAGTAGAAGGAGCAAGTAGGGAGCTCCAAGAAGTGTATGTCAAATTTTCAGAAGAATCCTCTACAACAATAGTGATTTTCATCACTAAAAACCATTGTAAATACCATTTTCTATTTTTGTAACTTCATTTTGTTCAAGACAAGGAGTCCTTCAGCTTGAGGAGTATTAGAAGTATCATCCTACCAATTTTCATAATTTTTAGACTTCGTTTGAGCCCTCAAATAAGCCCTGGAACCTAATTTTTAACTAGGCGGGACACTAGGTCTGGACAGGGCCAAAACTAGTCAAAAAACTATAAAAAGAGCTAGTGAGCTCATTTTAGCTTGTTAGAGAATAGAGCTTTTGTAAGAGAACTCTTTTGCAATCGAAGCTTTCCATTGTTCCTCTCTTTGATCTTACCTTGTGCTCGTGTGTGTGTATGTGTGTGCATGTTTGTGTGCTTTCACTCACTCACTTGTGCCTTCACTTGCTCGTGGTCTTCATACCGGTCCTCACGTCTCCGCGGATTGACAAGTAAAGGAGGTGGTGCTTACGCTTGAGCTACACTCTCTCTCTCTCAACTACAATGTGTGTTCATCCCTGTTCTGCAGCCAAGGTGTCGAAAGAGCTTAGAGAATCTTGTAGGAGGTAAAAAAGTGATTTGTGAAGTGACAAAGTTCGGTCCAACCAACCGGCACAAAACCAATCCTTGAGCTTATGGATACTCAAATAGAACTTAGAGGCATATGATAAGTGCAATAAAATTAACTATGTACTTTGGAGCATCAAGGAGAAAGATTCGATACAAAACAGATAGGTTTGCGCATTGACTAGCTCTAAAACTTACTACCTTTGTATCAAAACAATCAACTTCAAATGCTCATAGCAGCCAACATGATTACAATTGGAAAACATCCATTAGGAGGAGTGACACACATATGGTTGAGTATATAAATGCACAAGAGTACAAGAAATAACCAAAATATGCTTTTGGAAGGAACTTGACACTCAATTGTGGTACCTCCTTTCTTTTAGGAATGCACAGAGATAGACCCTAAGATAGAAAAATTGATATTTCTCCCAATCCATGTAACCAAATGCTTTAAACATTTATAAACATAAAATAGACAGCAATACCTTTCCAATGAGGGTTGATCATCTAGTTTTGAGCTTTGTAGAGATGGCAACAACCTCTACAAGCTTACTGTTGTTGAAGAAGATTGTTGGGAATGATGGATGGATACTCCAAGAGAATGAGTAGGTACTCCCAAATCCTGCTTTGTATCAGCCCTTTGATGCTTCAGATTTGATAAGTGAACCTCCTTAGCTTTCCAATGACACCATGAAATGGCCTATGTACTTTGGAAATGATGTGTGTAAAGATTGAATCAAAACAGATAACCTTGGACTTCAAGATCTCAAGAAAAACTTTTATTTTTAGCTTGACACCTGCTAGATATTTTGATCCGTATGACCAATATAGTAGGAACTGGAAAAATTCCTTTTAGGGGTATCTTATTAGCTTATCACGCTAACTATTCCAAGTGGAATGATATAAAAAGATTAACTATGCTCAGAGAAATCAATTTAGCAAGTAAACCTTTACCCCCGATTTTTTAGGACTGTTGCAAACTTTGACCAGTGATCGCCTCGATGAGCTTTTCTCTGAAATGGCTGAATAGAATCTCTTCAAATTTTGATAGCGTGCAGAAAACTTTGAGATGGTTCCAACAATCTATAGACCTTTGAATTTGGTGAAGAAATGACTGAGATATGCTCTCCACAAGTTGACAGACTTTGAAGTACTATGACAGAGAACTAAGAAATGAACATTGTAGATATATGTATTAATGCACACTTGTATACAATGCCATTGGCATGAAGATCATTGCCTAATGGTGTAGGTAGGTGTGGGCTAGAGTGTAGGGCTCACACACACTCAGAAATGACAGAGATGAGCTCGGGATTATGAGTCTTATACACGCGATTTTTTGAGTTGACCTTTTATAGTGATTTAGTTCAAAGTTTGAATTTGAATTCAAACTTTGGCTCTCTTTAATCAATCTCCTACATCCTAGGAGATATTCCATCTACTTGATTGATTCTTTACAACTAATAAAGTTCACGATATTTAACTTTGCCGTTGGACTTCCATGCCTTGAACTCTTCAAGAGTGATAACATCTTCATCATCTGAAGTAGTGTCCTCATTCTGAATAGGTTCCTCCTTAGCAAGACTTCAAAACTCCTCTTCCAAGTCATAGGGTAGTTTAAACTTCCTGCATTCATTCTCATACCAAGAATCATTTTCATCAAAGACAACATCTCTACTAACCATGAATCCCTTATTTGAAGGGTTGTAAAACCTGTATCCTTTTTTATTCAGATCATATCCAATAAAGATACACTTCTCAACCTTAGGGTCGAGCTTACCTCTTATCTAAGAAGGAATGTGTACATGGTAACCTGTTTATGAGATAAGTGGCAGTAGAAACACTTTCTGCCCATAGGTAGTTAGGTAACCTTTTTTCATTCAACATTGACCAAGCTGTTTCAACAATCAACCTATTTCTTCTCTCAGCTACCCCATTCTGTTCAGGAGTATACCTTGTGGTAGTTTCTCTCTTAATGCCTCTATCGTGCAAGAAGTCTTCAAACTCATTGGAGAAGTACTCACCTCCTCCATCTGACCTTAGTCTCTTCAAATTCTTCCCTGTCTGATTCTCAACAAGTGCAAGATATTTTTTAAAGCAATTAAACACTTCATCCTTGTGCTTCATGAAGTATAATACAGTCCACCTGCTATAATCATCAATAAAAGATACATAGTACCTTGATCCTGAGATTGACGGGTCTTTGCTTGATCCCCATACATCTATGTGGACAAGTTCTAGGTAGTCCTCATGCATGTAGCCTTTTCTTGAGAAGGGTAAGCTGTGAGACTTCCCAAATTGACAAGCACTACATTTATATATCATGTGTTGTTTAGAAACATTGGGTATTCCAATTACACATTGTTCCCTGCATATCTGCTTCAAGGTTCTTTCTCCTACATGCCCTAATCTTTTATGCCAAATCTCAAGTTCTTAAAGTGTTTGATCTTTATAACTGTATAGTGCAATATTCTTTGTGTCTTCTAGCTCAAAAGTAAAAATTCTACGTGATTTTTCTCCTTTTGCTATTCTCTTGAACCCATGCCTTGGATCCTCCACAAATGCTCCAACTTGGTTGAATCTAACCTGTAAACCTTTCTCCACAATCTGTCCAACACTCATCAAATTTTTGGTGATGGTTGGCACATACAGTACCCTCTCAACAAGTTTTGATTTCCATCACAAGTCTTAGCATTTCCAACTTTAACTACTGAGTGCTTGGTGTCATCACCTGTTTGTACTTGATGCTTACCTTTTGGTTCTTCAAGGTCAGAGAGTAGAGCTACATTGCCAGCCACATGATTTGAGCATCCTGAGTCAATGTAGAATAGGTGGTCATCATTTATACCTGGTTTTGAAGTCATGTTCATGATTAGAAGAGAATCATCCTACTCTTCTGTATAGTTGTTGTAGTCTTTCCTGGATTTAAATCCTCCTTGGTAGTTACCATTGTAGTTGTTGTTGTAATTTTTGTTGTAGTTGTTGTTGTAGCCTTGGTGATGGTTGAATCTACCTCTTGATTGTGAGTATCCACCTCTTTGATATCCTCTTCCTCTGTGATTCTTGTAATTCCTGAAACACTCATTTGTAGTATGATTTGATAAACCACAAATGTTCCATGGTGAGGAGTTATAGGATATCCCCCTACCTCGCTTACCTCCTCTGCCCCTTCCTCTTGATGACCTACCTCTCCCTGCATAGTTGGCTCGGGAGGTAGTGCCTTCATCTTCTCCTTTCTTGTTCTTGCCTTCATCTTTAGCTTTACCTTTATCAGTGTATAGGGCAGAAGATCCATTACCTTTGGATGTATCTCCATTCTTGTTGATCTTGGCTTCATGATTGAATAATTGTCCCATGAGAGTGGTAAGGTCTGGAATCTGCATGTCCATGTAAAGGTCCATGGCAGTGGTGACGCTTTCCCATTTTCCATCAACTTTGATCCCATTGATCACTTGCCTTACAATCTGCTCTTCTTCAATCTCTTCTCCTATGCTTGCTAATTGTTCTGCTACATCTTTAATCTTGGTCACAAACTCTGAAATAGCATGCTTAGGTTGCTTCCTTAATGTGGTGAATTCAATCCATGACTGATTTTTTCTAGCCCTTGTGTTGGAAGATAAATATGATGACAAAGTTTCCCAAGTTTCTTGGGATATCTTACAGTTCCTAATATGTGGCAAAAGAAAATCAGAGATGGAGTTGAGTAAATAAGACCTTGCTAATGCATCCTTAGCACACCATGTGTTGAGATTTTCATGTTCTTCCTTTGTTGGTAATCCTCTTGTTTTGAATGAGGGCAATTCCTCATCTCCTGAGATGTATCCATATAGAATCCTTCCTTGTAGGTATGTCTTCATCCTTAGAGACCATGCCTGATAGTTGTTCCTATCCAATTTATCAATAAATAAAGGAAAAGCATCTCCCATTTTACCTTAGTTTGCTCAGATACCACTGTTGGGAATGATGGATGGATACTCCAAGAGAATAAGTAGGTACTGCCAAATCCTGCTTTGTACCAGCCCTTTGATGCTTCAGAGTTGATAAGTGAACCTCCTTACCTTTCCAATGACACCATAAAATGGCCTATGTACTTTGGAAATCATGTGTGTAAAGATTGAATCAAAACAGATAACTTTGGACTTCAAGATCTCAGGAAAAACTTCTATTTTTGTCTTCACACCTGCTAAATCTTTTGCTCGGTATGACCAGTACAATAGGAATCGGAAAACTTCCTTTTAGGAGTATCTAATTCGCTTAGCAAGCTAACTATTCCAAGTGGAATGATATAAAAAGATTAACTATGCTCAGAGAAATCAATTTAGCAAGTAAACCTTTACCCCCAATTTTTTAGGACTATTGCAGACTTTGACCAGTGATCACCTCGATGAGCTTTTCTCTGAAATGGGTAAATAGAATCTCTTCAAATTTTGATAGAATATAGACAGCTCGGCGCTGGTTTCAACAAGCTATAGGTCTTTGAATTTGGTGAAGCAATGACTGAGTTATGCTCTCCACAAGTTGACAGACTTTGCAGTACTATGACAGAGGACTCAGAAATGAACATTGTAGATATATGTATTCATGAACACTTGTATACAATGCCATTGGCATGAAGATCATTGCCTAATGGTGTAGATAGGTGTGGGCTAGAGTTTAGGCCTCACACACACTCAACAATGGCAGAGATGAGCTCGCGATTATGAGTCTTCTACCCGTGACTTTTTGAGTTGACCTTTTATAGTGATTTGGTTCAAAGTTTGAATTTCAATTCAAACTTTGGATCTCTTTAATCAAGCTCCTACATCCTAGGAGATATTCCATCTACTTGATTGATGCTTTACAACTAATAAAGTTCACGAGATTTCCTTGGTAGGTGTTTACAAAGATTCCAAAGTCAAAACTGACTTTTACAAATAGATAGAGTGGTAATTAACCACTAGCATTTGTTCCTATGCTTCTCCATATGTGAATGGACTTCAAGGTATCCTTCAAGCCAAATGTGTAGGCTTGTGAGATGCACCAACAGAGATGATGTAGAAAAATGAAGGAGCAAGACAATGATGGCCACAAGTATATGTATATTGCTTCCATGTAATGTAGAATTGATTTGAAGATATATAAACTCTTTAAGTGATCCAAGACTTATAAAAGTGGATTTTGAATTCAAATGAAGTCAATAAAGGTTGTTTGAGAGAATCAATTCACTTTCCTACAATCTAGGAAAACTGAAGATCTAGTTTGATCTATTTTTAGGTGATTTATTGATTCATTGATTGCAACTCAACCACCTCAAATTCATGGAATTTTAGCTCTCTCTTTCTCCTTTTGTATGTATAAAGTTCTAGGCTTTTATAGTGGTAAAATATCCATAAAAAATATTTTTAAAAGAATAGAATAATTGAGCATGAGTAAAAGAACACTTCAATGGATATTATGGTATAATCCAAACCATAGCTTTTTTGATGTAGATCAAATCCTTCTCAAGCATAGTGTAAGATTGATTTATTTAAATCTACAAAGATTTATTCCATCAAGTGCCTTATTCATCATATCTACTACTTGCTTTTCAGTTGGAACAAAAGAAATGTCAATCTCCTTTGCCATGATCTTCTCCGTGATGAAGTGGTAATGAACGTGTATGTATTCGGTTCTTGCATGGAAAATAGGGTTTGTTGTTAGATGCATGGAACTTACATTATCTCCAAATATGTGAGGTTTGGAACTCACAAGTACCAAATCTATATACAATGCTTTTAAGAATATTGCCTCTTGAGTTGCTATGGTCAATTCTCTATACTCTAATTCAATTGAGGACAAAGCAATTGTTGGTTGCTTCTTTGAACTCCATGAAACTAGCTTTGAACCTCCAGATGCTAAGTAACTAGAGATACTCCTTCTATCATCCTTAGCTCTTGCCCAATTTGCATTAAATTAGATTTTGATATCCAAATCTGAAGAGTAAGGATATAATATACCTTCACTGATTATACCTTTGAGATAGTTAAGTACTCTCTTAGCTGCATCCATGTGTTGTCTTCTTGGAGAGTGCATGAATTGGCTAATCACTCCCACACTATGTGAGATGTCTACCCTTGTATGAGTACCATACATCAAGCTACATACCAAGCTTTGATTTTTTTTAATGTCTTCAATTTTCTCACCTTTATAAACACTAAGTTTATAATATATCTCCAAAGGTGTATTTGCAAGCTTTGTGTTTTCCATTCTGAACTTGAGAAGTAGATCTTGAATGTATCTTCTCTGAGTTAGATACATCCCTTCATTTGTATAAATCACTTGCATACCTAGGAAATATGTGAGCTCACCTAAGTCACTAATTTTGAGCTTGTCTTGCATGTGTCTCCCATTCAAATCATCACCTCTCACAATAATATCATCTACATATACACATAGATAGATAACCTCATTGTGATCCCTTTTGATGAATATAGAAGAATTTAAGTTGTTAGGTTTGATTCCTTGATCTTGAAGGTATGTAACTAGTCTGTAATTCCAAGCTCTAGGAGCTTCTTTCAATGCATACAATGCTTTCTTAAGTCTACAACCATAAGATGGATGATTGGGGTTTTCAACACCTAGAGGTTGGGACATGTATACCTCTTCACTTATCCAACCATTTAGAAATGCATTTATTACATCAAGTTGGAGGAGTCTCCAATTTCTCAAAGCAGCTACACTTATCAATGTTCTGATTGCAGTCATCTTTGCAGCTGGTAAGAATGTTTCCTCATAGTCTATACCATGAGTTTTTTAGCATCCTTCAGAAACTAATCTTTCCTTGTACCTCCAAACTCATCCATCTGAGTTTCTTTTAACTTTATATACCCATATGAAACCAATTACCTTTTAATTGGATGACATTCAAACCGAATCCCAAGTTTCCATCTCCTTCAATGCATCTATTTCTTCTTTCATGGCCTTTTCCCAATTAGGGTTTCCCTTTTCCTCCTCACAAATTCTCCCCGTCCATCACATCTAAGCGTCTTTAGTGATCTACTCATTCTTACTCTTCATAAAGTATAGAATAGTCCACCTACTATGGTCATCAACAAATGAGACATAATACCTTGATCCTACCAATGAAGGCTCTTGATTTGGTCCCCATACATCTGTATGCACTAAGTCCAATAAGTTGTTGTGGATGTAGCCTTTGTAGTTGAATGGTTGTCTTTGTGCCTTCCCAATCTGACATGCATCACATCCGTTGATCATGTGTTGCTTTGATATGTTTGGAAATCCTAGAACAATTTGATCCCTGTATATATCCTTCAAGGTTCATTCACATAAGCAAGTCTCTTATGCCACACTTCAAGCTTAGTTAGGGTTTGAGACCCAAAAGTTAATACAGCTATGTTGTGGGTTTCTCCTACTTCAAGAGTAAAGATCCCACCATTTTTCTCACCTTTGACTATCTTCTTGAAGCCTTGACATGGATCTTCCACAAAAGCTCCATGTTGCGTGAACCTAACTTGCAATCCTTTTTCAACTATTTTGCCTACAGTTATTAGGTTTCTAGTGATAGTGGGTACATAGAGAACCTTACTTAGAATGTTCATCCTACCATTGGAAGCTTTGACATTACCAATCTTCTCCACATTGTGCTTTGTGTCATGCCCTATTTGAACTTCATGTCTATGCTTTGGAATTTCCAAATCAGATAGAAGAGGAATGTTTCCTGCAACATGATTTGAACATCCAAAATCTATGTAGAACAAATGATCATATTCTTTACCTTCTTTGTGCCTTAGATTTATTAGAAGCAATGAGTCTTCATGTTGTTGAACTTCAGAACAATTGTTGTAGTCCCTTCTATTATGGCCTCTATTGTTATTGTTGACATTGTGTCCACCTATACCTCTATTGCTACCATATCTACCTCTTCCACTTCCTTTCTAGATCTTCCCATTGAACCATCAATTTGGAGTGGTGTGGTTGGTCTTATCACAAATGAGACAAGGTCGAACATTCTCACCTTTGGCTTTGTCATGCTTTGGTCCTTTATTCTTCCCTTTCCACTTGCTCTTTCTTGCAAAGGTGGCTTGGGAAGGCTCCTCTTCATCTTCTTCGTTCTTCTTGTCTTTCAACTTCTTGTCCTTCTTATCTGCATATAGAGCACTAGTTGAATTACCATAATAAGACTTACCTTCCTTTATGCTATTGTTGGCCTCTTGGTTGAATATTTTTCCAAGAAAGATGTTGAAGTCTGGAGTTTGCACATCCATGATGAGATCATAAGATGTGGTGAAGGATCACCATTGCTTATCACTTCGAATCCCATTGAGAATTTGGCTCCTAATAGCCTCTTCTTCAATCAGCTCTCCAATGGATGCTAGCTGATCTGCAACCTCCTTAACCTTTGTAACAAACTCTGTGATGGTTTGTTTAGGTTTCTTCTTCCGTTCGTTCAACTCGTTTCAAATATGATTCTTTCTTGCTTTGGTACTAGCAAAAAATAAAGTCACTAGGGCATCCCAAGTCTTTTGAGATGTTTAGCATCCTCTAATATGTGCTAATAGAAATTAAGATATAGATTTTAATATATACGATCTTGCTTGAGCATCTTTTTCACACTAAAGTGTGAGCTTATCTATCTCGTCTTGCATAGGTCCTCCTTTGAGCTTGGAATAGGCATAGCTTCATCGTTTGATACAATTCCATAAAGATTTCTACCTTCCAAATAGGCCTCCATTCTGATTTGCCAAGCCGCATAGTTGTGTTGATCATGTTGATATATTTAGGTAGTGATGTGTGTGAACACACTAGGACCACCGGGGCACTTTTTTCCCTCTTTAGGAGGTTTTTTCCCCCCGGCTTGTATATATGCCTATTGCACTAATGGGCTACTTATCTTTGTACATTCTCTAGTAATACATTCAATATTGTGTGTTGTGCTCCAAGCTTCTTCTTCTTCCTTGTGTTGTTTGTGTGCTTCCACAGACATCTAACTCCATTAATTGGTATCAAAGCAAGTCGCCACTTCATCTAGGGCGTCTTCAACACCTCTCCGGTTGCAGTCTCATAATCACACAAATTTTGGTGAGCATACTCAGCGTGTTTCTGAGATCAAAACATATTCGCTTTGTGGTGCCAAAATCACGATCTGAGCTTGTTTCGGCCTCCAAACACACTATCATAGTGCTTGTGCAGGCTATTTTGTCTTTTTGTGCCAAAGGTATAAACAAGTTTTGATTCGCCAGTATAAGCATCTCCAAGTCTGCTACAAGTTTAGTAGAATTTGTCTGGGCAATTCTGTTCAACTTTTTGAGATACAATCAATTTTTTGCATCAAGATATTTTAGTCACCGGCCATGGCTAAAAGTAGTGATGTATTTTGTATGTTGGCTATTGAGAATAAGTTGGATGGTACCAACTACCTGCTGTGGGCTTATATGATGCGACATGTATTGGTTGCAAAAGGACTATGGAACATTGTGCAGGGTGTTGAAAAACGTCCGATCACACCTGGAATTGTTACAACTGTAGGTAATGAAGCTGATGCAGAAGGTGTCGAAGATGATGATATTCTGCATATTCCTGTTCGTGTTGCGGTTTTTGCTATACCTACTATAGAGAAAATTCATTGGGATAGCAGAGATGCACATGAAGATGCATTGATAGCTTTGTCTATCAAATGTGCCATTATTCCTCACATATGCTTTTGCAGAACAGCTAAGATGCTTGGGATACACTTACCACATTGTACCAAGCTGGGAATGAGGCTCATGTTGCTTACCTCCGAAAACAGTTGGAGAGTGAGCACATGAATGAAGGTGATTATATGGATAGTTTTCCAATATAGATCAAACACTTGAAGGAACAATTGATTTCTGCTGATGAGGTTATACCACATAGCTCACTTGTGCTGACCGTTCTGAATGCTCTTCTTGATTCATATCAGAGTTTTGCTTCTACTCTTCGGTTGATGATGAAAGTCAATCAAAATGCCTTGTCATTTGAGGAGTTAGTCTCTGTTCTATTGTAGGAAGATCAGAAGAGGTCCATTATGCAAGTTGTAGATCAAGCATTCCTAGCTAGTCAGAAGGGAAAAGGAAAATGGAGCTCTTCAATTAGTAAGTAGAAATTTGCTGATTCTGCACAATCGAAGAGGGAAGACAAAGATGAAAAGAGATATAAAAAGCACAAATTGTTTTGCAAGTACTATAAAGGAAATGATCATATCATAAAGAATTGTCCAAAACTGGCTCCTAAAGAGGCAAAGAAGAAAGAAGTTGGAATGGTTGTTGTAGAGGCCTCTACACAAAAAATAGAGTTTGCTAATCTTGTGCAGGAAGAATAATGGGGGTTTACTACTGTTTGCAATTTTGAGCCATCTTCTGATGAGCACTGCATGTCTGCAATAGACTCAAATGTTTGGTACTTTGATAGTGGGACGACCAAACATATTACCTCGCAGCATGGTTTCTTCTCTTCACTCGAGCCTGCCTCTACATGGAATACTGTTACATGGGCCAACAACTCCTCTTATCCTGTTATGGGAGTTGGTAAGATCATTTTGACTACTACTGATCGTAGTTCTTTCACTTTGTCAAATGCTTTATTTGCGCTAGGGATCAAGAAGAACCTGTTATCAGTTTTTGCATTAGCCAAGATCGTCTTGGTTGTGAAATTTGTTGATGACAGGTGTATAATTCATGATATGTCAAATGGCGATATGATTATTGCTTCTGGAATTTTATGTCATGGGCTATACAAGCTCATAGATTATGAAAGATATGTGAATGATTTATCATGTGCAGTACATTATTCTCAGACTATGTTAGATGCAAAGCTTTGGCATGCACGCTTTGGTCATCTGAATTTTGCTAGTTTGCTACGCCTGCAGAAATCTGAAATGGTGTCCTCTTTTCCCAAACTTGACGCACCTAGAAAACATGTTTGTGAAGGCTGTATTTTGGGCAAAATGGAGCGTTCCTCATTTCCAAAAGATGGTTCAGTTCGGGCTACTTAGAAACTGCAACTTGTACATAGTGATGTTTGTGGTCCTATGCAGACACCTTCTTTTGGAAATTACCTTTGTGAATTTTATTGATGATTTTTCCAAGCATGCATGGCTATATCCATTGAAGGAAAAGTCTGAAGTGTTCATGTGCTTCAAACAATTTTTGGTTTTGGCTTAAAATCTGTTAGCATGTAAAATGGGCATCCTCCGTTCTGATCGAGAGGGGGATATATGTCTTCTGATTTTAATGCATTTCTAGCTTAATGTGGGATAAAACACCAGTGTACAGTGCCATATACACCTCAATAGAATGGAGTTCCTGAATGAAAGAACACGTCACTCATGGAGATGGTGAGGTGTATGGCCAAGAGTCAGGGTTTACCACACAATTTCTAGCTTCAGGTTGTCATGTGTGCAACATATGTACTTAACAGGTGTCCCACTAAAGCACTGCAATCTATCACTCCATATGAGGCTTCGCATGATGGCAAGCCATCGTTTTCTCATTTGTCTGTTTTTGGTTGTCTGGCATATGCATTAGTGCATGAACAACATTGCAAAAAATTGGATGATAAAGTAGGAAACTGTATTTTTGTTGGATACAGTTCTGAAAGTAAAGGCTATCGTCTGTATCATCCATAGACTAAACATATTTTGGTTAGTCGTGATGTTTCTTTTATGGAAGATGCCGTTCAGCCATTGCTTTCATGTACTAAGGAGACATATGTTAGCTCCAAAGACATGTATGATACTTTGCTGCCTCTTTTTATAGGTGGATAGTCTATTGTTGGTCCTAATGAGGAACCTTCTCAGTCTTTCTAGGTTGCAGGTGATGATGTAGATCATTCCATTTCTGATGTAGATCTACATGATGAGAGAGGTGATATGGAGCAGGCAAAAACTATGCCAAAATGGTTGGTGCAAACTTTGCGTGACAACAAATTAGATGCACCTATATCATATCGTACTCGTTCAGGCTCTCATAGTGCCTCATTTGCATCAGATTGCTATGTTATGGCTTCATCTAGTCTCTGTGATGAGAATGAGCCTATTTTGTTTGATGAAGCACAAAATTCAGAAAATTGGATGCCTGCTATGCAATCTGAATATGATGCTATAATGAAGAATGGTACTTGGTCTTTGTCTCACTTGCCTCCTAGCAAGAAGGCGCACTAAGTGGGTTTACAAGCTAAAGCGTAAGCCCGATGGAATAGTTCATAGGTATAAATCTAGGCTTGTTGCAAAGGGTTATGCTTAGGAAAGAGGCATTGATTTTGATGAGACCTTTGCACCTACATGTCATATGACTACTGTTCGGAGCATCTATGCACTTGCAGCCCATCATGGTTGGAATGTACATCAGCTGGACATTAAAATAGCATTTCTATTGTGACTTGCATGAAGAAGTGTATGTTTTTAAGCCCCGTGGCTTTGTGTAGAGAGGGCATGAAAACTAGGTGTGCAGGTTAAAGAAGGCATTATATGGTTTAAAGTAAGCACCACGTGCTTGGTATGAGAAGATACATGCCTATCTGATTGAACATGGTTTTAAGAATTGTCCAACTGAAAGCATCTTATATGTTAAGCGTGCTAATGATGTGCTTCTGATCATTGTTGTCTATGTTGATGACATGTTTCTCACTAGTCCTATTGAGAAGCATATTGCTGATTTTAAGGCTGATTTGCATGCCTCATTTGAGATGTTTGATTTGGGGCATTTGCATCATTATTTGGGCATTCAGTTTATGCATGTTGATGGTGGAATGGCTTTTTGTCAAACGAAATATATTGACACATTATTGCAGTGTTTCGGCCTTAAAGACTATAAACCTATTGGCACTCCTATGGAAACAAGTTTACAACTGAGTCTTCATGATGCCGGAGATGCATTTGATGTTGTTCTATATTAGCAGGCTATTGGATGCTTGATTTACTTATGCATTACTCTGCCAAATGTTCAGCTTGCAGTCTCACAGATGAGCAGGTTTATGCATTGCCCATGAGTCAGGCTACTTGGGTTGTTTTATCCGAAGGGGGGATCACTATCGCTAGATTTGCATGCTTTTTCTGACTCTGATTGGGTTGGTTGTTATGACACTCGTGTGTCTACTAGTGGCTTTTGCTTCATGCTTGGTAGCTCATGTATATCTTGGTTGAGCAAGAAGCAGCCTATTGTGGCCACTTCGAGTTGTGATGCTCAATATAGGGCAGCTTTCACAGCGATTGTTGAGTGAGTGTGGCTTAGACACCTTATGGCTGATTTGGGTGTTGGTCAGTCTTCTACCACCACCATCTTCATTCACAGTTAGAGTGCATTGGCAGTTGCAAGGAACCCTGTGTTCCATGCTCGCACTAAGCACATTGAGGTGCATTATCATTATGTCAGGGAGAGGTTCTCTGTTGGGGAGATCAACTTGGCATATGTGCTCACATAGGAGAACATTGCAGACCTTTCACGAAGACTCTACCTAGGGAGAAGTTTGAAGCTTTCCGCAAAGCTTTGGGCTTACTTCCTTTTGTGGAGTGATTTCCACATAGCTTGGCACTTCCTTACACATGAGTGCCAGCTCGTTGTTCACCGCATCACTCCTGGGGGGATTTGTTGAAATATTTATGTAGTGATGTGTGTGAACATGCTAGGACCATCAGTGCACTTTTTTCCCTCTTTAGGAGTTTTTTTCCCCGGCTTGTATATACGCCTATTTCCCTAATGGACTACTTATCTTTGTACATTATCTAGTAATACATTTAGTATTGTGTGTTGATTCTTCTTCTTCCTTGTGCTGTTCACGTGTTTCCGCAAACGTCTAACTCCAACAGATCAAGCTTATGAATCATCGAGAGAAAGTCATCACCCATCTTGATCTAGCGCTAATACCACTGAAAGAACATGAAGATATGTCTTTATTTCCTCTCTCTCTCTCTCTCACTCTCTCTCTCTCTCGGCCTTTGTGCCTTCTTCGTCAAAGATATGCAGCTAGGAGGGGGAGAAGAAGCTCTCTCTCTCAGCCTTTGTGCTTGTTTTGTCAAATATCTATAGCCGGGAGGGGAAGAAGGCCTCTCTCTCTCTGTCTCTCTCTCTCTCTCTCCCTCTCCCTCTCTCTCTCGTATGCACCTGCAAGAAGCACTAGAGAAGATTAACACAAAAATCACACATATATAAGCAAAAACACACACATGTACATACTCTCCTTTTAGTAGATACACACACATCACCAATAAGCACACACTTACTATTCACAAATATGCACGCACTTAATATTCACAAATATGCATGCACTTACTATGCTAATTTCATCTATTGAATTCTCACGTACACGCACGATTTTCTTTTTGCCTATTTTAATTTCATTTAAATGTATTACCTTTAGTCATTAAACTTCAATTAAGTACCATAGTTTAATTCATGAACATTAATAGTTAAACTTATATAAAATTCTTATAAGTACACACTTAATAGTATGAATCTCATATGATCATTCATGCTTACCCCCATATCTACATCTACTTTCATACACATATACATACATATGCAAACTCAATCCACAAAAAAATTCACATAACACAAAGAAACTTACTTCAATTCTCACACACATAAATATACACATAGGATCATACTCATACTTGCACATGTACACATAGAAACACATACATCAATTCACACATAAGTTACATCTACTTATGAAAACTATATACAAACATCCACAAATGCACATATCATATACATTCACATATGCTCACATAGGCACACACCCTTAAATACACATGCAATAACACATGTATATGCACAA
This sequence comes from Ceratopteris richardii, assembly GCA_020310875.1. NCBI lineage: Eukaryota > Viridiplantae > Streptophyta > Polypodiopsida > Polypodiales > Pteridaceae > Ceratopteris > Ceratopteris richardii. The sequence goes on from CM035416.1 coordinate 6,960,401, forward strand.
TTCACTCTTATCCATGCCTCCTAGATCAGTGCACATGCTTGCATATGAACTCATACTTAATCATATCTATGCACACATATACATAAGCACATGTACACAAGGTTAAATACTCTTATTCATATGATAGTTCTTGCAATATCATAGGGTACCCTACACACAACACCTCGGCACATAGGGTATGCTCACATGCTCTTAGTTTCGTATCCATATCCACATATGTACCCATAAAACACCTACGCTTCTACAAGATAGACACTCACATAGGCATATATAGATATTCACAACTTATGGAGCGCATACAAAGATCAATGGCTATCCATACACATATGTATGGAGAGAAATTCATTCACATTAATAATTGCTCACATACACACAACGTAACTCATATTTAGGGTTGCCCATCTTTGGGACTCACAAGAACATATAGAAAGAAATACATTTACATAAATCTTGAGGACACACATAGGGTTTTCACACACACACAAACATATATATATATATATATATATATATATATATATATATATATATATATATATATATATATATATATATATATATATATATATATATATATATATATATATATATATATATATATATATATATATATATATATATATATATATATATATATATATATAATGTTATGTATAGAAGGTCTAAATAAAGATAAAGTGGAGGGTTCCAATGAAGGTTCAAAGATCTCCTCCTAATCTGATCAAGGCATATATATTCAATTTCTTCAACCTGCAAGCACTAAAAACAGAGATTAGTTAATTCAAAAATTCATATCAAAAAGTTTTTTAAGATTTATGAGATGACCACTTTGGAAGAAAACATTTAACTTTTCTGAATGCCAATCAAAGTAATGAGATCCTCCCGATATCACTTCGTCTAGGCCATCGAAGACACCCCTTTGGTCACAATCATGATCTAAGCTTGTTTCAAGTGTTGAATGCACTATCACAACACCTCTGTAGGCAATTTCATCTTTTTGTGCCAAACGTATATATAGATTTTGGTTTCAGAGTATAAGAACTTAAAGTTTGGTACATGTTTAGCAAAACTCGATAGGGTAGTTGTGTTCAACTTTTAAGATACAGTCATCTTTTTGCATTAGGGTATTTTAGTCAGTGGCCATGGTTGAAAGCAGTGATGTATTCAGTATGTTGGCTACTGAGGATAAGTTGGATGGTAACAATTACCAATTATGTTCTTATATGATGCATCATGTATTGGTTGCGAAAGGATTATGGAATATTTTGTAGGGTGTTGAAAAACATCCTATTACATCTGCAAATACAATTACTAAAGCTGATGCAGATGGCATTTATATGATGATATTCTTCAGGTTCCTCTTCATGTTGCGATTACTCTTGCACCTACTACAGAGCAAATTTTTTGGATGGAAAAGATGCTTAGGCACATGCATTGATAGCCTCCATTATTCCTCATATTTTCTCGTGCAGAACAACAAAGGATGCTTGCAATACACTTGCCACTTTATACTAGGCAAGGAGTGAGGCTCATATTGCTTACCTTCAAAAACATTTGGAAGGTTCCATTGATATTTTTTTGAAAAAAGATCAAAGATTTGAAGGAGCAATTGATTTCTGTTGATGAAGTTTTGCCTGACAATTCACTTATGCAGACTATTCTGAATGGTCTTCCAGATTCGTATTAGAGTTTTGCTTCTACTCTTTGATTAATGATGAAATGCAATCCAAATGCATCAACATTTGAAAAGTAAGTCTTTCTTCTATTTCAAGAAGATTAGTCTATGCAAAACAAGTCCATTATGCGTGTTGCAGATCAAGCTTTCCTGGTTAGTTAGAAGGGCACATGTAAATGGAGCTCATCTACTAGTAAGCAAAAATATGCTATTTTTTCACAATCAAAGAACGATGATAGAGATGAGAAGAAAACGGTAAAGATGAAATTATTTTGTAAATATTGTAAAGGAAGTGATCATGTCATAAAGAGTTCTCCAAAATTGGCTGCAAAAGAGGCAAAGAAAAAAGAGGCTATAATGGTTGTTGCAAAAGCCTCAATACCCAAATCAGAGTGTGCGAATCTTGTGTAGAATGACGAATGGACATTTACTATTGTTTGCACGTATGACCTATCTTCTCATGAATAGTGTATGCCTATAGTAGACTTAGATGTTTTTTTCTTCGATAGTGGAGCAACTAAACATATTACCTCGTAGCATAGTATCTTCGCTGCATTTGAGCCTTCCCCTACAAGGAATACTATCACATGCACCAACAACACCTCTTATCTTGTCATGGAAGTTGGTAAGATTATTCTGACTACTACTAATGGTAGTTATCTTACATTGTCCAAGATGCTTTATTTGTGCCAAGGATCAAGAAAAATCTGTTATTAGTTTCAATAGTATCTAATGTTGATATATTTAACTAGTGATGTGTGTGCACATTAAGACCATCCAGGAAATTTTTTCCCTCTTTAGGAGGTTTTTCCCCTCTCTTGTATGTATGCCTATAACCCTAAGAGGTCATTTATCATTGTACATTCTCTAGGTAATACATTCAGTATTGTGTGTTGTTCTCCAAGCTTCTTCTTCTTCCTTGTGTTGTTCCCGAGCTTTTGAAAACCTCAAAACTTCAACAATTGGTATCAAAGAATGTCATCACTTCATCTAGGGCATCTTCGACACCCCTTCGATCACAGTCTCATAATCATACAAAAATTGGTAAGCATACTCAAGGCGATTAGGAGTTCAAAACAGTTTCGCTATGTGGTGTTGAAAGCGTGACCGGAGCTCGTTTCAGCCTCCGAATGTAGTATCATAGTGCTTGTGTATGCAATTTCATCTTTTTGTGCCAAGGATATATATAGGCTTTGGTTTGACAGCATAAGCTCCTCAAAGTCTGCTACATGGTAAGTAGAACTTCGTAGGGTAGTTATGTTCAACTTTTTTGAAATACAATCATTTCTATGCATTAGGTATTTTAGTTAGTGGCCATGGCTGATGTTACTGTTAGTGTCCATGTGAAAGGCCAAATGGCCACTGGACACTTCCTTGTATATGTTCTTTAATAAAACATATAGTGGCCTCGTCAGTCATAGACTATAAGTTCAACTGCATTTGTAAGACCTAAGAAGTCTCTCTTCGTGCTCCTCTATGTACTGTGTTTTTTGTGTATTCTGAAGCATCCATGCAAAGTACTGTGTGCGGCATCAGGAGCTCGGTTTTGTTCTCCGAGCATATGATTGTGGACCTCTTAAGAAGGAGACTGCACTATGGTGCATCACCAATGAATTACTTCACTGGTATCAGAGCAGTTCGAGGCAACAGCTTTGTTCCTTTTGTGAGAGCAAAGAGAGCACCCCCCCTGCTTTCTCCAAGAATTACCACCAAGGTAGCGACCAAGGCATAGACTTTGGCCAACCTTGTCATCCGAGTCACCAAAGTCACTATTGGTGTCGTGGGCTGCGTGCGAGGGAGGATCTCAATGATTAAGGAATATAGAGGTTCCTAGTACTTCTCGAGAGGTCACCCATGTTGGTGCAAATCACAAGCCTACACATTTGTCTTGAAGGATACCTTGAAATCCATACATATGTGAAGAAGCATAGGAACAAATGCTAGTGGTTAATTACCACTTTATCTCTTTGTAAAAGACAGATTTGACTTTGGAATCTTTGTAAACACCTACCAAGGAAATCTCGTGAACTTTATTAGTCATAAAGCATCAATCAAGGAGATGGAATATCTCCTAGGATGTAGGAGCTTGATTAAAGAGAGCCAAAGTTTGAATTCAAATTCAAACTTTGAGGTAAATCACTATAAAAGGTCAACTCAAAAAGTCGCGGGAAAGAAGACTCATTTTTCGAGCTCATCATTGTCATTTCTGAGTGTGTGTGAGGCCTACACTCTAGCCCACACCTATCTACACCATTAGGCAATAATTTTCATGCCAATGGTACTGTATACAAATGTTGATTAATACATATATCTACATTGTTCATTACTGAGTTCTCTTTCACAGTACTTCAAAGTCTGTCAACTTGTGGAGAGCATATCTGAGTCATTTATTCACCAAAATCAAAGATCTATAGCTTCTTGGAATCAGCTCAAAGTTCTCTACGTGATATCAAAATTTGAAGAGATTCTATTCAGCCATTTCATAGAAAACCTCGTCGCGGTGATCACTGGTCAAAGTCTGCAATAGTCCTAAAATATCGGGGGTAAAGGTTTACTTGCTAAATTGATTTCTCTGAGCATAGTTAATCTTTTTATGTCATTCCACTTCGAATAGTTAGCTTGCTAAGCTAATTAAATATCCCTAAAAGGAATTTTTCCAATCCCTACTGTGCTGGTCATACTAAGCTAAAGATCCAGCAGGTGTGAAGACAAAAATAAAAGGTTTTCTTGAGATCTTGAAGTCTAAGGTTATCTGTTTTGATTCAATCTTTACACACATCATTTCCAAAGTACATAGGCCATTCTATGGTGTCATTTGAAAGCTAAGGAGGTCCACTTATCAACTCTAAAGCATCAAAGGGCTGGTACAAAGCAGGATTTGGTAGTACCTACTCATTCTCTTGCAGTGTCCATCCATCATTCCCAATAGTGGTATCAGAGCAAGTTAAGGTAAAATGGGAGATAGTTTTCCTTCATTTATTGATAAATTGGATAGGAAAAACTATCAAACATGGTCTCTAAGGATGAAGACATACCTACAAGGAAGGAGTCTTTATGGATACATTTCAGGAGATGAGGAATTGTCCTCATTCAAAACAAGAGGATTACCAACAAAGGAAGAACATGAAAAGCTGAACACATGGTGTGTGAAGGATGCATTGGCAAGGTCTTACTTACTCAACTCCATCTTTGATTTTCTTTTGGCAAATATTAGGAATTGTAAGACATCCCAAGAGACTTGGGAAACCTTCTCATCTTATTTGTCATCCAACACAAGGGCTAGAAAAAATCAGTTGTGGATTGAATTCACCACATTAAGGAAGCAACCTAAGCAAGCAGTTTCAGAGTTTGTGACCAAGATTAAAGATTTAGCACATCAGTTAGCAAGCATAGGAGAAGAGATTGAAGAAGAGCAGATTGTAAGGCAATTGATCAATGGGATCAAAGCTGATGACAAATGGGAAAGCTTCACCACTGCCATGGAGCTTTACATGGAAATGAAGATTCCAGACCTTACCACTCTCATGGGACAATTATTCACTCATGAAGCCAAGCTCAACAAGAAAGGAGATACATCCAAAGGCAATAGCTCTTCTGGCCTATACGCTGATAAAGGTAAAGCTAAAGATAAGGGCAAGAACAAGAAAGGAGAAGATGAAGGCACTACCTCTCAAGCCAACTATGCAGGGAGAGGTAGATCATCAAGAGGAAGGGGCAGAGGAGGTAAGCAAGGTAGGGGGAGATCCTATAACTCCTCACCATGTAAGATTTGTGGTTTATCAAATCACACTAGAGATGAGTGTTTCAGGAACTACAAGAATCAGAGAGGAAGAGGATATCAAAGAGGTGGATACTCACAGTCAAAAGGTAGATTCAACATCACCAAGGCTATAACAACAATTACAACAACAATTACAACAAAAACTACAATGGCAACTACCAAGGAGGATTCAAATCCAGAAAGGACTACACCAACTGTACAGAGGAGCAAGATGATTCTCTTCTAATCATAAACATGACTTCAAAACTAGGTACTAATGATGAACACCTATTCTACATTGACTCAGGATGCTTAGATCATGTGGCTGGCAATGTAGCACTACTCTCTGATGTTGAGGAACCAAAAGGTAAGCATCAAGTACAAACAGGTGATGACACCAAGCACTCAGTAGTTAAAGTTGGAAATGTTAAGACTTGTGATGGAAATCAAAACTTGTTGAGTAGGGTACTATATGTACCAACCATTACCAAAAACTTGATGAGTGTTGGACAGATTGTGGAGAAAGGTTTGGAGGTTAGATTCAACCAATTTGGAGCATTTGTGGAGGATCCAAGGCATGGGTTCAAGAGAATAGAAAAAGGAGAAAAATCAGGTAGACTGTATTGTACTTCATAAAGCACAAGGATGAAGTGTTTAATTGCTTTAAAAAATATCTTGCACTTGTTGAGAATCAGACAGGGAATAATTTGAAGAGACTAAGGTCCGATGGAGGAGGTGGTGAGTACTTCTCCAATGAGTTTGAAGACTTCTTGTAGGATAGAGGCATTAAGAGAGAACTACCACAAGGTATACTCCTGAACAGAATGGGGTAGCTGAGAGAAGAAATAGGTTAATTGTTGAGACAGCTAGGTCAATGTTGAATGAGAGGAAATTACCCTAACTATCTATGGGTAGAGAGTGTCTCTACTGCCACTTATCTCATAAACAGGTTACCATCTAGGTCCCTTGATGTGATGACACCCTATGAAGCATGGCATGGTAAGAGACCCTCACTAGACCATTGCAGGATATATGGATGTGTAGCATATTTACACATTCCTTCTCAGATAAGAGGTAAGCTAGACCCTAAGGCTGAGAAGTGTATCTTTATTATATATGATCTGAATCAAAAAAGATACAGGTTTTACAACCCTTCAAATAAGGGATTCATGGTTACTAGAGATGTTGTCTTTGATGAAAATGATTCTTGGTATGAGAATGAATGCAGGAAGTTTAAACTACCCTATGACTTGGAGGAGGAGTTTCCAAGTCTTGCTAAGGAGGAAACTATTCAGAATGAGGACACTACTTCAAATGATGAAGATGTTATCAACCTTGAAGAGTTCAAGGAATGGAAGTCCAAGGGCAAAGTCAAAATGAAGAAGCTTGAAGACATACCTAAATCTTCAAATCAATCAATTAGAAGATCACAAAGGGAGAGCAGAAAACCTATCAGATATGGGTATGATACCTCTCTTGTTACTAAACACTCTATTTATCTTGTTAAAGATTTGTCAATTGAAGAACCAGGATCATATGAAGAAGCCATAACCAAGACAGAATGGAAAGAAGCTATGGATGAGGAGATTGAAGCACTCAAGGAAAGTGACACATGGGAGCTAGTACCAAAGAAACAATCCATGAAGGTAATATGATCCAGATGGATCTATAAACTCAAAAGAAATTCTGATGGGTCAATTAACAGGTACAAAGCCAGATTGATAGCCAAGGGTTTTGCACAAACCCAAGTCATTGACTATGAAGAGACATTCTCACCTATGACCAAGATGCCAGCCACTAGAGTGTTGGTAAGTGTGGCTGCATCAAAAAATTGGAACATGTATCAATTGGATGTCAAGAATGCTTTCTTGAATGGATTTCAAAGGAGGTATATATGTCACAACCTCCTGGCTATGAAGATCCAAACAAGGTAACATATGTGTGCAAATTCAATAAAGGTCTTTATGGATTAAAGCAGGCACCTAGGGCATGGAATCACAGGTTAACCACATACCTCCAAGACCAAGGTTTTGTCATGAGCAAGGCAGACACTTCTCTATTCATCAAGAGAAGTAATTCAGAGGTAATATACCTATGTGTTTATGTTGATGACATCATACTTACAGGTAATGATGTCAATGGAATCAGACAAATCAAGAGCCAGATGATGAAAGAGTTCAAGATCAATGATCTTGCTCTACTAAAGTATTTTCTTCGACTTGATTTAGTATATACTAACTCTGGAATATACATTACTCAGAAAAAATACATACAGGATATGTTGAAGAAGTTTCATTTGTAGGATGCCAAAGTTGCAAGTACTCCAATGGAGGTAAACCTAACACTAAGTGCCCATCAAGGTGATGAAGTTAATGACATTACAGGTTTAAATCAAAGCATGGTGGGTAGCTTGAACTATGCTACCTTAACAAGGATATATATTGCATATGGAGTTAGTCTGCTAAGTTAGTTTATGCACAAGCCAAGGGTACCTCACCTAGAAGCTGCCAAAAGAATTCTGAAGTACCTCGAAGGCACTCAACATCATGGTTTGTATTTCCCTTACACTTCAGACATTGATATCAAGATCTATTCAGATGCAGATTGGGCAGGATGCAAGGATGATAGGAGAAGCACTTCTGGATATATTTCATTTGCAGGTGATAAACCAATATCATGGTCTTCAAAGAAGCACCCCACTGTTGCTTTATCTTCTACTGAAGTTGAGTATAGAGGATTGGCTATTTCCACCCAAGAAGCCATATGGATCAAGCTATTATATACAGAATTGGGTTTATATACTAGGTCACCAATAATCTTTGGAGACAATACAAGCTCACTTCACCTTGCAGCTAATCCCATCTCTCATGCTAGGACCAAACATATAGAGGTCCATTACCACTATGTGAGAGAGAAGCTATTAAGCAAGGACGTTCAACTAACCTATGTATCAACCAATATGCAGTGTGTAGATTTGTTGACTAAAGCTTTGGATGGAACCAAACTTTGCAGGTTCAAAGCAATGCTTGGATTGCACGATATACGTGAAGACTGAAGAGGGCTTGAAGGATACCTTGAAATCCATACATATGTGAAGAAGCATAGGAACAAATGCTAGTGGTTAATTACCACTTTATCTCTTTGTAAAAGTCAGATTTGACTTTGGAATCTTTGTAAACACCTACCAAGGAAATCTCGTGAACTTTATTAGTTGTAAAGCATCAATCAAGTAGATGGAATATCTCCTAGGATATAGGAGCTTGATTAAAGAGAGCCAAAGTTTGAATTCAAATTCAAACTTTGAACTAAATCACTATAAAAGGTCAACTCAAAAAGTCGTAGGAAAGAAGACTCATTTTTCGAGCTCATCACTGTCATTTCTGAGTGTGTGTGAGGCCTACACTCTAGCCCACACCTATCTATTGATATAGCGATTACATTCTTTGCATAAAGCATTTTACGTTTGATAAAGAGGGTCGTGGTGAGGTTTTCTTGACTGGGAGACACCTAGATGTCGGGGTCTCTTCGGTGATGTAGGTGGAAGACATACCCAGCCTCGCCATAGGAAGTGTATGATAGTTGTTCATAGGTGCTCGATAAGCCTAGTTGGATTCTATTAGGTAATTGATTATATGCAGTTGAGTTAGTGATTTACTATGCATGCAAACATGTTAGTACTAGCAATTTTATGATATTTTGACACTGGTCATATGCTCAGTTTGCAAAGAATACTCTGGCAAAATTTTTCCAGATTTTTGGTTTTGTCAACTATATAGTGGTCGATTTACTCCTTGATACACTTATTCTTTGGTGTTTGGACTCTTCGAGCTCCATTATCATTCCATTCAGTTCTATACCATCATGGCATCAGAGGTCTCAGGCACATCTAGTGGATCACGGTCTAGTGATAGTGTTCCGAGGAGGAGCTATAACTTGTAGGGCAAAGAACATTTTGAGATCCAAAAATTTGATGGCACAAACTTTGGTCTATGGAAGAATCACATTAAAGATGTGCTGATTCAAAGGAGGCAGTGGAAGCCAGTAAATGGAATTTCAAAGAAGCCTGCTGACATGGATGAAGATGATTGGGATGAGTTAGATGAAATGGCCAAGTCTACCATTTACTTGCACCTGAAAGATAATGTTTACTTTAACGTATTAGATTGTGAAATTGCAGAGGAGCTTTGGAAGAAGTTATGCAATACATATGAAAAAGAGACGACATCAAATAAAGTGTATCTGATGAGAAAATTATATGACCTTCGCATAAAGCACACAAATAGTGTTGCTTCTCATCTAAATGAGTTTGATGCTATTTTCTCCCACTGATAGGCTCAGAAAATGGAAATGGATAACGAAATGAAAGTAGTATTGTTGTTATGCACCCTGCCATCATCATGCGATACATTTTGCACAACTATTAGCAATAGTGCACCTAGTGGTAAACTTGTCTATGATGACATATGTGGAGCACTCTTGAGTGAGGAGATTCGTAGAAAAGCTATGGTTGGCACTCAGAGTGGAGATTCATATAATGTTTCTGATTCTTACCAAGGAAAGAATCAGCAACGTGGTAGGAGCAAGAACAAGGAGAAGAATGGTCAATGGAATAAGAGTAGAAGTAAATCAAGGAAGAGGGATATAGAATGCCATTATTTTCATAAGAAATGACATATGAAGAAAGACTGTTATGCATTAAAGAATGCTAAAAGTAAACGACAGAACGTTGATGGGCATGCTAAACAATTACCTGCACCATCTACTTCGACTGTGAAGATTGAACAAATTAATGCTATTTGTGATGATGCTGACATGTTGACACTTGATAGTACTGTGCCATCTGAGCTTCTTATGCCTGATTCTCTTTCCCACACTTGGATGGTAGATTTTGGTGCTTCTTTCCATGTGACACCACACAAAGAATGGTTCTCTAATTATGCAGCAGAGTCTCTTGGTACCGTGAGACTTGGTGACTCTTACCAGTGTGATGTTGTGGGGATTGGAGATGTGGTTGTGTAGTTCATTGATGGTTCAAAATTTACTATGCATAATGTACGCTATGTACCTCAGTTATCACACAATTTGATGTTAATTGCTCAACTTGATGACCTTGGTTACAAGGTGGTCTTCTATGCTCAGCCCTTTTGCATATCAAAGGGCATTATGGTTATTGCAAAAGGAAGCAAAGTTGGCTCACTTTATCCTTTATTTGTATCACAGAAAGAACATTTGTTAGTTGTTACTGAACAGCCTATGGCTTGTATTTGGCATGGTCGTTTGGGCCATATATCTCGTAGTGGAGTGGAAAATCTTTCGCGTTCTGGCTACTTACCTGTGTTATCTTTCTCTAATTTTTCATTTTGTGAGCATTTTCAATATGGAAAGAAAACCAAAAATGTGCATAGAATGCACATTGACTCTTCAATTCAGCCTGTAGATCTCATTCATACAGATGTGTGTGGTCCTATGCCCATTAGGTCCTTAGGTGGATCTCTTTAGTTTCTCACTTTCATAGATGATGCTACTAGAAAAGTCTGGGTATATCCTATCAAATCGAAGGACGAGGTATTCCCTACTTTCAAAAAATGGCTTGCTTCAATTCAGACTGAAAAAGGAACTAAGCTTAAGGCTTTACTAATGGGGGCGAGGTAGATCTTACATATGATATCTATATGGAAAAACCAAAGGGTTATGTAGTTCCTCGTAAGGAAAGTCTAGTTTGTAAGCTTAAGAAGAGCTTCTATGGACTTAAAGAGTCTCCTAGACAATGGTACCAAACATTTGATGCTTTTATGAAGTCTCAAGGCTATTCTCAAAGCAATGAGGATCGTTATCTCTACGCAAAGAGAGGCTAAGATGGTAGGTTGATATGCTTGATACTTTATGTTGATGATACGCTGATTGCGGGGAAGTCCTATTATGATTTGTCAATTCTCAAAAAGAAGTTAAGTCAGACATTTGATATTAAGGATTTGGGGGATGCCAAACATATTCTTGGCATGCGCATTACTCATGATAGGAGCGAAAGATGCATATACTTGTCTCAAAGTGAGTAGATATCCAAAGTAATTCACATGTTCAATATGCAACGTGAAAAGGCATTGAGTACATCTTTACCTACATATGTGAAATTAAGCAAGGATGATTGCCCCAAATCAGAGGAGGAAAAGGAATTCATGACCAAAATTCCCTATCAGTCTGCTCTTGTTAGTCTCATGTATGCTATGGTAACTACCAGACCAGACATTGCATTTGCAGTGGGAGTTCTGCGCAGATATATGTCTAATCCTAGAAAGAAACATTGGGAAGCAGTCAAGATGATTTTAAGATATCTGAGTGGCACTACAGACAAGTGTCTATGCTTAGGTAGAGGGAAAGCATCCATTATTGTTTACAAAGATTCTGACTATGCTGGTTGTGTAGACAATCGTAAGTCTACATCCGTGTACATTTTTCATTTTGTTGGAGGTACTATCTCTTGGAGAGCTCGTCTTCAAGAATGTACAATTGTTTCCACCACAGAAGCAAAGTATGTTGTAGCAAGTAAGGCATGTAAGGAAGCATTGTGGCTTTCTTGTCTTGCTTGTGATATGGGTTTACCTCAGCATGTACCTCGTTTGCTCATTGATAGTCAAAGTGCCATTGCTTTGGCTAAGAATTTGTTCTATTATGCAAATATCAAGCACATTGAGGTGAGGTATCACTTCATTCGAGATTGCTTAGCCACTGAGCACATTTTTCTTGGAAATGTTCACACTCGAGATAATGCTGCAGATTCTTTGACGAAAGCTCTACTACAGGATAGCTTTCGACACTGTTTTCACTTGATGTGGGTTACTTGATTCTCGATCTTACACAGTCACTTATACACTGTGTAACATGCCCATCAAGTGGGAGGTATAGTTTGTATACTTACACTCAGGTATTATTTATCATTCTTTATTTTTCTCCCATAGTTACTTTGGCCATGTTGGCTTTTAGTGGGAGATTGTTACCATTAGTGTCCATGTGAAAGGCCAAATAGCCACCAAACACTTCCTTGTATATGTTCTTTAATAAAACATATAGTGGCATGGTCAGACAGAGACTGTAAGTTTGACCCCATTTGTAAGAACTAAGAAGTCTGTCTTCGTGCTCATCTGTGTACTGTGTTTTCTGTGTATTTTGCAACATCCGTGCGAAGTACTGTGTGTGGCCTCAAGAGCTCGATTTTCTACTCCGAGGATATGATCGTGGAGCTCTCAAGAAGGAGATCGCACTGTGTTTCATCGCCAACGAATTACTTTAGTTGAAAGTAGTGATGTATTTTGGATGTTGGCTATTGAAAGATAAGTTGGATGGTACCAGTTACCTAGTGGAGATAGCTTTGAAGATGGTGATATTCTTCAGGTTCCTATTGGTGTTGTAGTTCCTATTCCACCTATTGTAGATCAACTTTGTTGGGATGATAGAGATTCTTAGGCACATGCATTGATAGCCTTGTCTATCAAACATGTCATTATTCCTCACATTCACTCCTGTAGTACAACAAAGGATGCTTGGGATACATTTACCACTTTATACTAGGCAAGGAATGAGGCTCCTATTCCTTACCTTCGAAAATAGCTGGAGAGTGAGCACATGAATGAAAGAGATTTAATGGATAGTATTTTGACAAAGATCAAAGATTTGAAGGAGCAGTTGATTACTCTTGATGAAGTCTTGCATGACAGTTCACTTGTGAAGACTATTCTGAATGGTCTTCTAGATTCATATAAGAGTTTTGCTTCTACTCTTCGATTGATGATGAAAGGCAATCCAAATGCCTTAACATTTGATGAGTTAATCTTTGTTATGTTGCATGAAGATCATTCTAGGCAAAACAAGTCCATTATGCATGTTGTAGGTCAAGCTTTCATAGCTAGTGAGAAGGGCCAAGGTAAGTGGAGTTCATGTACTAGTAAGCAAAAATCTTGTAATTCCGCACAATTAAAGAAGGATGACAAAGAGGAGAAGAAAACAGAAAAGAAAAAAAATATTTTGCAAATACTATAAAGGAAATGATCATGTCATAAAGAGTTTTCCAAAACTTACTACAAAAGAGGCAAAGAAAAAAGAGGTTAGAATGGTTGTTGCAGAAGCTTCTACACCAAAATACGAGTCTACAAATCTTGTGCAGAATGAAGAATGCGGATTTACTATTTTATGCAGTTATGACTCATCTTCTCATGAACACTGTGTGTGTGTGTGTAGTACACTCAGCTGTTTGGTACTTTGATAGTGGGGCAACCAAACATATAACCTCGCAGTGCAGTGTCTGCACTTCAATTGAGCCTACCTACAAGGAATACTATCACATTTGTCAACAACTCCTCTTATCCTGTCATGGGAGTTGGTAAGATCATTTTGTCTACTACTAATGATAGTTCTTTTACATTGTTAGATGCTTTATTTGTGCCAGGGATCAAGAAAAATCTATTATCATTTTCAACATTAGCCAAGATTGGCTTGGTTGTGAAATTTGTTGATGACATGTGTAAGTTGAGGATCTATCAAATGGTGACATCATCATTGCTTCTAGAATTTTATGTCGTGGGCTATATAAGCTCATATATTATGCAAAATCTTTGAATGATTCAACATGTATAGCTCAAGATTCTTAGGGTATGTCAAATGGAAAGCTTTGGCATGCACACTTTGGTCACCTGAATTTTGCTACACCTACAGAAATTTGAAATGGTTTCTTCTCTAGCCAAACTTGAGGCACCTAGTAAAAATGTTTGTGAAGGCTTTATTTTGGGCAAAACGCAGCATTCCTCCTTCCCAAAAGATGGTTCAATATGTGCCACTCAAAAATTCTAGCTTATTTACAGTGATGTTTATGGTCCTATGCAAACACCTTCTTTTGGGAACTATCTTCACTTCATGACTTTTGTTCATGCTTTTTCTAGGCATGCACAGGTATATCCATTGAAAGCAAAGTCTGAAGCGTTTATGTGCTTCAAACAGGTTCTAGTTTTGGCTGAAAATCTATCAATGTGTAAAATGGGCACCCTCTCTTTTGATCAAGGGGGAGAATAGATGTCTTTTGATTTCAATAAATTTTTGTCTAAGCGTGGTAGAGTTGGAAAAGTTGTGGTTGACAAAGCCACTATCTCCATCTAATCTGATGCTCTTTAAAGAACTTGGAAAGTCTTTTTGAATTATCTGTGTCCACTCCTTGAACTTGGAAAGTGCATCCTCTTTATGTTTTAGTGAATAAACCCAATTGTACCTAGTGAAGTCATCTTCTATCAAGAAGACGTAAAGTGACCCACTTGGTGTGTTGTGTACATACGTGCACAAAGATAAGAATGGTCTTCTGCTAAGGGTTTAGATGAGGAAATCGATGCTTCCATATGCAAAGGGGTAAATGTTTTCTTAGCACATGCTTAGAAGTTCACATCCACTTGTGTGATCTTGGGTAAAACCTTGACAAGATGAATTAAAGAGAGCTTTGCTAAGTAAGAGTTTTGTCAAAATCTAAAATTCCACAAGCTAAAACTTGGGTCCTTGGCCATGAAGCTCAAAAGCTTCTAGATGCCTTTTTCTTTGAATCCTTGACCTATGACTTTTTTGTATTCTTGATCATTGACCTAAACTATTTTATTATCAAATTGCACCATCATGTTGCACTTAGTAATGGCCTTTACTTATTGAAGGTTCTTGTAAAGGCTTGGTACATAAAGAACACCTTTAAGTTACTTGGTCTCAGTTTTCGAGTTTGTGATGTGAACTCTCATAGTTCCTTGGATCTCAACACACTTGTTATCTCCAAGATGAACTTGGACTTTGTGCTCTTGAAACTCATGAAAGTCATCTTTGTCATTGCACATGTATGATGTAGCCCCACTATAAAAAATCCATTGTTTTTTAGGAGTGGATGTGGCACCTGCCTTGTGTTTAGTTGTAAGCAAAATAGCTTCACTTGTGCAATGAGTTTGATGCTCAGTCTTTGGAGTAGACTTGGTCTTGTCCTTTTTTTCTTCTTGAAGCAATACTTTCCTATTTCTAGGCTTGCCACAAAAGTTGCAAGTAAATTTGAGTGACTCTTTGACCTTTAGTCTTGTTGAAAGTAGCTTTGGCCTTCATAGCTATTTCTTGTGTACTTTGAGTCTTTTGCCGTGAGTCATGGAGAAGCAAAAGTCTTGTTACTTCTTACCAAGTGTGTTCTTGACCTTTTTTGTAAAGAATGACCATCACAAATGTCTCATAGGATCTAGGAAGCGTGATAGGCAATCTAATTGGCATTTCTCCACTTAAGATCTTTCATCCACAAAGTGATAACTTCTGCTGACGATCTTCAAATTGTGTGATCATCTTTGATATAGTCTCGACATGAGGACAAATAGAACGATTGTGGAAGTGGGCCTCTAAAGCATAAATCTTTGAAGGAGATTTATCTTCATATAGACTTGCTAGTGTGTTACAAGCAACTTTGGAATAGAAGCAATGATATGAACCTTTTTCAATTCATCATATGCTGGAAGAATTTTATCTAAGGTTCCTTTGTCCTTGAAATTTGAAATATTCTAAGAATCTAAATCTTTGACTCTATCTGATTCAAGTTCTAACCCATCTATAAATTCATGGAGAAGATTTGTGTACATATATGCACACATGATATTATTCCATAGCTGTGTTCTTCCTTAGGCAAAAAAATGGGCATAAATGAAGTTAAATAACCTTTCATGGATGATGTATTTTCTTCTTTCTTTGACATTAGAAAACTTGGAGTAGGGGGCTTAAAATAGTCCTTAAGAAAATAGAATCCTTTGGGGCAAAGAGAGGGGGGGCTCAGAGTAACCATTCACTTGATGATGAGAGAGACACCTTGGAGGGGGGCCTAGAGTAACCCTACACTTGATGATGAGAGAGAGAAACCTTGGAGGGGGGGTTAGAATAGCTCAAACTTGCATGGACAGACACCCTCTTTGGGGCTTAAACTTGTGTCCCAAAGCACACACACAAAATAAGTTCTTTGTATGTTCTTGAGTTACAAAGTTGGGCACTTAGTGTAATGTCAATCACTGATTAACATCTATGCCAAATCAGTCATTCATCCTTCAATTGCTTGCAATGTTGATTGAGCAATGATTCATTCCCTGATGAGAGAGAAGTTGATGCACTCTCTTTCTCTATCATGTCTGAGACTGACTCTCCTTATTATTATAGTAGAGATTCATTCTGTCTCTCTCTCTCTCTCTTGCTTGGTCTTTGCAAGATGATGCCTATTTTCTTGTAGTGCTTTGTGTCAAGAAGTCCCACAACTCGAGACTGATAGGTATGGATAACTCCACTAAAGATGATACATGAGATCCCACAACCCAAGATTGTAGGTATGAAATAAGATATCTGGATTACAAGAACTCCATTCAAGGAGATGAACTAGATACAAGAATTAACTCGACAAGATCTTATATCGGAGATTACATTAGGACACACTAGGATATCCAAGATACTAGACTAGACGAGACTAGAACAAGGCATAAGCCTAGAACTCGAACAGGAACTTGGAAAGTACTTACTTCGAGATTAGGACTTCTTGAGCTCCCAAGACTAGAATTTGAAAGACTGAGGATGTATGTGGCCAATCCCTCCTTATATAGGTGTTCGAGATCACTTACCAAAGGCAATTCAAAGGCGCTTATGATTTGATGATGCCATCAATGATGTCAACAATTCGAACAAGACATCTAGATGTTAGAATCCAGCAAGTAGATAGTGGATCTTAGGGTTTTGGCATGTTCCGAATGCAATGCAAGCATTAATTTCTCCAAATTATGAAACAAGCATGAGATATAGAAGTCAGATGGAATCTGAGGTTTAGGATGGTTTGCTTTTTCCACAACATCACCTCCCTCTCAAGCGATGAGTTCCACATGGAGTGGTTATGTGACTATGAGATCTTCTAGAACTTGAATCTTGATAGATCTTGGTCTCTGTAGAGTTCTTGATATGTGGTACTAGAACACAATGAGAATGGATATCCATCAAGGGCAGGATTCTTCGGCCCCATTATTTGGTGTAACTTGAGCTTATTCGGATAAGGGTGAATAGTTTTTGAGCGGTATTCTAGCACTTTTCAATTCAACATGCTTTCAATAAAAAAAATCTTGCAATCAAAATATTTGCCCATAAAATAGTACCGTGCAATGTACTATCGCTAGAGTTACATTCTTTTTCTATGAACTTACAATGTGGTACAAAATGCAAGGTATAAAGTACTTTTAAAGAATAGTATTTAGAATTATAAAAGTAAAGAAAACTATAAGCTTCCATATTTTGTGTGCTAAAAACTATTGTGATTTTTTGAGTCAACATTGAATCTTACTTCACAATAGTATGTGTATGTGTATGTGCGTGTATGGTTGTGAGTTCAAATCTATTTGTTTGACTCAACATCGATTCTTACTTCACAATGTATGTGTATGTATGATTGTGAGTTAAAATCTATTGTAATTTTTTGACTCGACATTGATTCTTACTTCACAATAGTATGTGTATGTATATGTTCTTGTATGATTGTGAGATAAAATATATTGTGAATAGCTAACTCAACATTGATTCTTACTTCAACATATTATATGTATGTGTATGTGTGTGCATGATTCAGTGCTAAAATCTTTTGTGATGGTCTAACTCAAGATTGATTCTCACTTCACAACACTATGTGTATTTGTTTATGTGTATGTATATGTGTATGCTTGTGAGTTAGAAACTATTCTGATTTTCTTACTCAACATTGATTCTCACTTTATGATAATATGTGTATGCATATGTGCTTGCATGATTGTGAGATCAAATCTATTGTGATTTTCTCACTCAACATTGATTCTTACTTCTTAGAGTATATGTATGTCTTATATATGTCTATGTGTATGTGCATGTATGATTGTGAGATAAACTCTATTGTGATGTTATAACTCAATATTGATTCTTACTTCACAGTAGTCTATGTATGTGTATGTGTCTTTACGATTTTGAGTTACAAACTATTGTAGTGTGTTGGGAAAATTTATAGCTTCTTTTTTATAATTCAACGGGTCTAAGAAGGTGTTGATAAGTGAAATGAAGCATTCTAGGTTGCTAGATGGCTTTCTCTTGTAGACTTATCATCACATCCTTGGGACCCTTGAATTACAAAGGGATCGAAGAAAGTGTTGATCCAATCGAACAAACCCTTGTATGCGAGGTCCTCTTGCCACACCACTCACGCAACATGCACCGTGTGGTTGGGGAAGAGTGATGTGGGACAGGGGGATATTGAGCTTGGGAGGTGGAGAGGATATGAATCAAATTGGTGTGCAAATTTGGGCAAGGTCTTGGAGAAGGACATGGAGATTTTGTATGAGCTCAGGGCCTTTGTTGAAGAGTTCACGTCTTCTTTTGGAGGTATCGATTGTTCATGGGTTGCCAATACAAAGCTAAGGAAGCTACATCAAGGAAATAGACTTGCTTCTATCTATGCATCAGAATTCCAAAAAATCATTTGTGATCTCACATGGCATGAGGATTATTTTATTAACCAATTTTGATGGGGCCTACAAGATGATATCAAGGACCTTATGTTAACCATGTCCAAGGTAAACACTTTAAATGACTTCATGAATCAAGCATTTGACTATGATCATAGGTTGTTTGAGAGAAAGCAAGAGAGGATGATTTGTATTCAAGATCACGAATACAAGTTCACCTTAGTTCCTCAACAACATGTGTTGGAAGAATCTCAACCAGAACCCATGTAGTTGGATAACATCAGGGTCAAGCGACACCAAAGGAAAGAAAACATTGAAAAGACAATGCATTATGTTTTTATTGTGGAGATCATGATCATATAGTATTAAAATGTCCTAATAAGAAGAAGAAACAAGTTGGAATAAGGACTTCTACAATGACCATCCCACATCAAAAGGATCATTGTCAAAGTGAAAAGAGGAATATTGCCCATCATTATAATTTAAGGTGATGTTCTAAAAAGAAGAATAGCACGAAGCTGTACATGTGCCTCGACGAGACAAATCGTTCAATGCATACTTTTTACTCTATCGAGAGGTAGTTGTGAAAAAACATCCAAACTATGAAAAAAAACATACTTCTCATCAACAGAGATGGTTCAGTAAACAACTACCTCTCGATAGAGTAAAAAGTATGCATTGAACGATTCGTCTCGTAGAGGCACATGTGCAAGGCTATTCCTTTTTTAAACATGAACTTAAATTATAAAAGGGAAGGTAAACTGAGGTACAATTATAAAAGGGAAGGTAAACTGAGGAACAAGACAATACCAATGTGACTTGTGAAATGCCAATTCCAGCATAGATCCCGTGGGGTGCTCTACGTTCTATTATTTGTTATCCTATGATTTGATTATTCGTGAATAATTATAAACCTTTATGCAGATATTTGTTATTTAGCCCAATTATTTGGTGTAACTTGAGCTTATTCGGATAAGGGTGAATAGTTTTTGAGCGGCATTCTAGCACTTTTCAATTCAACATGCTTTCGATTAAAGGATCTTGCAATCGAAATATTTGCCCATAAAAATAATACCCTACAATGTACTATCGCTAGAGTTACATTCCTTTTTGTGAACTTACAATGTGGTACAAAATGCAAGGTATAAAGTACTTTTAAAGAATAATTTTTAGAATTATAAAAGTAAAGAAAACTATAAGCTTGCATATTTTGTGTGTTAAAAACTATTGTGATTTTCGGAGTCAACATTGAATCTTACTTCACAATAGTATGTGTATGTGTATGTGCGTGTATGGTTGTGAGTTCAAATCTATTTGTTTGACTCAACATCCATTCTTAATTCACAATGTATGTGTATGTATGAGATTAAGTTAAAATCTATTGTAATTTTTTGACTCGACATTGATTCTTACTTCACAATAGTATGTGTATGTATATGTTCTTTTATGATTGTGAGAAAAAATATATTGTGAATAGCTAACTCAATATTGATTCTTACTTCAACATATTATATGTATGTGTATGTGTGTGCATGATTCACTGCTAAAATCTTTTGTGTCTGATTTTCTTACTCAACATTGATTCTCACTTTATGATAATATGTGTATGCATATGTGCTTGCATGATTGTGACATCAAATCTATTGTGATTTTGTCACTCAACATTGATTCTTACTTCTTAGAGTATATGTATGTCTTATATATGTGTATGTGTATGTGCATGTATGATTGTGAGATAAAATCTATTGTGATGTTCTAACTCAATATTGATTCTTACTTCACGGTAGTCTATGTATGTGTATGTGGCTTTATGATTTTAAGTTAGAAACTATTGTAGTGTGCTGGGAAAATTTGTAGCTTCTTTTTTATAATTCAACAGGTCTAAGAAGGTGTTGATAAGTGAACTAAAGCATTCTAGGTTGTTAGATAGCTTTCTCTTGTAGACTTATCATCACATCCTTGGGACCCTTGAATTACAAAGGGATCGAAGAAAGTGTTGATCCAATCAAACAAACCCTTGTATGCGAGGTCCCCTTGCCACACCACTCACACAACATGCACCGTGTGGTTGGGGAAGAGCGATGTGGGACACGGGGAGATTGATCTTGGGAGGTGGAGACGATAGGAGTCAAATTGGTGTGCAAATTTGGGCAAGGTCTTGGAGAAGGACATGGAGATTCTGTATGATCTCACGGCCTTTGTTCAAGAGTTCACGTCTTCTTTTGGAGGTATCTTTTGTTCATGGGCTGCCAATACAAAGCTAAGCAAGCTACATCAAGGAAATAGACCTGCTTCTATCTATGCATTAGAATTCCAAAAAATCATTGGTGATCTCACAAGGCATGAGGATTATTTTATTAACCAATTTTGATGGGGCCGACAAGAGGATGTCAAGGACCTTATGTTAACCATGTCCAAGGTAAACACTTCAAATGACTTCATGAATCAAGCAATTGACTATGATCATAGGTTGTTTGAGAGAAAGCAAGAGAGGATGATTTGTATTCAAGATGAGGAGCACAAGTTCACCTTAGTTCCTCAACAACATGTGTTGGAAGAATCTCAAGCAGAACCCATGTAGTTGGATAACATCAGGGTCAACCGACACCAAAGGAAAGAAAACATTGGAAAGACCATGCATTATGTTTTTATTGTGGAGATCATGATCATATAGTATTCAAATGTCCTAATAAGAAGAAGAAGCAAGTTGGAATTAGGAATTCTATAATCACCATCCCACATCAAAAGGATCATTGTCAGATTCAAAACAGGAATATTGCCCATCATAAGAATCATGCCCTTGATTCTATACCTAGATATACTACAAAACCTTTCGAGTTTCATCATGGATATCCATTCTCATTGTGTTCTAGTACCACATATCAAGAACTCTACAGAAACCAAGATCTATAAAGATTCAAGTTCTAGAAGATCTCATAGTCACATAACCGCTCCTTGTAGAGCTCATCGCTTGAGGGGGAGGTGATGTTGTGGAAAAAGGAAACCATCCTAAACCTCATATTCCATATGACTTCTATATCTCATGACTGTTTCATAATTTCGAGAAATTAATGCTTGCATTGCATTCGGAACGTGCCAAAATCCTAAGATCCACTATCTAGTTGCTCGATTCTAACATCTAGATGTCTTGTTCAAATTGCTGACATCATTGATGGCATCATCAAATCATAAGCGCCTTTGAATTGCCTTTGATAACTGCCCTTGAACACCTATATAAGGAGGGATTGGCCACATACATCCTCAGTCTTTCAAACTATGAAAAAAAACATACTTCTCATCAACAGAAATGGTTGAGTAAACAACTCCCTCTCGATAGAGGAAAAAGTATGCATTGAACGATTTGTCTCGTCGAGGCACATGTACAGCTTCGTGCTATTCTTTTTTTTTGAACATCAACTTAAATTATAAAAGGGAAGGTAAATTGAGGTACAATTATAAAAGGCAACGTAAACTGAGGTACAAGACAATACCATTGTGAATTGTGGAATGCCAATTCTAGCATAGATCCCCTCGGGTGCTCTACGTTCCATTATTTGTTATCCTATGATTTGATTATTCGTGAATAATTATAAACCTTTATGGTAGATATTTGTTATTTGGCCCAATTATTTGGTGTAACTTGAGCTTATTTGGAGAAGGGTGAATAGTTTTTGAGGAGTATTCTAACACTTTTCAATCAACATGCTTTTGATAAAAAAGTCTTGCAATCGAAATATTTCCCCATAAAATAATACCCTGCAATGTACTATTGCTAGAGTTACATTCTTTTTTGTCAACTTAAAATGTTGTACAAAATGCAAGGTATAAAGTACTTTTAAAGAATAGTATTTAGTATTCGTGAATAATTATAAACCTTTATGGCAGATATTTGTTATTAGACCCAATTATTTGGTGTAACTTAAGCTTATTCGGATAAGGGTGAATAGTTTCTGAGCGGTATTCTAACACTTTTAATTTCAACATGCTTTCAATTCAACTATTGTGATTTTCTAGGTCAACATTGAATCTTACTTCACAATAGTATGTGTATGTGTATGTGCGGGTATGATTGTGCGTTCAAATCGATTTGTTTGACTCAACATTGATTCTTACTTCACAATATATGTGTATGTATGATTGTGAGTTAAAATCTATCATGATTTTTTGACTCGACATTGATTCTTACTTCACAATAGTATGTGTTTGTATATGTTCTTGTATGATTGTGAGATAAAATATATTGTGATTAGCTAACTCAAGATTGATTCTTACTTCAACATATTATATGTATGTGTATGTGTGTGCATGATTCAGTGCTAAAATCTTTTGTGATTGTCTAACTCAACATTGATTCTCACTTCACAATACTATGTGTATTTGTTTATGTGTATGTATATGTATATGCTTGTGAGTAAGAAACTATTCGGGTTCGCCTTCTCAACATTGATTATCACTTTATGATAATATGTGTATGCATACGTGCTTGCATGATTGTGAGATCAGATCTATTGTGATTTTCTCACTCAACATTGATTCTTACTTCTTAGAGTATATGTATGTCTTATATATGTGTATATGTATGTGCATGTATGATTGTGAGATAAAATCTATTGTGATGTGCTAACTCAATATTGATTCTAACTTCACAGTAGTCTATGTATGTGTATGTGCCTTTATGATTTTGAGTTAAAAACTATTGTAGTGTATTGGGAAAATTTGTATTTTCTTTTTCATTATTCAACGGGTCTAAGAAGCTGTTGAAAAGTGAACTAAAGCATTCTAGGTTGCTAGATGGCTTTCTCTTGTAGACTTATTATCACATCGTTGGGACTCTTGAATTACAAAGGGATCCAAGAAAGTATTGATCAAATCGACCAAACCCTTGTATGCGAGGTTCTCTTGCCACACCACTCACACAACATGCACCGTGTGGTTGGGGAAGAGCAATGTGGGGCAGGGGGAGATGATATGAATGAAATTAGTATGCAAAGTTGGGCAAGGTCTTAGAGAAGGACATGGAGTTTTTGTATGAGCTGAGGGACTTTGTTCAAGAGACGTGTGTTCTTTTGGAGGTATCGATTGTTCATGGGTTGCCAAGAAAAAGCTAAGGAAGCTACATCAAGAAAATAGACCTGCTTCTATTTATGCATCAGAATTCCAAAAAATTATTTGTGATTTCACATGGCATGAGGATTATTTTATTAACCAATTTTGATGGGCCCTGATAATAGGTTATTTGAGAGAAAGCAAGAGAAGAAGATTTGTATTCAAGATCGGGAATATACGTTCACCTTAGTTCCTCAACAACATGTGTTGGAAGAATCTCAATCAGAACCCATGTAGTTGGATAATATCAGGGTCACAGGACACCAAAGGAAAGAAAACATTGAAAAGACAATGCATTATGTTTTTATTGTGGAGATCTTGATCATATAGTATTCAAATGTGCTAATAAGAAGAAGAAGCAAGTTGGAATTAGGACTTCTACAATCACCATCCCACATCAAAAGGATCATTGTCAAAATCAAAAGAGGAATATTGCCCATCATGAGAATCATGCCCTTGATTCTGTACCTAGGTATACTACAAACCCTTTCGAGTTTCATCATGGATATCCATCATCATTGTGCTCTAGTACCAGATATCAAGAACTCTACAAAGATCAAGATCTATGAAGATTCAAGTTCTAGAGGATCTCATAGTCACATAGCTGCTCCTTGTGGAACTCCTAGCTTGAGGGGGAGGTGATGTCATGGACAAAGGAAACCATCATAAACCTCATATTCCATGTGACTTCTATATCTCCTTCAATAGAATAGGCCGCTCTCGGAGCCGTTTTATAGGCAATACACACAAGGGGATATACACAAGCTGATTTAAACTTCTCTGCACGGGCAACATCTTAAAACAGTTGAGGATGAGACTGGCCACTACTAGTCGTTTCACTTTCACAATGGGCAGTGGGCATAATGGTGTTGCACTTGAAAATGAGAAACAGATATGTGATTACTGCGTCTGGGCTTATGTGAACATGGAAGGTATTGTGAATTCGTTTGTTAAACAACGTACAAAACAAAACAAATCATGTATTCCAGGCTTTATTCCAACTTACCAAGTCTCTGAGAAGTGTGGTCCGTGATGTTATGTGCTGCGGATCACTCATTGGTCCTGCGATGTTATGTGACCTCATGCCTCTCCGCACCTAGTTTCACTTTACAAGCTCTAGGTCCAACAGTACTTTCTGCACAGTGGCTACTAAAAAGATCTTCACTTTTTATTTTTAATGGAGGTTCAACAAAGGCTTACTCCTAGAGCTTTAACTTTGAAAGAACATACTATTGACTGACTTGCAATCCCCCTCTAGAGTAAGGCAATCGATTATGTTATTGTGGAGATCATGATCATATGGTATTCAAATGTCCTAAGAAGAAGAAGAAGAAGCAAGTTGGAATTAAAACTTCTAGAAAAACCATCCCACATTAAAAGGATCATTGTCATAATGAAAAGAGGAATATTGCCCATCATGAGAATCGTGCCCTTGATTTTATACCTAGATATACTACAAACCCTTTCTGGTTTCATTATGGATATCCATCATCATTGTGTTTGAGTACCACATGTAAAAAACTCTACAAAGACCAAGATCTATGAAGATTCAGGTTCCAAAACATCTCACGGTCACATAACCGTTAATCATGGAACTTGCCGCTTGAGGAGGAGGTGACATTATGGACAACGAAAACCATCATAAACCTCATATTCCGTGTGACTTCTATATCTCATGATTGGTTTAGAATTCAGAGAAATTAATGCTCCCATTGCATTTTGAATGTTCCAAAACCCTAAGATCGACTGTCTACTTGCTAGATACTGACATCTAGAAGTCTTGTTTGAATTGTTGATATCTTTGATGACAACATCGTATCGTAAATGCCTTTGAATTGCCTTTGATAACCACCCTTGAATACCTATATAAGGAGTGCTTGGCCACATACATCCTTACTCTTGCCAAAGCTAGTCTTGGGAGCTCAAGAAGTCCCGATCTCCACTTCCATATTTTGTGTGCTAAAAACTATTGTGATTTTTTGAGTCAACATTGAATCTTACTTCACAATAGTATGTGTACGTGTATGTGCGTGTATGGTTGTGAGTTCAAATCTATTTGTTTGACTCAACATCGATTCTTACTTCACAATGTATGTGTATGTATGATTGTGAGTTAAAATCTATTGTAATTTTTTGGCTCGACATTGATTCTTACTTCACAATAGTATGTGTATGTTTATGTTCTTGTATGATTGTGAGATAAAATATATTGTGAATAGCTAACTCAACATTGATTCTTACTTCAACATATTATATGTATGTGTATGTGTGTGCATGATTCAGTGCTAAAATCTTTTGTGATGGTCTAACTCAAGATTGATTCTCACTTCACAACACTATGTGTATTTGTTTATGTGTATGTATATGTGTATGCTTGTGAGTTAGAAACTATTCTGATTTTCTTAATCAACATTGATTCTCACTTTATGATAATATGTGTATGCATATGTGCTTGCATGATTGTGAGATCAAATCTATTGTGATTTTCTCACTCAACATTGATTCTTACTTCTTAGAGTATATGTATGTCTTATATATGTGTATGTGTATGTGCATGTATGATTGTGAGATAAACTCTATTGTGATGTTATAACTCAATATTGATTCTTACTTCATAGTAGTCTATGTATGTGTATGTGTCTTTATGATTTTGAGTTACAAACTATTGTAGTGTGTTGGGAAAATTTATAGCTTCTTTTTTATAATTCAACGGGTCTAAGAAGGTGTTGATATGTGAAATGAAGCATTCTAGGTTGCTAGATGGCTTTCTCTTGTAGACTTATCATCACATCCTTGGGACCCTTGAATTACAAAGGGATCGAAGAAAGTGTTGATCTAATCGAACAAGCCCTTGTATGTGAGGTCCTCTTGCCACACCACTCACGCAACATGCACCGTGTGGTTGGGGAAGAGTGATGTGGGACAGGGGGATATTGAGCTTGGGAGGTGGAGAGGATATGAATCAAATTGGTGTGCAAATTTGGGCAAGGTCTTGGAGAAGGACATGGAGATTTTGTATGATCTCAGGGCCTTTGTTCAAGAGTTGACGTCTTCTTTTGGAGGTAATGATTGTTCATGGGTTGCCAATACAAAGCTAAGGAAGCTACATCAAGGAAATAGACTTGCTTCTATCTATGCATCAGAATTCCAAAAAATCATTTGTGATCTCACATGGCATGAGGATTATTTTATTAACCAATTTTGATGGGGCCTACAAGATGATATCAAGGACCTTATGTTAACCATGTCCAAGGTAAACACTTTAAATGACTTCATGAATCAAGCATTTGACTATGATCATAGGTTGTTTGAGAGAAAGCAAGAGAGGATGATTTGTATTCAAGATCACGAATACAAGCTCACCTTAGTTCCTCAACAACATGTGTTGGAAGAATCTCAACCAGAACCCATGTAGTTGGATAACATCATGGTCAACAACACCAAAGGAAAGAAAACATTGAAAAGACAATGCATTATATTTTTATTGTGGAGATCATGATCATATAGTATTCAAATGTCCTAATAAGGATCATTGTCAAAGTCAAAAGAGGAATATTGCCCATCATTATAATTTAAGGTGATGTTCTAAAAAGAAGAATAGCACGAAGCTGTACATGTGCCTCGACGAGACAAATCGTTCAATGCATACTTTTTACTCTATCGAGAGGTAGTTGTTTACTGAACCATCTCTGTTGATGAGAAGTATGTTTTTTTTCATAGTTTGGATGTGCTATTGAGCACCTAGGTTCGGCTGTATGAAATATATATATATATATATATATATATATATATATATATATATATATATATATATATATATATGTGTGTGTGTGTGTGTGTGTGTAATAATTCTAATTGAAAGCTATTTCTAAATCCGTTTTCCTCCATTCACAAAGCAAACGGATTTTCAAATGCTCTTGTATTCCACAGACAAGAGATAGAGTGAATATGTTCGTTTCTATACATTTTCTTAATTAGCTGTGAATATGAACATATATATGCGTTGAGTATGAGGCGAATATTGCATGCACACATTGTTTGAAAGCACACATATAGATGCGTTGAGTATGAGACGAATCCATGCACAAATCTTTGAACTTTGGGAACCGGTTTGAACATTTTTTTTTTTTTCTTTTGTGACAAAAGCGTTTTAAAATTAGAAAAGAAAGGAGAATGATGAAGATGATAATTGAAACTATTTCCGGACCCAAAGCTCGTAAACTCCCCCTCCCCCACACACACACACTTGTGTCTGTGTCTGTAGATAAGTCGGCTATTTTCTGGCTCGGTCCTCGTCCATCTCTCAATATCGTGAATTCGAATGATGCAAAAGTCATTCTATCATCCAATTACAAGGAGTACGTCAAATTCCCGACTCTTCAAATAGTATTTCAGCGCGTCTTTGGGCGCAGCATTTTGACCATCGACGGTGACGAATGGGCACAACGACGACGAATTCTGAACCCTGCTTTTGCATCCGGCAAACTCAAGGTGTGTGTGGGTTTGTATGTGTCTGTGTGTGTATATGAGAGAGAGAGAGAGTTGTTGATAAAGGATGTATACCCATCATACTTTTCATTGATGTTGTTTCTCCTCAGGCTATGGGCGCACAAATGTTGGTGTGCATTCAGGAGATGCTTGATGATTGGGAACGAGAAGTACTGGAGACGAATGCTGCAACTGGAGAGCTTGAATTGGATATGATCAAAGAATTTACTAAAGTGTCTGCTGACGTACTATCTCGCACCTGTTTTGGCAGTAATTTCAAGGAAGGCAAGGCCGTTTTTGAAGATCAGGAAGGCTTGATAGAAGCTAAATATCAAGATGCTGTTCGCTATGCCATAATTCCTCTTTACAGGTGAAAAAACTGAATCTCCCTGAAAAATATAGAAGAAAAAACAAAAACTGTATTGCGAATATTCATCCACTATTTTTGGTTGTCAGATTTCTCCCCACAGCTCGAAATAGATTGTGCTGGAAGCTTCAGAGGCGCATACATGAAACATTGAAAACAATTATTGAAAATCGAATGCATGCAGTTCAGAAGTGTCAAGCTGATTCCTATGGAGATGACCTGCTTGGACGCATTTTGGCGGCAAATGGGAGCTCACTTGGAGATGGCGTCGTCCTGACAACTCAAGACATTATAGATGAGTGCAGGACATTCTTCTTTGCAGGCCATGAGACAACTGCTAGTCTCCTAGCTTGGGCAACTATGCTCATGGCGAGCAACCCTGAATGGCAAGATCGGGCCAGAGAAGAGGTGCTTGAAATGCGTAACGACGGATACATAAATGCGCACAGCAAGCTCAAAATTGTAAGCTCCTTTATGTTCATAAAATTAGTGTTCAAAAACAAGAAGATTCACATATGTAATTGCAAGAGCTTGTTTTGCTGTGACAGTTAGAAATGATCTTGCTGGAGACGTTGAGGCTGTACCCTCCGATCACCCAATTAATCTCCCGCACAAGATCTCCAGAGTATGGAACCACAGATGAGGCCAGCACAGAAGAAAGAAAGCTCAACATTCCTGCAGGTGTCAGGATCAACGTACTGTGTGGAGTGATGCATCGAGACAAAAAGATGTGGGGTGATGATGTTGACGAGTTCCAGCCCGAACGCTTTGCAAATGGCATTTCACGTGCCTGCAAGGGCATGCATGGTTTCATGGCTTTTGGGTATGGACCGCACAGCTGCATAGGACAGATGTTCGCAATGCTTGAGGCTAAGCTTGTCTTGGCATCCATGCTGCAAAGGTTTCGCTTTCGTCTCCCAGAGACGTATCAGCATGCCCCAAGGCTCTACGGCACCCTTCGTCCTCAGCATGGAATGCCTCTTCTCATCACACCCATACATTTTTCCGACACTGATAAATGAGTGACAATGTAAGTCAATTGAGCGCACAACATTGCAAACAACTCAGCAACAATATGAAAAGGCTTCTGAAAACAACATTGTTATAGAAGCTGACACATCCGGAACTTGATGATCCTGAATCGCTTAATTTAAATCACAATAACTAGATACTGATCTGAAATGGATACTGAACCGCGCATTCTTCTAAAAGTTGATGTAGCACGAGCCTTGGCAAATTAATCATCATCGTCTTCACCATTTTAATGTTCTGATATTTGACTCCTGTTTTATCTTCTCCGCCTCTTCCCTTTGACCCTTTCCATATACTCCTGATCTGTGTTTGGAATTTAGAAGTTAAATGCTATGTTTACTTTGCTGGCATTACAACGCTACGCCTTATCTGAAGAACTATGGTCATTCTCGGAAGCTTATGTTGCACGTCATTCCTTTTGCTGGTGCCATAGCTAATGTTGCACGCTGTCTTATGGAAGCTCACTTTCTAAAACTAAAACAATGAGTTTGCGAGTAAGAAAAAATTTTGTATCCTTGTTAGACGAGTAACATAGCAGGCCGTTATTGATACTATTGAATTGTTTATTCATTTTTATGTTGACTGCTATTCCACATCACCATGAAGTAATTGCTAACGTACAAATAAAATACTTTTAATCCTAACTATACACTTCTCTTAAGTTACTTTGATGAATTCTAATTTTGATTATCGAGTAGTAGAACTTGAACCCATTGCGACGAGATAATCTTTTCTTGCTTATACTTGACCTGCTTAGTAATCACCTATAATGTTGTGTCACGTGTTGCCAAACAAGTAGAAAAATTAAGGATATCTTCATGATTAAGGGCACACTCATGTTCTCTACATACACACTACTGTTGAGAAAACAAGAAATTGTAATGGAATTTTATCACCAAGAGGTTGAAATGTAGATGTCGAACCATAGATACTTTGTCTTATTCCTCCATTGGATCCCCCTCTCACCCTCAAATGGAGATGGCTAGCAATAAGATTTGAAGCCCTTCCACCATTCTTGGTGGTGTCAATTTGTGCCCTAAAGTCGGATCAAGAGAGAACCAACATTTTGGATTCCCAAGTCTCCCTTTCATCAACGTGATTCTCTCGAGTGAATATCACATGGTGGAGGTCCTCTCTGATTAGTGAGAGTAGAAAGGGTTGCTTGAGACCTTTCTAATCTCCACTGTCAAGCCTATGTTGGTATAAGAACACTTATATATCAAGTATAGACAAGACTCTACACAAACACTTCAAATGTTTCCAACTTTAAGAGTGAAATGTATCTCCTTGTTCATTTTGAGCTACTTTCCTTTTCAAGAAGCGTGCTTCAAGATTCAACTTCATTACCTGCAAATGCCATGAATTTTAATGCTTTAAAGTATACAAGAATCTTTATATGATCCTTGTGCAGCCGCAATGTTCACTAAACACTTGATTGCACTTTTCAAATTTCTATGTGATCACTGAGATCAAAAGTTTGCCTGAAATTAATGTTAAAAAATGGCAACTTTGACATATGTGACATCTAACAAACATTTTTGTTAGAATACAATCCTTTTTCCAAAATGATTTTAGCCCTAGCTTCCGTATCTCTCAACTTAGATTTCTAGTGCTTAAGCATAAAGAAGTTTATCTATTCATCCGATAGATATTATCTAACTTCAAGCAATCTTGATAAGAGGTTTTGCGTAAACTCCTTTGAAATATAAAGTTCCTCTTCACTCCCATAGAAATATATGAAAGCGTTTATGCATCCCTTGAATCCCATCTAGATTTCCCTTCTATAGGAAGTAATCTGGTAGTAGTACCACAGACTCCTGATGATGAAGGGGTTCCTTCTTCTTCATTTACCTCCTCTTGAGCGGAAATAGGAACAAGGGTTCTTATAGAAGATGATGTAGCCTCTTCTCTCACTTGTCTTGGACTTGGATAAGTTTCGTTGACAATTCTCCATAAGCCCTTTGATAATGACACGCACATCATCATAAAACTGCACATCGGATAGTTAGAAATTCCTTCAAGCTTGTCTTCATTCTCAAGTCTATAATCAATCTTATCATATTACATTCATTTGGTAATACATTCAGTATTGTGTGTTGTGGTCCAAGCTTTTTCTTCTTTGTTGTGTTGTTCATGTGCTTCTACTGTCCTCAAACTCTAATAATTGGTATTAGAGGAAGTCACCACTTTGTCTAGTTCCAATACAAGTGCCTTGAAATATTCTATAAATTGAGAAAAAAACTTGACACAATAGTTCTATTCAACTTTTTATGATACAATCATTGTTGTGCATCGAGGTATTTTAATGAGTGGCCATGGCTGAAAGAAACGATGTATTTTGTATGTTGGCTTTTGAGAATACGTTGGATGGTACCAAATACCCATTATGGGCTTATATCATGCATCATGTATTGGTCACAAAAGGTCCGAAATAGCATGCATGGTATTGAAAGATGACCTACTACACCTACAAATACATTTATTGAAGGTGATGCTGATGGTGTTGAAGTTGATGATCTTGAGCTTCCTAATCGTGATGTGGTTCTTGCTATAACTATTGTAGAGCAACTTTGTTGGGATGCAAGAGATGCTAAGGCACATGCGTTGATAGCCTTGTCTAGCAAATGTGCCATTATCCCTCCTATTTGCTCTTGAAAAACATCAAATGATGCTTGGGATACACTTAACACTTTCTACCAAGCAAGAAGTTAGGCTCATGCGCTTACCTCAGAAAACACTTGGAGAGTGAGCATA
The DNA here is from genome assembly GCA_020310875.1 of Ceratopteris richardii. Classification (NCBI taxonomy): domain Eukaryota; kingdom Viridiplantae; phylum Streptophyta; class Polypodiopsida; order Polypodiales; family Pteridaceae; genus Ceratopteris; species Ceratopteris richardii. The sequence goes on from CM035416.1 coordinate 6,993,079, forward strand.
TGAATGAAGGAGACTCTATGGATAACTTTTTGACAAAGATAAAAGATTTGAAGGAGCACTTGATTTTTGTTGATGAAATCTGGCTAGACATTTCACTTCTACAGACTGTTCTGAATGGTCTTATCATATTCATATCCGAGTTTTGCTTCTACTCTTTGGTTGATGATGAAAGGAAATCCAAATGGCTTAATATTTGAGGATTTAGTCTCTGTTTTGTTGCAAGAAGATCAGTCCAAGAAGAACATGTCCATCATGCATGTGGTAGATCAAGCTTTCTTAACTAGTTAGAAGGGAAAAAGTAAATGGAGCTCATCTACTGGTAAGCAAAGATTTGGTAATTCTCCTGAGTCTAAAAAGGAAGACAAAGACTATAAGAAAATAAAAAGGCGGAGATTGTTTTGCAAATTCTCTAAAGCAAATAATAATGTCATAAACAATTGTCCAAAATTGGCTGCAAAAGAGGCAAAGAAAAAAGAGTCTAGAATGGTTGTTGCGAAGACCTCTACACCTAAAATAGATTCCACTAACCTTGTGCAGAATGAAGAATGGATGTTTACTATTAGAATTCATCAAAGTAACTTAAGAGAAGAGTATAGTTGGGCTAAAAAAGTATTTCATTTGTACATTAGAAATTACTTCATGTGATGTGGAAGAGCAGTCAACATAAGAATGATGAATAAAGGAATATAATCAATAAGGACGATATGTTACTCATCTAATAAGGATGTAAAATTTTTTCTTACTCGCAAATTCATAGTTTTAGCGTTATGGAAGTGACCTCCAAAAAGTGAGCGTCCATAAGACAACGTGAAGAATGACGTGCAGCAAAGTAAACATAGTATTTAACTTCTATAGTTATTCAGATAAGGCATAGGTGTTGTAATGCCAGCAAAGTAAACATAGCATTTAACTTCTACAGTCCAAACATAGATCAGGAGTGCATGGAAAGGGTTAGAGGGAAGAGGAGGAGAAGGAAAAACAAGACTTAAACTTCAGAATATTAAAATGGTGAAGACGATGATGATTTATTTGCCAAGGCTCGTGCTACATCAACTTTTAGAAAAATTTGCGGTTCATGATCATCAAGTGCCAAATATGTGAGCTTCTATAACAACATCACAGTTTAGAAGCTTTTCATATTGTTGGTGAGTTGTTTTCACTATTGTGCGCTCAATTGAGTTACATAGTTTGTTGTTACTCATTTATTAGTCTCCGCAGAATGTATTGGTGTGATGAGAAGAGGCATTCCATGCTGAGGATGAAGCGTACCATACAGCCTTGGGGCATGTTGATAAGTCTCTAAGAGACAAAAGTGAAACCTTTGCAGCATGGATGCCACAACAAGCTTAGTAGATTGGTGATGCAGATTGGACAAGTAGTAGAGATGATAGAAGATCTAGTCATGGCTACTTATGCTTCATTGGAGATAAGCTAAAGTCATAATGTTCAAAGAAGCAATAGACAATTGCCTTATCATAGGCATGGTAGAGAAAGCAAAACAAGTCATATGGATGAAGACTTTGTATGAAGAGTCTTAGAGTTGAGTAGGGAGCTTCAATCATACATGGTGATAACATGAGCTAACTTTACTTGGCAACTAACCTTATTTTTCATGTGAGGACTAAATAGATTGAGATTCAATATCACTTTTTGAGGGAAAAACTACTTGATAAAGAGATTGAAGTCATGTACACTCCAACAAAGGAACATATAGAAAATATGCTAACCAAGAGTATAGACGGACCTAAGTTATAGAGATTCAAAGAGATGGAAAGAATAAAGAGGAAGAACATATTAAAATAGTGATTGAGGGGGAGTAGTCGGTGCACATGAATAAAAAATTGATGCTTATGGAGACCATTGAAGTCATGCAAGTGCATGGATAAAGTCAAAGAGAGTTTTTGTTGTCGATAAATGTCAAGAAGAATGAAATTGGACATGAATAAAGAGCTTGAGATATAGCTATGCATGTATTCACTTGAGAGGATCCTTATTAGTGTACCATAGTTAGAAATAAGTCAGGCAATCAATACCAAAAGTGAATAACAATGTATCATTCATGATAGAGTTACAAAATCATGGCTCTATAAGTCAATGAAGACATTACAAATTAAGAGAGTTCATCGCCATAGTGAAGATAGATGTGTTGAGGGAAATGAGTAGATTTGGAGCTCATTCTAGCTCTCATTTCTCTCAAGATGATCAAGTGAACGAAGAATCCTTGTAGATAGATCTGATTCAATAGTAAACCAAGTTGTGCTTAATGTTTTTTTTCCTAATGCATCACATAGTGTGTGTATGATTCATAGGAACATTCACATGCCAACTCTTTAAAGTGAAGACACAAAAATGATGCATCTCATCGATTAAAGGTTTGCTTAGATCTTAGTGATGTGTGTAAACTTCTTTATGCTTAAGCATTACAAATCTAAGTTGAGAGATCGGGAAGCTAGGGCTAAAAGCATTTTGTAAAAAGGATTGTATTCTAACAAAAATCTTTGTTAGATGTCACATATGTCAAAGTTGCCATTTTTTAACATCAATTTCAGACAAACTTTTGATCTCAGTGATCACATAGAAATTTGAAAAGCGCAATCAAGTGTTTAGTGAACATTGCGACTGCACAAGGATCATATAAAGATTCTTGTATACTTTAAAGCATTAAAATTAATGACATTTGCAGGTTATGAAGTCGAATCTTGAAGCACACTTCTTGAAAAGGAAAGTAGCTCAGAATGAACAAGGAGATACATTTCACTCTTAAAGTTGGAAACATTTGAAATGTTTGTGTAGAGTCTTGTCTATACTTGATATAGAAGTCTTCTTATACCAATATAGGCTTGACAGTGGAGATTAGAAAGGTCTCAAGCAACCTACTCTCATTAATCAGAGAGGACCTCCACCATGTGAAATTCACTCGAGAGAATCACGTTGATGAAAGGGAGACTTGGGAATCCAAAATTTTGGTTCTCTCTTGATCCAACTTTGGGGCACAAATTGACACCACCAAGAATGGTGGAAGGGCTTTAAATCTTATTGCTTGCTATCTCCATTGAGGGTCAGAGGGGGATCCAATGGAGGAATAAGACAAAGTATCTATGGTTCCACATCTACATTTCAAGCTCTTGGTGATAAAATTCCATTACAATTTCTTGTTTTCTCAACACTAGTATCTATGTAGAGAACATGAGTGTGCCTTTAATCATGAAGATATCCTTAATTTTTCTACTTGTTTGGCAACACGTGACACACCATTATAGGTGATTACTAAGCAGGTACTCAAGTATAAGCAAGAAAAGATTATTTCGTCGCAATGGGTTCAAGTTCTACTACTCGATAATCAAAATTAGAATTCATCAAAGTAACTTAAGAGAAGTGTACAGTTAGGATTTAAAGTATTTTATTTGTACGTTAGCAATTACTTCATGGTGATGTGGAATAGCAGTCAACATAAAAATGAATAAACAATTCAATAGTATCAATAACGGCCTGCTATGTTACTCGTCTAACAAGGATACAAAATTTTTTCTTACTCGCAAACTCATTGTTTTAGTTTTAGAAAGTGAGCTTCCATAAGACAGCGTGCAACGTTAGCTATGGCACCAGCAAAAGGAATGACGTGCAACATAAGCTTCCGAGAATGACCATAGTTCTTCAGATAAGGCGTAGCGTTGTAATGCCAGCAAAGTAAACATAGCATTTAACTTCTACATTCCAAACACAGATCAGGAGTATATGGAAAGGGTCAAAGGGAAGAGGCGGAGAAGATAAAACAGGAGTCAAATATCAGAACATTAAAATGGTGAAGACGATGATGATTGATTCGCCAAGGCTCGTGCTACATCAACTTTTAGAAGAATGCGCAGTTCAGTATCCATTTCAGATCAGTATCTAGTTATTGTGATTTAAATAAAGCGATTCACGATCATCAAGTTCCGGATGTGTCAGCTTCTATAACAATGTTGTTTTCAGAAGCCTTTTCATATTGTTGCTGAGTTGTTTGCAATGTTGTGCGCTCAATTGACTTACATTGTTACCCATTTATCAGTCTCGGAAAAATGTATGGGTGTGATGAGAAGAGGCATTCCATGCTGAGGACGAAGGGTGCCGTAGAGCCTTGGGGCATGCTGATACGTCTCTGGGAGACGAAAGCGAAACCTTTGCAGCATGGATGCCAAGACAAGCTTAGCCTCAAGCATTGCGAACGTCTGTCCTATGCAGCTGTGCGGTCCATACCCAAAAGCCATGAAACCATGCATGCCCTTGCAGGCACGTGAAATGCCATTTGCAAAGCGTTCGGGCTGGAACTCGTCAACATCATCACCCCACATCTTTTTGTCTCGATGCATCACTCCACACAGTACGTTGATCCTGACACCTGCAGGAATGTTGAGCTTTCTTTCTTCTGTGCTGGCCTCATCTGTGGTTCCATACTCTGGAGATCTTGTGCGGGAGATTAATTGGGTGATCGGAGGGTACAGCCTCAACGTCTCCAGCAAGATCATTTCTAACTGTCACAGCAAAACAAGCTCTTGCAATTACATATGTGAATCTTCTTGTTTTTGAACACTAATTTTATGAACATAAAGGAGCTTACAATTTTGAGCTTGCTGTGCGCATTTATGTATCCGTCGTTACGCATTTCAAGCACCTCTTCTCTGGCCCGATCTTGCCATTCAGGGTTGCTCGCCATGAGCATAGTTGCCCAAGCTAGGAGACTAGCAGTTGTCTCATGGCCTGCAAAGAAGAATGTCCTGCACTCATCTATAATGTCTTGAGTTGTCAGGACGACGCCATCTCCAAGTGAGCTCCCATTTGCCGCCAAAATGCGTCCAAGCAGGTCATCTCCATAGGAATCAGCTTGACACTTCTGAACTGCATGCATTCGATTTTCAATAATTGTTTTCAGTGTTTCATGTATGCGCCTCTGAAGCTTCCAGCACAATCTATTTCGAGCTGTGGGGAGAAATCTGACAACCAAAAATAGTGGATGAATATTCGCAATACAGTTTTTGTTTTTTCTTCTATATTTTTCAGGGAGATTCAGTTTTTTCACCTGTAAAGAGGAATTATGGCATAGCGAACAGCATCTTGATATATAGCTTCTATCAAGCCTTCCTGATCTTCAAAAACGGCCTTGCCTTCCTTGAAATTACTGCCAAAACAGGTGCGAGATAGTACGTCAGCAGACACTTTAGTAAATTCTTTGATCATATCCAATTCAAGCTCTCCAGTTGCAGCATTCGTCTCCAGTACTTTTCGTTCCCAATCATCAAGCATCTCCTGAATGCACACCAACATTTGTGCGCCCATAGCCTGAGGAGAAACAACATCAATGAAAAGTATGATGGGTATACATCCTTTATCAACAACTCTCTCTCTCTCTCATATACACAGACAGACACATACAAACCCACACACACCTTGAGTTTGTCGGATGCAAAAGCAGGGTTCAGAATTCGTCGTCGTTGTGCCCATTCCTCACCGTCGATGGTCAAAATGCTGCGCCCAAAGACGCGCTGAAATACTATTTGAAGAGTCGGGAATTTGACGTACTCCTTGTAATTGGATGATAGAATGACCTTTGCATCATGCGAATTCACGATATTGAGAGATGGACGAGGACCGAGCCAGAAAATAGCCGACTTATCTACGGACACAACCTCTCTCTCTCTCTGTCTCTCTCTCTCACACACACACATACACACACATAAAACAGAACACTGCGCACCAGCATCGGATGAAGGAGAACAATTGGCGAAGTGAAAGGGCCATATTCTTGTAAGGTATCGGTGGTGGGAGGAGCCTGTGCAGAGTGGCGTGGAGTAGGCGAGCTTTTGAAGACGGCCGTTTTCGAGGGAGTTTCCTACTATTGGTGTGTATGGGAGAACGGTGAAACCTCGCGATCGAAGCAGACGAGCTAGGGAACTTGGCTGCCACCAACAACGCTTACAAAGTATGTACAGAACCAGGGATATTAACCCCAGTACTACGCTTACTGCCATAGCTGTACGTATGCCAGCTCCATTCATATCCATCCTTCACCTGGCCCTTGCCTTACAACCCTCCTTGATCCCTTTGCCTGCCCCTTGCCTTGCAACCCTCCTTGATGCCTTTGCCTGCTGTGGACAGTGAGACCTTCGTGACCGGCGACAACGAGAGGCTTCCTAAACAATCACGCTCTCCTTCAACAGAATAAGCCGCTCTTGGAGCCTTTTTATAGGCGATATACACAAGCTGCTATTCAAAATCTATGCACGTACAATCCCTCATCATCTTAAACAGCTGAGGATGAGACTGGCGACTGCGAGTTGTTTCACTACGAGGCGGGCACAATGGTCTTGCAACTTGCACCTGAAAATTAGAAACACGAGTGTGATTACGATTCACTGCCTCTGCCGTATGTGACATGGAAGGCATTGCGAAGTCTTTTGTTAAACAGTGTAAAATATAAATAAAATAGAATAAAATCATAAATTCCATGTTTTGTTTCACGTCTTTGAGAAGTTTGGTCAGTGAAGTTATGTGCTGCCATGTCTCTCCGCACCTGGTTTCGCTTTACGAGCTCTGGGTCCGCAATAGTTTCTGCATAGTGGCTACTAAAAATATCTTCACTTCCTTTTTTTTAATGGAGGTTCGGCAAAGGCTTACTCCCCGAGCTTTAATTTTCAAAGAACATAATACCAAATGTGTTTTGCACACTGCTTACTAAAAGATCTTTATTTTTTTTTTTATGGAGGTTCGGCAATTGCCTTTTCCCCCTAGCTTTACCGTTGAATGGGCATAATACCCACAGAATCCTTCATATTTCACAAAGTAGGGGTTAAACAAGATTACAACTAGTTTCAAATTGGCCAAAACCATCATATGTCTAGCCTGAAGTTTGAACTCTACAACCCCACCTCAACAGATCAAAGACTCAACCACTAGAATGATGGGATGTGGAGAAAAGATTTCCACTTGCATTCCCCCTTTAGAGTTCATTAATGGAGAGCTATAGTTTAGAAAGAATATCTTCTCGAGTTTGTCGAGGGACATTAGCTCATTCAGTTGAATTGTCCTCTCTTTGGGAGGGGGCTTAGGGCATGAGTTGAAGCCCCATGGGTTGCGCTTGCAAGATGCCCCTCATCCACTCGATATGTTAAGATTGAAACCGCCTCTTCTCGAGGATTTGTGGGCCTTATGGCACTCATTGAAGCGAGTCTCTTCTTATAGCTTTAAGTTCATTCTTTGTGGTCAACTCCTACCTTCAAGATTCACGAGGGTCACATGGATGCTACACTCTCATTGTTCTACTTTCCAATAACAAGCTATGAACAAGAACAAGATCGAACTTCTCTCTAAGTCTTCCAGTTTAATTCTCCTTGTTTATCAAACACAAAAGTAACTAAACCCTTTTACTTTATAAATAAATAACTTTCAATTATAATTATTAGGCACATGTCTCCGCTCGACGAGAAATTCAAGCATCGGTCAATAATAGCCCTGCCCTTTTTTTTTTTTTTTTTTTTTGAGAAAAACAGGAAAATATAAATTAACAGGGTAAAATGTACATGTGCAGGGGGCAGGAGCACCAGACCACCCTAAATTACAAGGATTCCACCATTGCAAACCTGCATGGGGAATACAACTTGCTCAAAATCTCTTTCCATCTTGTGTAACGCTGGGTAGCTAAGATACAATGAATATCATGTGCGGGAAGAGAAGGTTTGGTGATTCTCTTGATACAATTATCAGAGACTCTTTTCAGAGAGTGCTGAAGGGGAATGATAAAATTTTTTTTCCCGTTGCCAAAAGTTTGATTATTTCTACTAAGCCAAATGGCCCACAGGATATGGCCACGCCATGTGTTCCAAAGGAGGATATCCATATTTTTACATCCACCGATCAAAGCATCCATCCTTTGAAGCTTGGGAGCTTTCCTTAAGTTAAGAAAGTTATCAACACAATTCCAGAAGGGCTTAGCATGAACACAGTCAAAGAAGAGGTGATAAACATCCTCCACCCTGCCACAAAATGCACATTTACCACCATCAATAAATATTTTCCTGACTCTGGGGCCCACCCAAAGCCCTTGATGAATTATCAGCCATTGAAGACAAGATTGTTTGATGCTTTCAGGGAAAACCCACAGAGCTTTAAACCTGTAGGACCATTGAGCAGCAGACCAGTTCAAACTCCATATTCTGTTCAATTTGGAAGTGACCAATTCCATCGAGTCCTTCTTTTTCTTGAAGTTTTTGTAGATGTACTCTGCAACAGCATGGAGACTTAGCTCTTTCCAGTTGCACTTCGTCATTTGCTCATCAAGCATCCCCTTGTGGAACAGCAAAACCTGCAGACAGGCAGTAGAAGCATTAGTCCTACTTACTATATCATAATCAGATCTCATCTTCCCATTAGACATAAAGTTCCTCCAAGTTTTGAAACCATGCTTCCTATGGCATTTATGTTCCTTGATAGATATGTTCCCATTATTCATATTGGCCAGCCAACCTAGCCAAGGAGATTCTTGCAAATAGAACTGAGCCATAAGAGACATCTTATCAGAAGGAAGGAAAACACTTTTAGCTTTGAACCAGGAATTCCAGAATCTACAGACCAGAGGACTACCAACAGGGGAGATGGGGTGAGGACAGGAAATTATGTCCCAAAGATTAATATTATTCCAGGCCCTGTAGTTAGTCAAATAGAAATTGTTAGTTGTTCTTTGAATCAGAGAAGCCCATATATCATTGTTGCCAATGCTTCTAAGAATCCACTTAGCTGACAGGGTGTCAGCCATTTTTTTTGGGCATCTCAGCCCCAAACCCCCTTTTTCTTTATTCATGCAACAGATATCCCAAGGAACTTTGGCAATTTTCTTTTTGTTGGCAGACCCCCCCCATAAGAATCTTTTGGCCATCGAGATCACCTGATTAAGCTGATTTTTGGACGGAGTCCAACAAGACAGGAAGTAGACAAGTTTAGGTAAAAGATAATGATTGAGAATAAAAGAACGATGAGGAAGGGAGGAGTTCGAATCATACCACACCGCCATACCCTTTTTAAATTTGTCACAGACCCAATCCCACCTTTGGCCGAAAGAAACATTGAAGCCCATTGGAATCCCAAGAAGCCTAAATATCACTCCTTCTTTTATAATAGTGCACCCAAGTTGGGAAATAATGTCAGGAGTAGAATTATCAGAGGCTTTGAAGCCAGTTTTATTGTGGTTGACCCTGGATCCACTGGCCAGACAAAAATCATCCAGACATTCCAGAAATTTGGTTAGGGATTGAGTATCATTTTTTAAAACAACATTGGTATCATCAGCGAACATCTGCAGACACAGAGGGGCAGGGGAGTTGGGAATGCAAACACCTTTAATTTTACCTTCAGTCAGAGCATCCTTCACTAACCAACCCAAAGCATCACTAGCAATGGCAAACAGAAGAGGGGCCAAAGGGCACCCTTGTCTTATAGATCTAGCCAACTTGAAGGGAGTAGACATATGACCATTAATAGAGACTCTAGAAAAAGCATTTCCAAACAGAGTACTCACATACTTAATAAATCTCCTTCCCAAACCTAAGTCATGCAGGGACTGAAGAACAAAATCCCACTCAATCCTGTCATAGGCTTTGTCAAAATCAATTTTAAAGAAGTAATGATCTTGGCCAGACTCCTTAGCATAATCCATGCCTTCCCAAAGAGAAATGATAGCATCAAGAATAAACCTACCTTTAATAAAACCTTTTTGTTCAGGGAGGATAAGCTGGTTCATCAAGGGGCTTAGTCTCCTAGCTAAAGTAGCAGCAAAAATTTTGTAAATGGTATTTAGGCAAGTGATGGGCCTCCAGTTGTTAAGGTCCTCTTTGGGACCTCTCTTATGAATAAGTTTAATAACCCCAGTGTTAATAGAGCAAGGGAGATAACCTTTACCAGAAACTTCCTCCCAGATCAAGAGAATGTAGGGAGTGAGAAAATCCTTAAGAATGATAAAGAATTCATTTGGCAAACCATCCAACCCAGGAGACTTACAAGGTTTCAGCTTAATGATAGTTTCTTTGATCTCACCACGAGTGAGGGGCAGGTCCAGAATAGGAACCAGGCAATCAGGAATCATTTTTTTCCTTTTTAAAGCAATAGTTGCTCTGGCCCTCTGGATGTCCTCTCCCCACTTGGGAGACACAGAGAAAACATCCATAAAGAAGCTCTTGGCTTCCTGCAGAGTCTCTTCCATATTGGAGGTAAAACTCCCATCATTTTTCTTAATAGGGGGGACAAAGTCCCTAACTTTCCTCTTTTTCATAAGGGCAAACATGTGTTTATTGTTCCGATCCAAGTTCTCACTCCAGAAATCTCTTGAAATAGAAAGGGAGCTCCTAGCTTCCAGATACCTCTCTTTACTCAATCTCACAGAGCATTCATGATACTCTTTTGAGTTTACATCAAAGGCTTTAAGCTGATTCATAAGAGTAAGTCTCCTCTAAGACCTCAGCTCTAAGGCTTGCTTTCTATAGGCAGTAAAAAGCTTCTGAATCCCCTGAACAACATGCTCCCACGCAGTAGAAGGGGAACTAATAACCTTAAAGTAGTGGGCGATGATATCTTTAGTACGGTTCATAATGCTAGGAATCTTGAGCAGACTATAGTCAATGTGAGGCCGACCAGATCTATAGTTAGGAGAGCCTTTTCTGAAAGTTAACAAAAGGGGTTTATGATCCGACACTAGCAGGGAGTGATCAATCTTGCTACTAATATCCCAACATTCTTGGGCAAAACCCGAACTCGCATAGCATCTATCCAGCCTAGCCGCTCTATAGTTGTCCCCAACTTGTTTGTTAGACCAAGAAAAGCCCGAATTACAAGACAGGTCAGATAAATCCAGGTGATTACATAATTTAAACCAAGAATGTTTTTCAGAGCCAAAAATACAGTTACCTTTTCTTTCCCATCTATCTTGCACAGAAGTAACCATATTAAAATCCCCTGCCACAATAACAGGACTGTCAAAGGAACATAGTTCTTCCCAGCAGGCTTTCCTTTCAGTACACAGATTAGAAGCATACACAGAAATAATAGTACAATTAAACGGGTCTCCCAGCTTGACAGCACACCACTGATGGGAGTTACTAAGAATAACATCCTTAAAAGACATAGAAATAGAACTTGACAGACCAACTACTGCACCACCTTTGCCACTAATGTGGCTGGTGTAAAACCAAGTGAAATTCGGGGCCAGAATGTTCAGATGCCAGCGCAAAGCATCTCCACCTACTTTAACTTCCTGTAAACAGAAAACATCAGGAATGAAGGGAAGTAACTTAATCCAGCAGTTAATCATTTTGGGCCTGACAACATCTGTCAACCCTTTCACATTTAGAGAGATAATTTTAAGATCAAACATCAGAAACAGAAAAATCATTTACGACTATTTTTAGTCGGTTTGGGCGCAGAAGCAGATAACCTGACAGCTTCCTTCCTTTTAGGCTTATTAACCTTATTGTGATCAGTGATAGAGACCACATCCTGAGACATGGGAACAATTTCACAATGTTCCCCTTCCTCGTCCATGCAATTAATAGAATCTTGATCCATCGCATCTAGTTCCTTACTGAAATGATCAATAGAGGGCGTGGGCACATCATTATTCTGTTGGGAGAAGCAAGGGTTATCCCTTATACAAGCTGATTCATGAATAACCTTATTTTTTTTCCCAATAACTTTCCAGTTTCCTGCAGAACGATGGTCATCATTACCTGCCTGAGCGGTTTTGGAAATACCTGCAACATCCAAATTGGGATCAGAGTTCTCCTTCTGTTCCTCAACAGAAGGATCTCCTCCTGCAATGTTATTGTCATCAAAAGGATTAGATATGTTTTCTAGCAAAATATCATATGGGTTATCTGACTTAAAAGACTTTTTTTTAGGTTTTTGAACATGCTTTTTTCCCGGGACATTGGGGGAATTATTAGTAGCAGGCTGCACACCCTGTTTTTCATGATTACCTTCCTCATTTCGCGAGACGATAAGGGGACAATCCCGAATTAAATGGCCCTGTTTATAACAATTGTAGCAGGCGTTAGGTAAATTCCGGTACATAATCCTTTGGGTGTGTAACTTCTTACCCTGAGAATCCTTGATAGCTATTTGAGTCTTGATCTCTTTGGACACATCTATTTCAATTAACACTTGGGGGTCCCATTTGGTATTTATGATACTGTTTCTGGATTTTTGGCCTAAAACTCTACCAATCATATTTCCAATTTGCTCAATCCAAGGGTAAAAGTCTATAGGAAGCTCAGGGAATTCAACCCAAACAGGAATCTTAGTAGGCTTTGGGCCCTTGGGGTTAAAACCAACATGCCACTTGAAAAAAGACATGGGGACATTCCTGATAAGCCATTGGGCTTCACTAATAACCTGTAAGGCGCTGTTAGCCTCTTCAAAAAAGAAGAGGTAGAAGTTGTTTGGGCAATACTGTATATGTTTAACCATTAACCCCCTAGCTTCCCAGTGGGATTTTATCCAACTTTTGAGCACATCATGCGGCGGTCTGGGGCCGTGACACAGTCCTATCACAACCCTTCCCAACAGGTGTTCTTGCCAACTATCAAGGGAGGATCTGTCAATAATGAAAGAATCTTCCTCATCATCTTCGCTAGGGATGTCTTCCACAAGCAGACGATGGGGGTTTTCCGAACATTCCACTCTCTCTAGACCCTTATCTTTACTAGAACCGCCACAGCCAGAAAAAACAGGAGCAGAAAAGAGGTTACCTTTGTTCTTAATGGAGTCGGCATACGTTTTCTGGGGAGAGTGCGCGACAGATTTACTGCGAGTCTCCATGCAGCCAGCAGGGGCATCAACCATAGCCAAGTCCTTATTACCAGAGCTACAAACACTTACCTGTTGTACTCCCAATGCAGTAGACAGAGCGCGAGCGTTCCCTTCCATTCCCTCAGTCGGTGTAGCATCAATCATGGACATGCCGTTTCGCAGCGCTTCGAAGAGCGCCATGGGAAGATAGCGGTGAAGAAGACAGAACCAGAACAACCAGAAAGCGCTGCACCCCGCAGGGGCGAAGCACACAGGCGAGCGCCCTCCCGACTGAGGGGAGGGACTCGCAGGGGGGGAGGGAAAAACCCTCAACCCTAGGCCATTAAAGCACCACTACGCACGAACAAGCACCACTACGCACCACTCAAACCTCCCTGCCCTTTTTTTCTCCACTTGCATTTCCGCAAATTTCATCATTCTCCTTTCTTTTCTAATTTTAAGACGCTTTTGTCACAAAAGAAAACAAAAAAAATGTTCAAACCGGCTCCCAGAGTTCAAAGATTTGTGCATGGATTCGTCTCATACTCAACGCATCTATATCTGTGCTTTCAAACAAAGTTCAAAGATTTGTGGATGGATTCGTCTTTAAGCAGTTATATGTGTGCTTTCAAACAATGTGTGCAAGCAATATTCGCCTCATACTCAACGTATATATATGTTCATACTCACAGCTAATTAAGAAAATGTACAGAAACGAACATATTCACTCTATCTCTTGTCTGTGGAATACAAGAGCATTTGAAAATCCGTTTGCTTTGTGAATGGATGGAAAACGGATATAGAAATAGCTTTCAATTAGAATTATTACACACACACACGCATATATATATATATATATATATATATGTATATATATATATTTCATACAGCCGAACCTAGGTGCTCAATAGCACATCCAAACTATGAAAAAAAACATACTTCTCATCAACAGAGATGGTTCAGTAAACAACTACCTCTCGATAGAGTAAAAAGTATGCATTGAACGATTCGTCTCGTAGAGGCACATGTGCAGGGCTATTCCTTTTTTTAAACATGAACTTAAATTATAAAAGGGAAGGTAAACTGAGGTACAATTATAAAAGGGAAGGTAAACTGAGGTACAAGACAATACCAATGTGAATTGTGAAATGCCAATTCCAGCATAGATCCCGTGGGGTGCTCTACGTTCTATTATTTGTTATCCTATGATTTGATTATTCGTGAATAATTATAAACCTTTATGCAGATATTTGTTATTTAGCCCAATTATTTGGTGTAACTTGAGCTTATTCGGATAAGGGTGAATAGTTTTTGAGCGGTATTCTAGCACTTTTCAATACAACATGCTTTCGATTAAAGGATCTTGCAATCGAAATATTTGCCCATAAAATAATACCCTGCAATGTACTATCGCTAGAGTTACATTCCTTTTTGTGAACTTACAATGTGGTACAAAATGCAAGGTATAAAGTACTTTTAAAGAATAATTTTTAGAATTATAAAAGTAAAGAAAACTATAAGCTTGCATATTTTGTGTGTTAAAAACTATTGTGATTTTCGGAGTTAACATTGAATCTTACTTCACAATAGTATGTGTATGTGTATGTGCGTGTATGGTTGTGAGTTCACATCTATTTGTTTGACTCAACATCCATTCTTAATTCACAATGTATGTGTATGTATGAGATTAAGTTAAAATCTATTGTAATTTTTTGACTCGACATTGATTCTTACTTCACAATAGTATGTGTATGTATATGTTCTTTTATGATTGTGAGATAAAATATATTGTGAATAGCTAACTCAACATTGATTCTTACTTCAACATATTATATGTATGTGTATGTGTGTGCATGATTCACTGCTAAAATCTTTTGTGATTGTCTAACTCAAGATTGACTCTCACTTCACAACACTATGTGTATTTGTTTATGTGTATGTATATGTGTATGCTTGTGAGTTAGAAACTATTCTGATTTTCTTACTCAACATTGATTCTCACTTTATGATAATATGTGTATGCATATGTGCTTGCATGATTGTGACATCAAATCTATTGTGATTTTGTCACTCAACATTGATTCTTACTTCTTAGAGTATATGTATGTCTTATATATGTGTATGTGTATGTGCATGTATGATTGTGAGATAAAATCTATTGTGATGTTCTAACTCAACATTGATTCTTACTTCACGGTAGTCTATGTATGTGTATGTGGCTTTATGCTTTTAAGTTAGAAACTATTGTAGTGTACTGGGAAAATTTGTAGCTTCTTTTTTATAATTCAACAGGTCTAAGAAGGTGTTGATAAGTGAACTAAAGCATTCTAGGTTGTTAGATGGCTTTCTCTTGTAGACTTATCATCACATCCTTGGGACCCTTGAATTACAAAGGGATCGAAGAAAGTATTGATCCAATCAAACAAACCCTTGTATGCGAGGTCCCCTTTCCACACCACTCACACAACATGCACCGTGTGGTTGGGGAAGAGCGATGTGGGACACGGGGAGATTGATCTTGGGAGGTGGAGACGATAGGAGTCAAATAGGTGTGCAAATTTGGGCAAGGTCTTGGAGAAGGACATGGAGATTTTGTATGATCTCAGGGCCTTTGTTCAAGAGTTCACGTCTTCTTTTGGAGGTATCTTTTGTTCATGGGCTGCCAATACAAAGCTAAGCAAGCTACATCAAGGAAATAGACCTGCTTCTAACTATGCATCAGAATTCCAAAAAATCATTGGTGATCTCACATGGCATGAGGATTATTTTATTAAACAATTTGGATGGGGCCGACAAGAGGATGTCAAGGACCTTATGTTAACCATGCCCAAGGTAAACACTTCAAATGACTTCATGAATCAAGCAATTGACTATGATCATAGGTTGTTTGAGAGAAAGCAAGAGAGGATGATTTGTATTCAAGATGAGGAGCACAAGTTCACCTTAGTTCCTCAACAACATGTGTTGGAAGAATCTCACGCAGAACCCATGTAGTTGGATAACATCAGGGTCAACCGACACCAAAGGAAAGAAAACATTGGAAAGACCATGCATTATGTTTTTATTGTGGAGATCATGATCATATAGTATTCAAATGTCCTAATAAGAAGAAGAAGCAAGTTGGAATTAGGACTTCTACAATCACCATCCCACATCAAAAGGATCATTGTCAGATTCAAAACAGGAATATTGCCCATCATAAGAATCATGCCCCTTGATTCTATACCTAGATATACTACAAACCCTTTCGAGTTTCATCATGGATATACATTCTCATTGTGTTCTAGTACCACATATCAAGAACTCTACAGAGACCAAGATCTATGAAGATTCAAGTTCTAGAAGATCTCATAGTCACATAACCGCTCCTTGTGGAACTCATCGCTTGAGGGGGAGGTGATGTTGTGGAAAAAGGAAACCATCCTAAACCTCATATTCCATATGACTTCTATATCTCATGATTGTTTCATAATTTCGAGAAATTAATGCTTGCATTGCATTCGGAACGTGCCAAAATCCTAAGATCCACTATCTAGTTGCTCGATTCTAACATCTAGATGTCTTGTTCGAATTGTTGACATCATTGATGGCATCATCAAATCATAAGCGCCTTTGAATTGCCTTTGATAACTGCCCTTGAACACCTATATAAGGAGGGATTGGCCACATACATCCTGAGTCTTTCAAACTATGGAAAAAAACATACTTCTCATCAACAGAAATGGTTGAGTAAACAACTCCCTCTCGATAGAGGAAAAAGTATGCATTGAACGATTCGTCTCGTCGAGGCACATGTACAGCTTCGTGCTATTCTTTTTTTTAGAACATCAACTTAAATTATAAAAGGGAAGGTAAATTGAGGTACAGTTATAAAAGGCAACGTAAACTGAGGTACAAGACAATACCATTGTGAATTGTGAAATGCCAATTCCAGCATAGATCCCCTCGGGTGCTCTACGTTCCATTATAAACACTTTTCAATCAACATGCTTTTGATAAAAAAGTCTTGCAATCGAAATATTTCCCCATAAAATAATACCCTGCAATGTACTATTGCTAGAGTTACATTCTTTTTTGTCAACTTAAAATGTTGTACAAAATGCAAGGTATAAAGTACTTTTAAAGAATAGTATTTAGTATTCGTGAATAATTATAAACCTTTATGGCAGATATTTGTTATTTGACCCAATTATTTGGTGTAACTTAAGCTTATTCGAATAAGGGTGAATAATTTTTGAGCGGTATTCTAACACTTTTAATTTCAACATGCTTTCAATTCAACTATTGTGATTTTCTAGGTCAACATTGAATCTTACTTCACAATAGTATGTCTATGTGTATATGCGGGTATGATTGTGAGTTCAAATCTATTTGTTTGACTCAACATCAATTCTTACTTCACAATATATGTGTATGTATGATTGTGAGTTAAAATCTATCATGATTTTTTGACTCGACATTGATTCTTACTTCACAATAGTATGTGTTTGTATATGTTCTTGTATGATTGTGAGATAAAATATATTGTGAATAGCTAACTCAACATTGATTCTTACTTCACCATATTATATGTATGTGTATGTGTGTGCATGATTCAGTGCTAAAATCTTTTGTGATTGTCTAACTCAACATTGATTCTCACTTCACAATACTATGTGTATTTGTTTATGTGTATGTATATGTGTATGCTTGTGAGTAAGAAACTATTCGGGTTCGCCTTCTCAACATTGATTATCACTTTATGATAATATGTGTATGCATACGTGCTTGCATGATTGTGAGATCAGATCTATTATGATTTTCTCACTCAACATTGATTCTTACTTCTTAGAGTATATGTATGTCTTATATATGTGTATGTGTATGTGCATGTATGATTGTGAGATAAAATCTATTGTGATGTGCTAACTCAATATTGATTCTTACTTCACAGTAGTCTATGTATGTGTATGTGCCTTTATGATTTTGAGTTAAAAACTATTGTAGTGTATTGGGAAAATTTGTAGCTTATTTTTCATTATTCAACGGGTCTAAGAAGCTGTTGAAAAGTGAACTAAAGCATTCTAGGTTGCTAGATGGCTTTCTCTTGTAGACTTATTATCACATCGTTGGGACTCTTGAATTACAAAGGGATCCAAGAAAGTATTGATCAAATCGACCAAACCCTTGTATGCGAGGTCCTCTTGCCACACCACT
Source organism: Ceratopteris richardii (assembly GCA_020310875.1). Taxonomy (NCBI): domain Eukaryota; kingdom Viridiplantae; phylum Streptophyta; class Polypodiopsida; order Polypodiales; family Pteridaceae; genus Ceratopteris; species Ceratopteris richardii. Next base: position 7,011,079 of record CM035416.1, read on the forward strand.
CACACAACATGCACCGTGTGGTTGGGGAAGAGCAATGTGGGGCAGGGGGAGATGATATGAATGAAATTAGTATGCAAAGTTGGGCAAGGTCTTAGAGAAGGACATGGAGTTTTTGTATGAGCTGAGGGACTTTGTTCAAGAGACGTGTCTTCTTTTGGAGGTATCGATTGTTCATGGGTTGCCAAGAAAAAGCTAAGGAAGCTACATCAAGGAAATAGACCTGCTTCTATTTATGCATCAGAATTCCAAAAAATCATTTGTGATTTCACATGGCATGAGGATTATTTTATTAACCAATTTTGATGGGCCCTAATAATAGGTTATTTGAGAGAAAGCAAGAGAAGAAGATTTGTATTGAAGATCGGGAATATACGTTCACCTTAATTCCTCAACAACATGTGTTGGAAGAATCTCAATCAGAACCCATGTAGTTGGATAATATCAGGGTCACAGGACACCAAAGGAAAGAAAACATTGAAAAGACAATGCATTATGTTTTTATTGTGGAGATCTTGATCATATAGTATTCAAATGTCCTAATAAGAAGAAGAAGCAAGTTGGAATTAGGAATTCTACAATCACCATCCCATATCAAAAGGATCATTGTCAAAATCAAAAGAGGAATATTGCCCATCATGAGAATCATGCCCTTGATTCTGTACCTAGGTATACTACAAACCCTTTCGAGTTTCATCATGGATATCCATCATCATTGTGCTCTAGTACCAAATATCAAGAACTCTACAAAGATCAAGATCTATGAAGATTCAAGTTCTAGACGATCTCATAGTCACATAGCTGCTCCTTGTGGAACTCCTCGCTTGAGGGGGAGGTGATGTCATGGACAAAGGAAACCATCATAAACCTCATATTCCATGTGACTTCTATATCTCCTTCAATAGAATAGGCCGCTCTCGGAGCCTTTTTATAGGCGATACACACAAGGGGATATACACAAGCTGATTTAAACTTCTCTGCACGGGCAACAGCTTAAAACAGTTGAGGATGAGACTGGCCACTACTAGTCGTTTCACTTTCACAATGGGCAGTGGGCATAATGGTGTTGCACTTGAAAATGAGAAACAGATGTGTGATTACTGCCTCTGGGCTTATGTGAACATGGAAGGTATTGTGAATTCTTTTGTTAAACAACGTACAAAATAAAACAAATCATGTATTCCAGGCTTTATTCCAACTTACCAAGTCTCTGAGAAGTGTGGTCCGTGATGTTATGTGCTGCGGATCACTCATTGGTCTTGTGATGTTATGTGACCTCATGCCTCTCCGCACCTAGTTTCACTTTACAAGCTCTAGGTCCAACAATACTTTCTGCACAGTGGCTACTAAAAAGATCTTCACTTTTTATTTTTAATGGAGGTTCAGCAAAGGCTTACTCCTAGAGCTTTAACTTTGAAAGAACATACTATTGACTGACTTGCAATCCCCCTCTAGAGTAAGACAATCGATTATGTTTTTATTGTGGAGATCATGATCATATGGTATTCAAATGTCCTAAGAAGAAGAAGAAGAAGCAAGTTGGAATTAAAACTTCTACAAAAACCATCCCACATCAAAAGGATCATTGTCATAATGAAAAGAGGAATATTGCCCATCATGAGAATCGTGCCCTTGATTTTATACCTAGATATACTACAAACCCTTTCTGGTTTCATTATGGATATCCATCATCATTGTGTTTGAGTACCACATGTAAAAAACTCTACAAAGACCAAGATCTATGAAGATTCAGGTTCAAAAACATCTCACGGTCACATAACCGTTCATCATGGAACTTGCCGCTTGAGGAGGAGGTGACATTATGGACAACGGAAACCATCCTAAACCTCATATTCCGTGTGACTTCTATATCTCATGATTGTTTTAGAATTCAGAGAAATTAATGCTCGCATTGCATTTTGAACGTGCCAAAACCCTAAGATCCACTGTCTACTTGCTAGATACTGACATCTAGAAGTCTTGTTTGAATTGTTGATATCTTTGATGACAACATCGTATCGTAAATGCCTTTGAATTGCCTTTGATAACCACCCTTGAATACCTATATAAGGAGTGCTTGGCCACATACATCCTTACTCTTGCCAAAGCTAGTCTTGGGAGCTCAAGAAGTCCCGATCTCCAAGTAAGTACTTTCCAATAAGTTCCTCTTCGAGTTCTAGTCTTGTGCCTTGTTCTAGTATTGTCTAGTCTAGTGTCTTGGGCATCCTATTTTCTCCTAATGTAATCTCATAGTAGAAGATCTTGTTGAGTTAATTCTTGTATCTAGTGCATCTCCCTGAATGGAGTTCTTGTAATCCAGATATCTTGTTAAATACCTATAATCCCAGGCTGTGGGATCTCGTGTACCATCTCTCCTCGAGTTATCCCTATTTAATAGTCACGAGTTCGAGGACTTCTTGTAACAAGTACATATTTTTGTATTATTTCCCCTATGTGGGTGATCTTGTAATAAAAAGTATAATTTTAAAATCTAGTCTAGTCTAGTCAGAGGGCACAAACTAATGCTCCCTTGACACAAAACACTACCAGGAAATAGGCATCGTGTGCCAAAGACCAAGCCATAGAGAGAGAGAGAGGAGAGAGAATCAATCTCTAGCATAAAGATAAGGAGAGTCAGTCTTGGTCATGGTAGAGAAAGAGAGTGCATCAACTTCTCTCTCATGAAAGAGTTGATCATTGCTACATCAACATTGCAAGCAATTGAAGAATGAATGATTGATTTGGTAGAGATGTTAATCGATGATTGACATTACACTAAGTGCCCAACTTTATAACTCACTTCAAAGATTAATGCTTTAAAAGCGGAGTTCCACAATGTATATGCATAGAAAGTATGAATAGAACCAGGGAAAGTTACCCCAGTACTACGCTTACTGCCAGAGTTGTACGTATGCCAACTCCATTGATATCCATCCTTCACCTGGCCCTTGCCTTACAACCCTCCTAGATCCTTTGATTGTTGTGGACAATGGGAGCTTCGTGACCGGCGACAACGAGAGGTTTCCTACACAATGACGCTTTCCCTCAATAGAATAGGCCGCTCTTGGAGCCTTTTTATAGGCGATATACACAAGTTGCTATTTAAACTTCTCTGCACGTGCAATCCCTCATCATCTTACAACAGCTGAGGATGATAGTGTCAACTGCGAGTCGTTTCACTACGAGGCGGGCACAATGGTGTTGCACCTGAAAATGAGAAACAGAAGTTTGATTACAATTTATTGCCTCTGTCATATATGAACATGGAAGGCGTTGCGAAGTTTTTTTGTTAAATAGTGTAAAAACAATAATAATAAAATAAAATAATGTATTCTATGCTTTATGTCACGTCTTTGAGAAGTTTGGTCCGTGACGTTATGTGCTACCGATCACTCATTGATCCGTGATCTTATGTGCTGCCGATCATCATTGGTTATGTCTGTCACATACCTGGTTTTGCTTTATGAGCTTTGGGTCCAGCAATACTTTCTGCACAGTGGTTACTAAAAGATTTTCACATCACTTATTAAAGGAGTTTCGACAAAAGCATATATTTAAATTTTTAACTTTGAAAGAACAACTATACAGGTGAATGAGCATAGAACTCTTGGGACCTTCGTATCTTACACAACCAAGGTTAGACAAGATTACACACTGGTTTCAACTAGTTTAGATTGAACAAAGTGATTACATGTTCAACTCGAGATTGAACTCTAAACTTCCATCTAAATAGACCAAAGACTCAACCACTAGAACAATCGGATGTGGACAAAATATCTACGCTTGCATTCCCCCTCTAGAGTTCATTAATGGGGAGTTATACTTAGAAGGAATAACTTCTCCACTTTATCCAAGGGCACTAGCTCTTTCGGTTGAATTGTCCACCTCTCTTGGGGGGGGGGGTGCGGCATCAGTTGAAGCCCCATGGGTTATGCTATCAAGATGCCCCTCATCCACTTGATGTGTTGAGATTGAAGCTGCCTCTTCTAGAGAGTTTATGGGCCTTCAGGCACTCTTGTTGAAGTGACTCTCATCATATAGCTTTAGGGTCATTCCTATCCAAGTTTTACCTTTAGCTTACCCTCAAGCTTTGTCATCCCTAGTAGGTGCTAGGCATTCAACCCATACCTATTAGGGTCATTCCTCATATATCTTTAGGGTCATTCCTACCCAATTTTTTCCGCAATGCTTACTAAAAGATATCCACTTGCATTGCCCCAAAGTTCAGGCTCTAGAGTTCATTAGTGGAGAGCTATACTTTAAAAGGAATAACTTCTCCACTTTGTCCAGGGACAGTAGCTTGTTTGATTAAACTATCTGCCTCTCTTCAAGGGGAAGGGCATGAGTTGAAGCCGCATAGCTTGTGCTAGCAAGACATCCCTCACTACAACATATCAGGGCTATACAGAGGTTTTTATCGAGGAAAATCAACGGGCACAATTTCTCCCTGACATCAGTGTAAAGGTCAGGCGTTAGAACAAAAATGCCAGTATGAGCATCGGTATAAGCATCAGTATAAGGAGCAGTATGACCATCAGTATTTGCATCGATATACGCATCAAAAATACCGATGCTCATACCAACACCCATACGAGTGCCTATACATTAGGGAAAAACATGAACAATGTAGGCCTTTTGGATTAAGGAGTGATTAGTGATGGACCAATGAGAGGAGGGTGGTGGACACTATCGATAGCCTATAAATCACTAGGCTGAAGGGGGATGAGGGGACAGGATTCCCCTATGTTCAGGTTTTGCCTCTAGAGAGAGAGAGAGGAATCTCGTGACTTAGCTGGCCAAAAATAAAAAAATTTCGAAAAGTTATAAAACTCATCATAACACCATTTAATTGTCCTCCAACCACTTTTTAGGATTAAAAGTGCTATTTTTGAGTTCTAAATCAAAATCCGTGCATGAATTGACCTGAAAAAAGTGACTTTTTTAAAAATAACTCAAAATACAACTTTCTCCCTCCAAAACCTCACATTTTCATACCCAAGTCCCAAACAGTCACCTCTTTCCACTACTTTCTCTCCCTAGCACACCATTGCAGGTCTTGCATCTCCATTTCTTTCTCTGTCATCTGCTTCTTTGAATTTCTACTGTCACTTCCATAGCCTGAACTCCAATGGAGAAACCTAAATCTCATGGACGTCCAAAAGATGAGGTTATCCCGATAAAATGTCACAAAATCAAGGCTATAGAAGGAATTTGTGTTAGGACATGAGTTCTACAAAGGTGCATGGGTGTACATGCAACCCTCTGGTGTTGTTCCTCACCGTGTAAGAGATCATGGAAACTTGGATCTTCATTGGAAAGGGAAGTTATTAAGCTTCAAAAGCTCAAAAATGGTGAAACTATTGCCATTGTACAACATGTTTTCACAATGTCAAGCATGAAATCGGAAAACTCAAACAAAATGAGATTCCTATCAGCTCTATGTATTACTCATTGACTTTTGTCCAAATTTCATAATATACCTAGCTAAGTTGTGTAGTTTTTTGTGTAGACATATTTCCTTCTACATTCGTGGAAGAACAACCACTTCATAGTCTTACAGGTACTTTCCAAGCATTGCATGCAGATGTTGGGTCGATAGTCTTTCCACAAGCCCATCCTGCTCAGCTATTATGTGAGAGAGTTTTCTTTTCCACACATACATATGTTGTACCCTCTTCATCAAATGATTTTGGCAGGTTAGATGATGATTAAAGTAGATTCTCTTTTAAAGCTCGAGTGGCCGCAATCTAATATATGGACATGAACATCTTTGAAGGATAAGATGGTGATGGACATACACAACTCTTTGAAATTTACAAGAGTTTCAAGATCTATAGGATTATATTGGTGTGTTGCTTCTCATTGTTTTGTATATTTATTTTAGATTTTCACAATTCTAGAAACTTCAACAATGTTCATGTTAAAAGATATCAGGTATGAGCAGGTTGAGGGTTTCCTAGGTGAAAATTGGGGACTTGTAGAAGGATGCACCAAAGGCGATAGATACCTTTGTAAAATTGGTGCAATAGGCATAGAATTTCGATACTTGAAACATCATACTTCATTGTACATTAGATTCTAGTATGATCGTTGGATGTGTAAACTTGGTGAATAGATACCATTACAAAGTTCTGAGGGTTTTTTAATTTCCTTTGAAATTAAGATAAATCTACCCAACAACAAAATGGAAGTTATTTCAGTAAATCATCATTGGACTCTTGCCAACGTGAGAGAACATCTAGTAATAATGGTATTTGAGGATCTGGATCAATCAAAGTTCAGAATACAAGGGCATAAGGTATTTTTCCTTTTGTTTTATACAAATTCTTATATTGAAATATGTTATTTGAAAGTTTTCTATTTGTGTGCAAATTGGTAAGAGGTTGGAGGATAAAATTAAAGTCCTTCCTGAATGGAGTGTGGATGGACCTCAACTTTCATTGTCATAGCTCAAGAACTATTTGAGTGCTAGAGTGTACACACAACCTATGTTCCATTTATAATCCTTCGTCTGCAACAATGTATTTAATATGCAAGACATGTAGCATGTAAAATTTCTTGATATCAATATGATGTACAATTTTCCAAACCTTTGATTTTTCCAATGGAAATCTATTATAATTTTAAAGTTTCGAGAATTTATATTTTCTATTGTGTAGATGTCGTGTATCTTATTCTTGTTAATGATTCTGTTCAATCCTTTTTATGAGCCAACGTTTCTTTTTGAGAGTTCTCTGCATGATTGTTTTATTTGAAGGTATCAGTTTTAGTTTTAAAATGGGTTCCACTCACTTTAAAATTTTGAAACTACCATAAAAGCAACACTTATTTTCTCATTTCTCACTAATAGATTTATTTCATAGAATGTGCAACAATGAACAATAAAGTCTCTTTCATTTGGATTATTAGACATCAAAGAATCATGTATGATGATATGCATGGTGTTTTATCTCAATATGTATAGTCAATTTAATCTCATCTATTTCATTTTGATCTCATGGTGGTTTTTTGGCATAATTGGCTACTATTACTAGTACACATATATGACCACCTAGTTGTTGTATGATTATGCTTTGTATTGTCAAGAGCGAGCGTTGACTTCCTTATATGATTCACTCTTATTTTTCACATAAAAGTCTTAAAACATCATGGAAAATGCATCCTTCGTAGACGTATTCTAATCCCTTTTTAAAATGGCATAAAATTATGCTTTATGTGGCCTTGAAATAAAATGAATTACTTTATGAAATCATGTAGTTTTAATCATCTACGATTCGTTAAAGTTCTAATTGGAATTTGTAATGTTGAATATAGCATGTTTTTATAACCAAAAATTGAAATAAAGATTGAGACAAAGTATCATGAAATAAAAGCATATGATTTTCATGCCCTAATTAAAATGGACCTTATCATTTCTATGGAACAATTGAAAATAGGCTAATTTTTTCCTTGTTTTTAGCATACTTTTGTAATTTCTAAAGGAGAACATGTCTCTGTTCTCGTTTGTTATGACTCAGTGTTGTTATCAAAGCATGGTGGGTAGCTTGAACTATGCTACCTTAACAAGAATATATATTGCATATGGAGTTAGTCTGCTAAGTTAGTTTATGCACAAGCCAAGGGTACCTCACCTAGAAGCTGCCAAAAGAATTCTGAAGTACCTCGAAGGCACTCAACATCATGGTTTGTATTTCCCTTACACTTCAGACATTGATATCAAGATCTATTCAGATGCAGATTGGGCAGGATGCAAGGATGATAGGAGAAGCACTTCTGGATATATTTCATTTGCAGGTGATAAACCAATATCATGGTCTTCAAAGAAGCACCCCACTGTTGCTTTATCTTCTACTGAAGTTGAGTATAGAGGATTGGCTATTTCCACCCAAGAAGCCATATGGATCAAGCTATTATATACAGAATTGGGTTTATATACTAGGTCACCAATAATCTTTGGAGACAATACAAGCTCACTTCACCTTGCAGCTAATCCCATCTATCATGCTAGGACCAAACATATAGAGGTCCATTACCACTATGTGAGAGAGAAGCTATTAAGCAAGGGCGTTCAACTAACCTATGTATCAACCAATATGCAGTGTGCAGATTTGTTGACTAAAGCTTTGGATGGAACCAAACTTTGCAGGTTCAAAGCAATGCTTGGATTGCACGATATACGTGAAAACTGAAGAGGGCTTGAAGGATACCTTGGAATCCATACATATGTGAAGAAGCATAGGAACAAATGCTAGTGGTTAATTACCACTTTATCTCTTTGTAAAAGTCAGATTTGACTTTGGAATCTTTGTAAACACCTACCAAGGAAATCTCGTGAACTTTATTAGTTGTAAAGCATCAATCAAGTAGATGGAATATCTCCTAGGATATAGGAGCTTGATTAAAGAGAGCCAAAGTTTGAATTCAAATTCAAACTTTGAACTAAATCACTATAAAAGGTCAACTCAAAAAGTCGTAGGAAAGAAGACTCATTTTTCGAGCTCATCACTGTCAATTCTGAGTGTGTGTGAGGCCTACACTCTAGCCCACACCTATCTATTGATATAGCGATTACATTCATTGCATAAAGCATTTTACGTTTGATAAAGAGGGTCGTGGTTAGGTTTTCTTGACTGGGACACACCTAGATGTTGGGGTCTCTTCGGTGATGTAGGTGGAAGACATACCCAGCCTCGCCATAGGAAGTGTATGATAGTTGTTCATAGGTGCTCGATAAGCCTAGTTGGCTTCTATTAGGTAATTGATTATATGCAGTTGAGTTAGTGATTTACTATGAATGCAAACATGTTAGTACTAGCAATTTTATGATATTTTGACACTGGTCATATGCTCAGTTTGCAAAGAATACTCTGGCAAAATTTTTCCAGATTTTTGGTTTTGTCAACTATATAGTGGTCGATTTACTCCTTGATACACTTATTCTTTGGTCTTTGGACTCTTCGAGCTCCATTATCATTCCATTCAGTTCTATACCATCATGGCATCAGAGGTCTCAGGCACATCTAGTGGATTACGGTCTAGTGATAGTGTTCCGAGGAGGAGCTATAACTTGTAGGGCAAAGAACCAAAACTTTGATGGCACAAACTTTGGTCTATGGAAGAATCACATTAAAGATGTGCTGATTCAAAGGAGGCAGTGGAAGCCAGTAAATGGAATCTCAAAGAAGCCTGCTGACATGGATGAAGATGATTGGGATGAGTTAGATGAAATGGACAAGTCTACCATTCACTTGCACCTGGAAGATAATGTTTACTTTAACGTATTAGATTGTGAAATTGCAGAGGAGCTTTGGAAGAAGTTATGCAATACATATGAAAAAGAGACGACATCAAATAAAGTGTATCTAATGAGAAAACTATATGACCTTCGCATAAAGCACACAAATAGTGTTGCTTCTCATCTAAATGAGTTTGATGCTATATTCTCCCACTGATAGGCTTAGAAAATGGAAATGGATAACGAAATGAAAGTAGTATTGTTGTTATGCACCCTGCCATCATCATGCGATACATTTTGCACAACTATTAGCAATAGTGCACCTAGTGGTAAACTTGTCTATGATGACATATGTGGAGCACTCTTGAGTGAGGACATTCGTAGAAAAGCTATGGTTGGCACTCAGAGTAGAGATTCATATAATGTTTCTGATTCTTACCAAGGAAAGAATCAGCAACGTGGTAGGAGCAAGAACAAGGAGAAGAATGGTCAATGGAATAAGAGTAGAAGTAAATCAAGGAAGAGGGATATAGAATGCCATTATTTTCATAAGAAAGGACATATGAAGAAAGACTGTTATGCATTAAAGAATGCTAAAAGTAAATGAGAGAACGTTGATGGGCATGCTAAACAATTACCTGCACCATCTACTTCGACTGTGAAGATTGAAGAAATTAATGCTATTTGTGATGATGCTGACATGTTGACACTTGATAGTACTGTGCCATCTGAGCTTCTTATGCCTGATTCTCTTTCCCACACTTGGCTGGTAGATTTTGGTGCTTCTTTCCATGTGACACCACACAAAGAATGGTTCTCTAATTATGCAGCAGAGTCTCTTGGTACCGTGAGACTTGGTGACTCTTACCAGTGTGATGTTGTGGGGATTGGAGATGTGGTTGTGTAGTTCATTGATGGTTCAAAATTTACTATGCATAATGTACGCTATGTACCTCAATTATCACGCAATTTGATGTTAATTGCTCAACTTGATGACCTTGGTTACAAGGTGGTCTTCTATGCTCAGCCCTTTCGCATATCAAAGGGCATTATGGTTATTGCAAAAGGAAGCAAAGTTGAATCACTTTATCCTTTATTTGTATCACAGAAAGAACATTTGTTAGTTGTTACTGAACAGCCTATGGCTTGTATTTGGCATGGTCGTTTGGGCCATATATCTCGTAGTGGAGTGGAAAATCTTTCGTGTTCTGGCTACTTACCTGTGTTATCTTTCTCTAATTTTTCATTTTGTGAGCATTTTCAATATGGAAAGAAAACCAAAAATGTGCATAGAATGCACATTGACTCTTCAATTCAGCCTGTAGATCTCATTCATACAGATGTGTGTGGTCCTATGCCCATTAGGTCCTTAGGTGGATCTCTTTAGTTTCTCACTTTCATAGATGATGCTACTAGAAAAGTCTGGGTATATCCTATCAAATCGAAGGACGAGGTATTCCCTACTTTCAAAAAATGGCTTGCTTCAATTGAGACTGAAAAAGGAACTAAGCTTAAGGCTTTATGTTCAAATAATGGGGGCGAGGTAGATCTTACATATGAGATCTATATGGAAAAACCAGAGGGTTATGTAGTTCCTCGTAAGGAAAGTCTAGTTTGTAAGCTTAAGAAGAGCTTCTATGGACTTAAAGAGTCTCCTAGACAATGGTACCAAACATTTGATGCTTTTATGAAGTCTCAAGGCTATTCTCAAAGCAATGAGGATCGTTATCTCTATGCAAAGAGATGCTAAGTTGGTAGGTTGATATGCTTGATACTTTATGTTGATGATACGCTGATTGCGGGGAAGTCCTATTATGATTTGTCGATTCTCAAAAAGAAGTTAAGTCAGACATTTGATATGAAGGATTTGGGGGATGCCAAACATATTCTTGGCATGCGCATTACTCATGATAGGAGCAAAAGATGCATATACTTGTCTCAAAGTGAGTAGATATCCAAAGTAATTCACATGTTCAATATGCAACGTGGAAAGGCATTGAGTACATCTTTACCTAAATATGTGAAATTAAGCAAGGATGATTGCCCCAAATCAGAGGAGGAAAAGGAATTCATGACCAAAATTCCCTATCAGTCTGCTCTTGTTAGTCTCATGTATGCTATGGTAACTACCAAACCAGACATTGCATTTGCAGTGGGAGTTCTGAGCAGATATATGTCTAATCCTAGAAAGAAACATTGGGAAGCAGTCAAGATGATTTTTAGATATCTGAGTGGCACTACAGACAAGTGTCTATGCTTAGGTAGAGGGAAAGCATCCATTATTGTTTACAAAGATTCTGACTATGCTGGTTGTGTAGACAATCGTAAGTCTACATCCGAGTACATTTTTCATTTTGTTGGAGGTACTATCTCTTGGAGAGCTCGTCTTCAAGAATTTACAATTGTTTCCACCACAGAAGCAAAGTATGTTGTAGCAAGTAACGCATGTAAGGAAGCATTGTGGCTTTCTTGTCTTGCTTGTGATATGGGTTTACCCCAGCATGTACCTCGTTTGCTCACTGATAGTCAAAGTGCCATTGCTTTGGCTAAGAATTTGTTCTATTATGCAAATATCAAGCACATTGAGGTGAGGTATCACTTCATTCGAGATTGCTTAGCCACTGAGCACATTTTTCTTGGAAAGGTTCACACTCGAGATAATGCTGCAGATTCTTTGACGAAAGCTCTACTACAGGATAGCTTTCGACACTGTTTTCACTTGATGTGGGTTACTTGATTCTTGATCTTACACAGTCACTTATACATTGTGTAACATGCCCATCAAGTGGGAGGTATAGTTTGTATACTTACACTCAGGTATTATTTATCATTCTTTATTTTTCTCCCATAGTTACTTTGGCCACGTTGGCTTTTAGTGGGAGATTGTTACCATTAGTGTCCATGTGAAAGGCCAAATAGCCACCAGACACTTCCTTGTATATGTTCTTTAATAAAACATATAGTGGCATGGTCAGACAGAGACTGTAAGTTTGACCCCATTTGTAAGAACTAAGAAGTCTGTCTTCGTGCTCATCTGTGTACTGTGTTTTCTGTGTATTTTGCAACATCCGTGCGAAGTACTGTGTGTGGCCTCAAGAGCTCAATTTTCTACTCCGAGCATATGATCGTGGAGCTCTCAAGAAGGAGATCGCACTGTGTTTCATCGCCAACAAATTACTTTAGTTGAAAGTAGTGATGTATTTTGGATGTTGGCTATTGAAAGATAAGTTGGATGGTACCAGTTACCTAGTGGAGATAGCTTTGAAGATGGTGATATTCTTAAGGTTCCTATTGGTGTTGTAGTTCCTATTCCACCTAGTGTAGATCAACTTCGTTGGGTTGATAGAGATTCTTAGGCACATGCATTGATAGCCTTGTCTATCAAACATGTCATTATTCCTCACATTCACTCCTGTAGTACAACAAAGGATGCTTGGGATACATTTACCACTTTATACTAGGCAAGGAATGAGGCTCCTATTCCTTACCTTCGAAAATAGCTAGAGAGTGAGCACATGAATGAAAGAGATTTAATGGATAGTTTTTTGACAAAGATCAAAGATTTGAAGGAGCAGTTGATTACTCTTGATGAAGTCTTGCATGACAGTTCACTTGTGAAGACTATTCTGAATGGTCTTCTAGATTCATATAAGAGTTTTGCTTCTACTCTTCGATTGATGATGAAAGGCAATCAAAATGCCTTAACATTTGATGAGTTAATCTTTGTTATGTTGTACGAAGATCATTCTAGGCAAAACAAATCCATTATGCATGTTGTAGGTCAAGCTTTCATAGCTAGTGAGAAGGGCCAAGGTAAGTGGAGTTCATGTACTAGTAAGCAAAAATCTTGTAATTCCACACAATTAAAGAAGGATGACAAAGAGGAGAAGAAAACAGAAAAGAAAAAAAATATTTTGCAAATACTATAAAGGAAATGATCATGTCATAAAGAGTTTTCCAAAACTTACTACAAAAGAGGCAAAGAAAAAAGAGGTTAGAATGGTTGTTGCAGAAGCTTCTACACCAAAATACGAGTCTACAAATCTTGTGCAGAATGAAGAATGCGGATTTACTATTTTATGTAGTTATGACCCATCTTCTCATGAACACTGTGTGTGTGTGTGTAGTACACTCAGATGTTTGGTACTTTGATAGTGGGGCAACCAAACATATAACCTCGCAGTGCAGTGTCTGCACTTCAATTGAGCCTACCTACAAGGAATACTATCACATTTGTCAACAACTCCTCTTATCCTATCATGGGAGTTGGTAAGATCATTTTGTCTACTACTAATGAAAAGATGGTTCAATATGTGCCACTCAAAAATTCTAGCTTATTTACAGTGATGTTTATGGTCCTATGCAAACACCTTCTTTTGGGAACTATCTTTACTTCATGACTTTTGTTCATGCTTTTTCTAGGCATGCACGGGTATATCCATTGAAAGCAAAGTCTGAAGCGTTTATGTGCTTCAAACAGGTTCTAATTTTGGCTAAAAATCTATCAATGTGTAAAATGGGCACCCTCCCTTTTGATCAAGGGGGAGAATAGATGTCTTTTGATTTCAATAAATTTTTGGCTAAGCGTGGTAGAGTTGGAAAAGTTGTGGTTGACAAAGCCACTATCTCCATCTAATCTGATGCTCTTTAAAGAACTTGGAAAGTCTTTTTGAATTATCTGTGTCCACTCCTTGAACTTGGAAAGTGCATCCTCTTTATGTTTTAGTGAATAAACCCAATTGTACCTAGTGAAGTCATCTTCTATCAAGAAGACGTAAAGTGACCCACTTGGTGTGTTGTGTACATACGTGCACAAAGATAAGAATGGTCTTCTGCTAAGGGTTTAGATGAGGAAATCGTTGCTTCCATATGCAAAGGGGTAAATGTTTTCTTAGCACATGCTTAGAAGCTCACATCCACTTGTGTGATCTTGGGTAAAACCTTGACAAGATGAATTAAAGAGAGCTTTGCTAAGTAAGAGTTTTGTCAAAACCTAAAATTCCACAAGCTAAAACTTGGGTCCCTTGCCATGAAGCTCAAAAGCTTCTAGAGGCCTTTTTCTTTGAATCCTTGACCTATGACTTTTTTGTATTCTTGATCATTGACCTAAACTATTTTATTATCAAATTGCACCATCATGTTGCACTTAGTAATGGCCTTTACTTATTGAAGGTTCTTGTAAAGGCTTGGTACATAAAGAACACCTTTAAGTGACTTGGTCTCAGTTTTCGAGTTTGTGATGTGAACTCTCATAGTTCCTTGGATCTCAACACACTTGTTATCTCCAAGATGAACTTGGACTTTGTGCTCTTGAAACTCATGAAAGTCATCTTTGTCATTGCACATGTATGATGTAGCCCCACTATAAAAAATCCATTGTTTTTTAGGAGTGGATGTGGCACCTGCCTTGTGTTTAGTTGTAAGCAAAATAGCTTCACTTGTGCAATGAGTTTGATGCTCAGTCTTTGGAGTAGACTTGGTCTTGTCCTTTTTTTCTTCTTGAAGCAATACTTTCCTATTTCTAGGCTTGCCACAAAAGTTGCAAGTAAATTTGAGTGACTCTTTGACCTTTAGTCTTGTTGAAAGTAGCTTTGGCCTTCATAGCTATTTCTTGTGTACTTTGAGTCTTTTGCCGTGAGTCATGGAGAAGCAAAAGTCTTCTTACTTCTTACCAAGTGTGTTCTTGACCTTTGTTGTAAAGAATGACCATCACAAATGTCTCATAGGATCTAGGAAGCGTGATAGGCAATCTAATTGGCATTTCTCCACTTAAGATCTTTCATCCACAAAGTGATAACTTCTGTTGACGATCTTCAAATTGTGTGATCATCTTTGATATAGTCTCATGAGGACAAATAGAACGATTGTGGAAGTGGGCCTCTAAAGCATAAAGCTTTGAAGGAGACTTATCTTCATATAGACTTGCTAGTGTGTTACAAGCAACTTTGGAATAGAAGCAATGATATGAACCTTTTTCAATTCATCATATGCTAGAAGAATTTTATCTAAGGTTCCTTTGTCCTTGAAATTTGAAATATTCTAAGAATCTAAATCTTTGACTCTATCTGATTCAAGTTCTAACCCATCTATAAATTCATGGAGAAGATTTGTGTACATATATGCACACATGATATTATTCCATAGCTGTGTTCTTCCTTAGGCAAAAAAATGGGCATAAATGAAGTTAAATAACCTTGCATGGATGATGTATTTTCTTCTTTCTTTGACATTAGAAAACTTGGAGTAGGGGGCTTAAAATAGTCCTTAGGAAAATAGAATCCTTTGGGGCAGAGAGAGGGGGGGCTCAGAGTAACCATTCACTTGATGATGAGAGAGACACCTTGGAGGGGGGCCTAGAGTAACCCTACACTTGATGATGAGAGAGAGAAACCTTGGAGGGGGGGTTAGAATAGCCAAACTTGCATGGACAGACACCCTCTTTGGGGCTTAAACTTGTGTCCCAAAGCACACACACAAAATAAGTTCTTTGTATGTTCTTTAGTTACAAAGTTGGGCACTTAGTGTAATGTCAATCACTGATTAACATCTATGCCAAATCAGTCATTCATCCTTCAATTGCTTGCAATGTTGATTGAGCAATGATCCATTCCCTGATGAGAGAGAAGTTGATGCACTCTCTTTCTCTATCATGTCTGAGACTGACTCTCCTTATCGTTATAGTAGAGATTGATTCTGTCTCTCTCTCTATCTCTCTCTCTCTCTCTCTCTTGCTTGGTCTTTGCAAGATGATGCCTATTTTCTTGTAGTGCTTTGTGTCAAGAAGTCCCACAACTCGAGACTGATAGGTATGGATAACTCCACTAAAGATGATACATGAGATCCCACAACCCGAGATTGTAGTGTATGAAATAAGATATCTAGATTACAAGAACTCCATTCAAGGAGATGAACTAGATACAAGAATTAACTCGACAAGATCTTATACCGGAGATTACATTAGGACACACTAGGATATCCAAGATACTAGACTAGACGAGACTAGAACAAGGCATAAGCCTAGAACTCGAACAGGAACTTGGAAAGTACTTACTTCGAGATTAGGACTTCTTGAGCTCCCAAGACTAGAATTTGAAAGACTGAGGATGTATGTGGCCAATCCCTCCTTATATAGGTGTTCGAGATCAATTACCAAAGGCAATTCAAAGGCGCTTATGATTTGATGATGCCATCAATGATGTCAGCAATTCGAACAAGACATCTAGATGTTAGAATCTAGCAAGTAGATAGTGGATCTTAGGGTTTTGGCATGTTCCGAATGCAATGCAAGCATTAATTTCTCCAAACTATGAAACAATCATGAGATATAGAAGTTAGATGGAATCTGAGGTTTAGGATGGTTTGCTTTTTCCACAACATCACCTCCCCCTCAAGCGATGAGTTCCACATGGAGTGGTTATCTGACTATGAGATCTTCTAGAACTTGAATCTTGATAGATCTTGGTCTCTGTAGAGTTCTTGATATGTGGTACTAGAACACAATAAGAATGGATATCCATGATGAAGCTCGAAAGGGTTTGTAGTATATCTAGGTACAAAATCAAGGGCAGGATTCTTCGGCCCCATTATTTGGTGTAACTTGAGCTTATTCGGATAAGGGTGAATAGTTTTTGAGCGGTATTCCAGCACTTTTCAATTCAACATGCTTTCAATAAAAAAAATCTTGCAATCAAAATTTTTGCCCATAAAATAGTACCGTGCAATGTACTATCGCTAGAGTTACATTCTTTTTTTATGAACTTACAATGTGGTACAAAATGCAAGGTATAAAGTACTTTTAAAGAATAGTATTTAGAATTATAAAAGTAAAGAAAACTATAAGCTTCCATATTTTGTGTGCTAAAAACTATTGTGATTTTTTGAGTCAACATTGAATCTTACTTCACAATAGTATGTGTATGTGTATGTGCGTGTATGGTTGTGAGTTCAAATCTATTTGTTTGACTCAACATCGATTCTTACTTCACAATGTATGTGTATGTATGATTGTGAGTTAAAATCTATTGTAATTTTTTGGCTCGACATTGATTCTTACTTCACAATAGTATGTGTATGTATATGTTCTTGTATGATTGTGAGATAAAATATATTATGAATAGCTAACTCAACATTGATTCTTACTTCAACATATTATATGTATGTGTATGTGTGTGCATGATTCAGTGCTAAAATCTTTTGTGATGGTCTAACTCAAGATTGATTCTCACTTCACAACACTATGTGTATTTGTTTATGTGTATGTATATGTGTATGCTTGTGAGTTAGAAACTATTCTGATTTTCTTACTCAACATTGATTCTCACTTTATGATAATATGTGTATGCATATGTGCTTGCATGATTGTGAGATCAAATCTATTGTGATTTTCTCACTCAACATTGATTCTTACTTCTTAGAGTATATGTATGTCTTATATATGTGTATGTGTATGTGCATGTATGATTGTGAGATAAACTCTATTGTGATGTTATAACTCAATATTGATTCTTACTTCATAGTAGTCTATGTATGTGTATGTGTCTTTACGATTTTGAGTTACAAACTATTGTAGTGTGTTGGGAAAATTTATAGCTTCTTTTTTATAATTCAACGGGTCTAAGAAGGTGTTGATATGTGAAATGAAGCATTCTAGGTTGCTAGATGGCTTTCTCTTGTAGACTTATCATCACATCCTTGGGACCGTTGAATTACAAAGGGATCGAAGAAAGTGTTGATCTAATCGAACAAGCCCTTGTATGCTAGTTCCTCTTGCCACACCACTCACGCAACATGCACCGTGTGGTTGGGGAAGAGTGATGTGGGATAGGGGGATATTGAGCTTGGGAGGTGGAGAGGATATGAATCAAATTGGTGTGCAAATTTGGGCAAGGTCTTGGAGAAGGACATGGAGATTTTGTATGATCTCAGGGCCTTTGTTCAAGAGTTCACGTCTTCTTTTGGAGGTAATGATTGTTCATGGGTTGCCAATACAAAGCTAAGGAAGCTACA
This sequence comes from Ceratopteris richardii, assembly GCA_020310875.1. Lineage (NCBI taxonomy): Eukaryota > Viridiplantae > Streptophyta > Polypodiopsida > Polypodiales > Pteridaceae > Ceratopteris > Ceratopteris richardii. Next base: position 7,029,317 of record CM035416.1, read on the forward strand.
TCAAGGAAATAGACTTGCTTCTATCTATGCATCAGAATTCCAAAAAATCATTTGTGATCTCACATGGCATGAGGATTATTTTATTAACCAATTTTGATGGGGCCTACAAGATGATATCAAGGACCTTATGTTAACCATGTCCAAGGTAAACAATTTAAATGACTTCATGAATCAAGCATTTGACTATGATCATAGGTTGTTTGAGAGAAAGCAAGAGAGGATGATTTGTATTCAAGATCACGAATACAAGCTCACCTTAGTTCCTCAACAACATGTGTTGGAAGAATCTCAACCAGAACCCATGTAGTTGGATAACATCATGGTCAACAACACCAAAGGAAAGAAAACATTGAAAAGACAATGCATTATATTTTTATTGTGGAGATCATGATCATATAGTATTCAAATGTCCTAATAAGGATCATTGTCAAAGTCAAAAGAGGAATATTTCCCATCATTATAATTTAAGGTGATGTTCTAAAAAGAAGAATAGCACGAAGCTGTACATGTGCCTCGACGAGACAAATCGTTCAATGCATACTTTTAACTCTATCGAGAGGTAGTTGTTTACTGAACCATCTCTGTTGATGAGAAGTATGTTTTTTTTCATAGTTTGGATGTGCTATTGAGCACCTAGGTTCGGCTGTATGAAATATATATATATATATATATATATATATATATATATATATATATATATATATATATATATATATATATATATATATATATATATATATATATATATATATGTGTGTGTGTAATAATTTTAATGGAAAGCTATTTCTAAATCCGTTTTCCTCCATTCACAAAGCAAACGGATTTTCAAATGCTCTTGTATTCCACAGACAAGAGATAGAGTGAATATGTTCGTTTCTATACATTTTCTTAATTAGCTGTGAATATGAACATATATATGCGTTGAGTATGAGGCGAATATTGCATGCACACATTGTTTGAAAGCACACATATAGATGCGTTGAGTATGAGACGAATCCATGCACAAATCTTTGAACTTTGGGAACCGGTTTGAACATTTTTTTTGTTTTCTTTTGTGACAAAAGCGTTTTAAAATTAGAAAAGAAAGGAGAATGATGAAGATGATAATTGAAACTATTTCCGGACCCAAAGCTCGTAAACTCCCCCTCCCCCACACACACACACTTGTGTCTGTGTCTGTAGATAAGTCGGCTATTTTCTGGCTCGGTCCTCGTCCATCTCTCAATATCGTGAATTCGAATGATGCAAAAGTCATTCTATCATCCAATTACAAGGAGTACGTCAAATTCCCGACTCTTCAAATAGTATTTCAGCGCGTCTTTGGGCGCAGCATTTTGACCATCGACGGTGACGAATGGGCACAACGACGACGAATTCTGAACCCTGCTTTTGCATCCGGCAAACTCAAGGTGTGTGTGGGTTTGTATGTGTCTGTGTGTGTATATGAGAGAGAGAGAGAGAGTTGTTGATAAAGGATGTATACCCATCATACTTTTCATTGATGTTGTTTCTCCTCAGGCTATGGGCGCACAAATGTTGGTGTGCATTCAGGAGATGCTTGATGATTGGGAACGAGAAGTACTGGAGACGAATGCTGCAACTGGAGAGCTTGAATTGGATATGATCAAAGAATTTACTAAAGTGTCTGCTGACGTACTATCTCGCACCTGTTTTGGCAGTAATTTCAAGGAAGGCAAGGCCGTTTTTGAAGATCAGGAAGGCTTGATAGAAGCTATATATCAAGATGCTGTTCGCTATGCCATAATTCCTCTTTACAGGTGAAAAAACTGAATCTCCCTGAAAAATATAGAAGAAAAAACAAAAACTGTATTGCGAATATTCATCCACTATTTTTGGTTGTCAGATTTCTCCCCACAGCTCGAAATAGATTGTGCTGGAAGCTTCAGAGGCGCATACATGAAACATTGAAAACAATTATTGAAAATCGAATGCATGCAGTTCAGAAGTGTCAAGCTGATTCCTATGGAGATGACCTGCTTGGACGCATTTTGGCGGCAAATGGGAGCTCACTTGGAGATGGCGTCGTCCTGACAACTCAAGACATTATAGATGAGTGCAGGACATTCTTCTTTGCAGGCCATGAGACAACTGCTAGTCTCCTAGCTTGGGCAACTATGCTCATGGCGAGCAACCCTGAATGGCAAGATCGGGCCAGAGAAGAGGTGCTTGAAATGCGTAACGACGGATACATAAATGCGCACAGCAAGCTCAAAATTGTAAGCTCCTTTATGTTCATAAAATTAGTGTTCAAAAACAAGAAGATTCACATATGTAATTGCAAGAGCTTGTTTTGCTGTGACAGTTAGAAATGATCTTGCTGGAGACGTTGAGGCTGTACCCTCCGATCACCCAATTAATCTCCCGCACAAGATCTCCAGAGTATGGAACCACAGATGAGGCCAGCACAGAAGAAAGAAAGCTCAACATTCCTGCAGGTGTCAGGATCAACGTACTGTGTGGAGTGATGCATCGAGACAAAAAGATGTGGGGTGATGATGTTGACGAGTTCCAGCCCGAACGCTTTGCAAATGGCATTTCACGTGCCTGCAAGGGCATGCATGGTTTCATGGCTTTTGGGTATGGACCGCACAGCTGCATAGGACAGATGTTCGCAATGCTTGAGGCTAAGCTTGTCTTGGCATCCATGCTGCAAAGGTTTCGCTTTCGTCTTCCAGAGACGTATCAGCATGCCCCAAGGCTCTACGGCACCCTTCGTCCTCAGCATGGAATGCCTCTTCTCATCACACCCATACATTTTTCCGAGACTGATAAATGAGTAACAATGTAAGTCAATTGAGCGCACAACATTGCAAACAACTCAGCAACAATATGAAAAGGCTTCTGAAAACAACATTGTTATAGAAGCTGACACATCCGGAACTTGATGATCCTGAATCGCTTAATTTAAATCACAATAACTAGATACTGATCTGAAATGGATACTGAACCGCGCATTCTTCTAAAAGTTGATGTAGCACGAGCCTTGGCAAATTAATCATCATCGTCTTCACCATTTTAATGTTCTGATATTTGACTCCTGTTTTATCTTCTCCGCCTCTTCCCTTTGACCCTTTCCATATACTCCTGATCTGTGTTTGGAATTTAGAAGTTAAATGCTATGTTTACTTTGCTGGCATTACAACGCTACGCCTTATCTGAAGAACTATGGTCATTCTCGGAAGCTTATGTTGCACGTCATTCCTTTTGCTGGTGCCATAGCTAATGTTGCACGCTGTCTTATGGAAGCTCACTTTCTAAAACTAAAACAATGAGTTTGCGAGTAAGAAAAAATTTTGTATCCTTGTTAGACGAGTAACATAGCAGGCCGTTATTGATACTATTGAATTGTTTATTCATTTTTATGTTGACTGCTATTCCACATCACCATGAAGTAATTGCTAACGTACAAATAAAATACTTTTAATCCTAACTATACACTTCTCTTAAGTTACTTTGATGAATTCTAATTTTGATTATCGAGTAGTAGAACTTGAACCCATTGCGACGAGATAATCTTTTCTTGCTTATACTTGAGTACCTGCTTAGTAATCACCTATAATGTTGTGTCACGTGTTGCCAAACAAGTAGAAAAATTAAGGATATCTTCATGATTAAGGGCACACTCATGTTCTCTACATACACACTACTGTTGAGAAAACAAGAAATTGTAATGGAATTTTATCACCAAGAGGTTGAAATGTAGATGTCGAACCATAGATACTTTGTCTTATTCCTCCATTGGATCCCCCTCTCACCCTCAAATGGAGATGGCTAGCAATAAGATTTGAAGCCCTTCCACCATTCTTGGTGGTGTCAATTTGTGCCCTAAAGTCGGATCAAGAGAGAACCAACATTTTGGATTCCCAAGTCTCCCTTTCATCAACGTGATTCTCTCGAGTGAATTTCACATGGTGGAGGTCCTCTCTGATTAGTGAGAGTAGAAAGGGTTGCTTGAGACCTTTCTAATCTCCACTGTCAAGCCTATGTTGGTATAAGAACACTTATATATCAAGTATAGACAAGACTCTACACAAACACTTCAAATGTTTCCAACTTTAAGAGTGAAATGTATCTCCTTGTTCATTTTGAGCTACTTTCCTTTTCAAGAAGCGTGCTTCAAGATTCAACTTCATTACCTGCAAATGCCATGAATTTTAATGCTTTAAAGTATACAAGAATCTTTATATGATCCTTGTGCAGCCGCAATGTTCACTAAACACTTGATTGCACTTTTCAAATTTCTATGTGATCACTGAGATCAAAAGTTTGCCTGAAATTAATGTTAAAAAATGGCAACTTTGACATATGTGACATCTAACAAACATTTTTGTTAGAATACAATCCTTTTTCCAAAATGATTTTAGCCCTAGCTTCCGTATCTCTCAACTTAGATTTGTAGTGCTTAAGCATAAAGAAGTTTATCTATTCATCCGATAGATATTATCTAACTTCAAGCAATCTTGATAAGAGGTTTTGCGTAAACTCCTTTGAAATATAAAGTTCCTCTTCACTCCCATAGAAATATATGAAAGCGTTTATGCATCCCTTGAATCCCATCTAGATTTCCCTTCTATAGGAAGTAATCTGGTAGTAGTACCACAGACTCCTGATGATGAAGGGGTTCCTTCTTCTTCATTTACCTCCTCTTGAGCGGAAATAGGAACAAGGGTTGTTATAGAAGATGATTGGACTTGGATAAGTTTCGTTGACAATTCTCCATAAGCCCTTTGATAATGACATGCACATCATCATAAAGCTGCACATCGGATAGTTAGAAATTCCTTCAAGCTTGTCTTCATTCTCAAGTCTATAATCAATCTTATCATATTACATTCATTTGGTAATACATTCAGTATTGTGTGTTGTGGTCCAAGCTTTTTCTTCTTTGTTGTGTTGTTCATGTGCTTCTACTGTCCTCAAACTCTAATAATTGGTATTAGAGGAAGTCACCACTTTGTCTAGTTCCAATACAAGTGCCTTGAAATATTCTATAAATTGAGAAAAAAACTTGACACAATAGTTCTATTCAACTTTTTATGATACAATCATTGTTGTGCATCGAGGTATTTTAATGAGTGGCCATGGCTGAAAGAAACGATGTATTTTGTATGTTGGTTTTGAGAATACGTTGGATGGTACCAAATACCCATTATGGGCTTATATCATGCATCATGTATTGGTCACAAAAGGTCCGAAATAGCATGCATGGTATTGAAAGATGACCTACTACACCTACAAATACATTTATTGAAGGTGATACTGATGGTGTTGAAGTTGATGATCTTGAGCTTCCTAATCGTGATGTGGTTCTTGCTATAACTATTGTAGAGCAACTTTGTTGGGATGCAAGAGATGCTAAGGCACATGCGTTGATAGCCTTGTCTAGCAAATGTGCCATTATCCCTCCTATTTGCTCTTGAAAAACATCAAATGATGCTTGGGATACACTTTACACTTTCTACCAAGCAAGAAGTTAGGCTCATGCGCTTACCTCAGAAAACACTTGGAGAGTGAGCATATGAATGAAGGAGACTCTATGAATAACTTTTTGACAAAGATAAAAGATTTGAAGGAGCACTTGATTTTTGTTGATGAAATCTGGCTAGACATTTCACTTCTACAGACTGTTCTGAATGGTCTTATCATATTCATATCCGAGTTTTGCTTCTACTCTTTGGTTGATGATGAAAGGAAATCCAAATGGCTTAATATTTGAGGATTTAGTCTCTGTTTTGTTGCAAGAAGATCAGTCCAAGAAGAACATGTCCATCATGCATGTGGTAGATCAAGCTTTCTTAACTAGTTAGAAGGGAAAAAGTAAATGGAGCTCATCTACTGGTAAGCAAAGATTTGGTAATTCTCCTGAGTCTAAAAAGGAAGACAAAGACTATAAGAAAATAAAAAGGCGGAGATTGTTTTGCAAATTCTCTAAAGCAAATAATAATGTCATAAACAATTGTCCAAAATTGGCTGCAAAAGAGGCAAAGAAAAAAGAGTCTAGAATGGTTCTTGCGAAGACCTCTACACCTAATATAGATTCCACTAACCTTGTGCAGAATGAAGAATGGATGTTTACTATTAGAATTCATCAAAGTAACTTAAGAGAAGAGTATAGTTGGGCTAAAAAAGTATTTCATTTGTACATTAGAAATTACTTCATGTGATGTGGAAGAGCAGTCAACATAAGAATGATGAATAAAGGAATATAATCAATAAGGACGATATGTTACTCGTCTAATAAGGATGTAAAATTTTTTCTTACTCGCAAATTCATAGTTTTAGCGTTATGGAAGTGACCTCCAAAAAGTGAGCGTCCATAAGACAACGTGAAGAATGACGTGCAGCAAAGTAAACATAGTATTTAACTTCTATAGTTATTCAGATAAGGCATAGGTGTTGTAATGCCAGCAAAGTAAACATAGCATTTAACTTCTACAGTCCAAACATAGATCAGGAGTGCATGGAAAGGGTTAGAGGGAAGAGGAGGAGAAGGAAAAACAAGACTTAAACTTCAGAATATTAAAATGGTGAAGACGATGATGATTTATTTGCCAAGGCTCGTGCTACATCAACTTTTAGAAAAATTTGCGGTTCATGATCATCAAGTGCCAAATATGTGAGCTTCTATAACAACATCATAGTTTAGAAGCTTTTCATATTGTTGGTGAGTTGTTTTCAATATTGTGCGCTCAATTGAGTTACATAGTTTGTTGTTACTCATTTATTAGTCTCCGCAGAATGTATTGGTGTGATGAGAAGAGGCATTCCATGCTGAGGATGAAGCGTACCATACAGCCTTGGGGCATGTTGATAAGTCTCTAGGAGACAAAAGTGAAACCTTTGCAGCATGGATGCCACAACAAGCTTAGTAGATTGGTGATGCAGATTGGACAAGTAGTAGAGATGATAGAAGATCTAGTCATGGCTACTTATGCTTCATTGGAGATAAGCTAAAGTCATAATGTTCAAAGAAGCAATAGACAATTGCCTTATCATAGGCATGGTAGAGAAAGCAAAACAAGTCATATGGATGAAGACTTTGTATGAAGAGTCTTAGAGTTGAGTAGGGAGTTTCAATCATACATGGTGATAACATGAGCTAACTTTACTTGGCAACTAACCTTATTTTTCATGTGAGGACTAAACAGATTGAGATTCAATATCACTGTTTGAGGGAAAAACTCCTTGATAAAGAGATTGAAGTCATGTACACTCCAACAAAGGAACATATAGAAAATATGCTAACCAAGAGTATAGACGGACCTAAGTTATAGAGATTCAAAGAGATGGAAAGAATAAAGAGGAAGAACATATTAAAATAGTGATTGAGGGGGAGTAGTCGGTGCACATGAATAAAAAATTGATGCTTATGGAGACCATTGAAGTCATGCAAGTGCATGGATAAAGTCAAAGAGAGTTTTTGTTGTTGATAAATGTCAAGAAGAATGAAATTGGACATGAATAAAGAGCTTGAGATATAGCTATGCATGTATTCACTTGAGAGGATCCTTATTAGTGTACCATAGTTAGAAATAAGTCAGGCAATCAATACCAAAACAGCAAAGTAAACATAGCATTTAACTTCTACATTCCAAACACAGATCAGGAGTATATGGAAAGGGTCAAAGGGAAGAGGCGGAGAAGATAAAACAGGAGTCAAATATCAGAACATTAAAATGGTGAAGACGATGATGATTGATTCGCCAAGGCTCGTGCTACATCAACTTTTAGAAGAATGTGCGGTTCAGTATCCATTTCAGATCAGTATCTAGTTATTGTGATTTAAATTAAGCGATTCACGATCATCAAGTTCCGGATGTGTCAGCTTCTATAACAATGTTGTTTTCAGAAGCCTTTTCATATTGTTGCTGAGTTGTTTGCAATGTTGTGCGCTCAATTGACTTACATTGTTACCCATTTATCAGTCTCGGAAAAATGTATGGGTGTGATGAGAAGAGGCATTCCATGCTGAGGACGAAGGGTGCCGTAGAGCCTTGGGGCATGCTGATACGTCTCTGGGAGACGAAAGCGAAACCTTTGCAGCATGGATGCCAAGACAAGCTTAGCCTCAAGCATTGCGAACGTCTGTCCTATGCAGCTGTGCGGTCCATACCCAAAAGCCATGAAACCATGCATGCCCTTGCAGGCACGTGAAATGCCATTTGCAAAGCGTTCGGGCTGGAACTCGTCAACATCATCACCCCACATCTTTTTGTCTCGATGCATCACTCCACACAGTACGTTGATCCTGACACCTGCAGGAATGTTGAGCTTTCTTTCTTCTGTGCTGGCCTCATCTGTGGTTCCATACTCTGGAGATCTTGTGCGGGAGATTAATTGGGTGATCGGAGGGTACAGCCTCAACGTCTCCAGCAAGATCATTTCTAACTGTCACAGCAAAACAAGCTCTTGCAATTACATATGTGAATCTTCTTGTTTTTGAACACTAATTTTATGAACATAAAGGAGCTTACAATTTTGAGCTTGCTGTGCGCATTTATGTATCCGTCGTTACGCATTTCAAGCACCTCTTCTCTGGCCCGATCTTGCCATTCAGGGTTGCTCGCCATGAGCATAGTTGCCCAAGCTAGGAGACTAGCAGTTGTCTCATGGCCTGCAAAGAAGAATGTCCTGCACTCATCTATAATGTCTTGAGTTGTCAGGACGACGCCATCTCCAAGTGAGCTCCCATTTGCCGCCAAAATGCGTCCAAGCAGGTCATCTCCATAGGAATCAGCTTGACACTTCTGAACTGCATGCATTCGATTTTCAATAATTGTTTTCATTGTTTCATGTATGCGCCTCTGAAGCTTCCAGCACAATCTATTTCGAGCTGTGGGGAGAAATCTGACAACCAAAAATAGTGGATGAATATTCGCAATACAGTTTTTGTTTTTTCTTCTATATTTTTCAGGGAAATTCAGTTTTTTCACCTGTAAAGAGGAATTATGGCATAGCGAACAGCATCTTGATATATAGCTTCTATCAAGCCTTCCTGATCTTCAAAAACGGCCTTGCCTTCCTTGAAATTACAGCCAAAACAGGTGCGAGATAGTACGTCAGCAGACACTTTAGTAAATTCTTTGATCATATCCAATTCAAGCTCTCCAGTTGCAGCATTCGTCTCCAGTACTTTTCGTTCCCAATCATCAAGCATCTCCTGAATGCACACCAACATTTGTGCGCCCATAGCCTGAGGAGAAACAACATCAATGAAAAGTATGATGGGTATACATCCTTTATCAACAACTCTCTCTCTCTCTCATATACACACACAGACACATACAAACCCACACACACCTTGAGTTTGTCGGATGCAAAAGCAGGGTTCAGAATTCGTCGTCGTTGTGCCCATTCCTCACCGTCGATGGTCAAAATGCTGCGCCCAAAGACGCGCTGAAATACTATTTGAAGAGTCGGGAATTTGACGTACTCCTTGTAATTGGATGATAGAATGACCTTTGCATCATGCGAATTCACGATATTGAGAGATGGACGAGGACCGAGCCAGAAAATAGCCGACTTATCTACGGACACAACCTCTCTCTCTCTGTCTCTCTCTCTCTCTCACACACACACATACACACACATAAAACAGAACACTGCGCACCAGCATCGGATGAAGGAGAACAATTGGCGAAGTGAAAGGGCCATATTCTTGTAAGGTATCGGTGGTGGGAGGAGCCTGTGCAGAGTGGCGTGGAGTAGGCGAGCTTTTGAAGACGGCCGTTTTCGAGGGAGTTTCCTACTATTGGTGTGTATGGGAGAACGGTGAAACCTCGCGATCGAAGCAGACGAGCTAGGGAACTTGGCTGCCACCAACAACGCTTACAAAGTATGTACAGAACCAGGGATATTAACCCCAGTACTACGCTTACTGCCATAGCTGTACGTATGCCAGCTCCATTCATATCCATCCTTCACCTGGCCCTTGCCTTACAACCCTCCTTGATCCCTTTGCCTGCCCCTTGCCTTGCAACCCTCCTTGATGCCTTTGCCTGCTGTGGACAGTGAGACCTTCGTGACCGGCGACAACGAGAGGCTTCCTAAACAATCACGCTCTCCTTCAACAGAATAAGCCGCTCTTGGAGCCTTTTTATAGGCGATATACACAAGCTGCTATTCAAACTTCTATGCACGTACAATCCCTCATCATCTTAAACAGCTGAGGATGAGACTGGCGACTGCGAGTTGTTTCACTACGAGGCGGGCACAATGGTCTTGCAACTTGCACCTGAAAATGAGAAACACGAGTGTGATTACGATTCATTGCCTCTGCCGTATGTGACATGGAAGGCATTGCGAAGTCTTTTGTTAAACAGTGTAAAATATAAATAAAATAGAATAAAATCATGAATTCCATGTTTTGTTTCACGTCTTTGAGAAGTTTGGTCAGTGAAGTTATGTGCTGCCATGTCTCTCCGCACCTGGTTTCGCTTTACGAGCTCTGGGTCCGCAATAGTTTCTGCATAGTGGCTACTAAAAATATCTTCACTTCCTTTTTTTTAATGGAGGTTCGGCAAAGGCTTACTCCCCGAGCTTTAATTTTCAAAGAACATAATACCAAATGTGTTTTGCACACTGCTTACTAAAAGATCTTTATTTTTTTTTTTATGGAGGTTCGGCAATTGCCTTTTCCCCCTAGCTTTACCGTTGAATGGGCATAATACCCACAGAATCCTTCATATTTCACAAAGTAGGGGTTAAACAAGATTACAACTAGTTTCAAATTGGCCAAAACCATCATATGTCTAGCCTGAAGTTTGAACTCTACAACCCCACCTCAACAGATCAAAGACTCAACCACTAGAATGATGGGATGTGGAGAAAAGATCTCCACTTGCATTCCCCCTTTAGAGTTCATTAATGGAGAGCTATAGTTTAGAAAGAATATCTTCTCGAGTTTGTCGAGGGACATTAGCTCATTCAGTTGAATTGTCCTCTCTTTGGGAGGGGGCTTAGGGCATGAGTTGAAGCCCCATGGGTTGCGCTTGCAAGATGCCCCTCATCCACTCGATATGTTAAGATTGAAACCGCCTCTTCTCGAGGATTTGTGGGCCTTATGGCACTCATTGAAGCGAGTCTCTTCTTATAGCTTTAAGTTCATTCTTTGTGGTCAACTCCTACCTTCAAGATTCACGAGGGTCACATGGATGCTACACTCCTCATTGTTGTACTTTCCAATAACAAGCTATGAACAAGAACAAGATCGAACTTCTCTCTAAGTCTTCCAGTTTAATTCTCCTTGTTTATCAAACACAAAAGTAACTAAACCCTTTTACTTTATAAATAAATAACTTTCAATTATAATTATTAGGCACATGTCTCCGCTCGACGAGAAATTCAAGCATCGGTCAATAATAGCCCTGCCCTTTTTTTCTCCACTTGCATTTCCGCAAATTTCATCATTCTCCTTTCTTTTCTAATTTTAAGACGCTTTTGTCACAAAAGAAAACAAAAAAAATGTTCAAACCGGCTCCCAGAGTTCAAAGATTTGTGCATGGATTCGTCTCATACTCAACGCATCTATATCTGTGCTTTCAAACAAAGTTCAAAGATTTGTGGATGGATTCGTCTTTAAGCAGTTATATGTGTGCTTTCAAACAATGTGTGCAAGCAATATTCGCCTCATACTCAACGTATATATATGTTCATACTCACAGCTAATTAAGAAAATGTACAGAAACGAACATATTCACTCTATCTCTTGTCTGTGGAATACAAGAGCATTTGAAAATCTGTTTGCTTTGTGAATGGATGGAAAACGGATATAGAAATAGCTTTCAATTAGAATTATTACACACACACACGCATATATATATATATATATATATATATATATATATATATATATATATATATATATTTCATACAGCCGAACCTAGGTGCTCAATAGCACATCCAAACTATGAAAAAAAACATACTTCTCATCAACAGAGATGGTTCAGTAAACAACTACCTCTCGATAGAGTAAAAAGTATGCATTGAACGATTCGTCTCGTAGAGGCACATGTGCAGGGCTATTCCTTTTTTTAAACATCAACTTAAATTATAAAAGGGAAGGTAAACTGAGGTACAATTATAAAAGGGAAGGTAAACTGAGGTACAAGACAATACCAATGTGAATTGTGAAATGCCAATTCCAGCATAGATCCCGTGGGGTGCTCTACGTTCTATTATTTGTTATCCTATGATTTGATTATTCGTGAATAATTATAAACCTTTATGCAGATATTTGTTATTTAGCCCAATTATTTGGTGTAACTTGAGCTTATTCGGATAAGGGTGAATAGTTTTTGAGCGGCATTCTAGCACTTTTCAATTCAACATGCTTTCGATTAAAGGATCTTGCAATCGAAATATTTGCCCATAAAATAATACCCTGCAATGTACTATCGCTAGAGTTACATTCCTTTTTGTGAACTTACAATGTGGTACAAAATGCAAGGTATAAAGTACTTTTAAAGAATAATTTTTAGAATTATAAAAGTAAACAAAACTATAAGCTTGCATATTTTGTGTGTTAAAAACTATTGTGATTTTCGGAGTTAACATTGAATCTTACTTCACAATAGTATGTGTATGTGTATGTGCGTGTATGGTTGTGAGTTCAGATCTATTTGTTTGACTCAACATCCATTCTTAATTCACAATGTATGTGTATGTATGAGATTAAGTTAAAATCTATTGTAATTTTTTGACTCGACATTGATTCTTACTTCACAATAGTATGTGTATGTATATGTTCTTTTATGATTGTGAGATAAAATATATTGTGAATAGCTAACTCAACATTGATTCTTACTTCAACATATTATATGTATGTGTATGTGTGTGCATGATTCACTGCTAAAATCTTTTGTGATTGTCTAACTCAAGATTGACTCTCACTTCACAACACTATGTGTATTTGTTTATGTGTATGTATATGTGTATGCTTGTGAGTTAGAAATATTCTGATTTTCTTACTCAACATTGATTCTCACTTTATGATAATATGTGTATGCATATGTGCTTGCATGATTGTGACATCAAATCTATTGTGATTTTGTCACTCAACATTGATTCTTACTTCTTAGAGTATATGTATGTCTTATATATGTGTATGTGTATGTGCATGTATGATTGTGAGATAAAATCTATTGTGATGTTCTAACTCAATATTGATTCTTACTTCACGGTAGTCTATGTATGTGTATGTGGCTTTATGCTTTTAAGTTAGAAACTATTGTAGTGTGCTGGGAAAATTTGTAGCTTCTTTTTTATAATTCAACAGGTCTAAGAAGGTGTTGATAAGTGAACTAAAGCATTCTAGGTTGTTAGATGGCTTTCTCTTGTAGACTTATCATCACATCCTTGGGACCCTTGAATTACAAAGGGATCGAAGAAAGTATTGATCCAATCAAACAAACCCTTGTATGCGAGGTCCCCTTTCCACACCACTCACACAACATGCACCGTGTGGTTGGGGAAGAGCGATGTGGGACACGGGGAGATTGATCTTGGGAGGTGGAGACGATAGGAGTCAAATTGGTGTGCAAATTTGGGCAAGGTCTTGGAGAAGGACATGGAGATTTTGTATGATCTCAGGGCCTTTGTTCAAGAGTTCACGTCTTCTTTTGGAGGTATCTTTTGTTCATGGGCTGCCAATACAAAGCTAAGCAAGCTACATCAAGGAAATAGACCTGCTTCTAACTATGCATCAGAATTCCAAAAAATCATTGGTGATCTCACATGGCATGAGGATTATTTTATTAAACAATTTGGATGGGGCCGACAAGAGGATGTCAAGGACCTTATGTTAACCATGCCCAAGGTAAACACTTCAAATGACTTCATGAATCAAGCAATTGACTATGATCATAGGTTGTTTGAGAGAAAGCAAGAGAGGATGATTTGTATTCAAGATGAGGAGCACAAGTTCACCTTAGTTCCTCAACAACATGTGTTGGAAGAATCTCACGCAGAACCCATGTAGTTGGATAACATCAGGGTCAACCGACACCAAAGGAAAGAAAACATTGGAAAGACCATGCATTATGTTTTTATTGTGGAGATCATGATCATATAGTATTCAAATGTCCTAATGAGAAGAAGAAGCAAGTTGGAATTAGGACTTCTACAATCACCATCCCACATCAAAAGGATCATTGTCAGATTCAAAACAGGAATATTGCCCATCATAAGAATCATGCCCCTTGATTCTATACCTAGATATACTACAAACCCTTTCGAGTTTCATCATGGATATACATTCTCATTGTGTTCTAGTACCACATATCAAGAACTCTACAGAGACCAAGATCTATGAAGATTCAAGTTCTAGAAGATCTCATAGTCACATAACCGCTCCTTGTGGAACTCATCGCTTGAGGGGGAGGTGATGTTGTGGAAAAAGGAAACCATCCTAAAACTCATATTCCATATGACTTCTATATCTCATGATTGTTTCATAATTTTGAGAAATTAATGCTTGCATTGCATTCGGAACGTGCCAAAATCCTAAGATCCACTATCTAGTTGCTCGATTCTAACATCTAGATGTCTTGTTCGAATTGTTGACATCATTGATGGCATCATCAAATCATAAGTGCCTTTGAATTGCCTTTGATAACTGCCCTTGAACACCTATATAAGGAGGGATTGGCCACATACATCCTGAGTCTTTCAAACTATGGAAAAAAACATACTTCTCATCAACAGAAATGGTTGAGTAAACAACTCCCTCTCGATAGAGGAAAAAGTATGCATTGAACGATTCGTCTCGTCGAGGCACATGTACAGCTTCGTGCTATTCTTTTTTTTAGAACATCAACTTAAATTATAAAAGGGAAGGTAAATTGAGGTACAGTTATAAAAGGCAACGTAAACTGAGGTACAAGACAATACCATTGTGAATTGTGAAATGCCAATTCCAGCATAGATCCCCTCGGGTGCTCTACGTTCCATTATAAACACTTTTCAATCAACATGCTTTTGATAAAAAAGTCTTGCAATCGAAATATTTCCCCATAAAATAATACCCTGCAATGTACTATTGCTAGAGTTACATTCTTTTTTGTCAACTTAAAATGTTGTACAAAATGCAAGGTATAAAGTACTTTTAAAGAATAGTATTTAGTATTCGTGAATAATTATAAACCTTTATGGCAGATATTTGTTATTTGACCCAATTATTTGGTGTAACTTAAGCTTATTCGGATAAGGGTGAATAATTTTTGAGCGGTATTCTAACACTTTTAATTTCAACATGCTTTCAATTCAACTATTGTGATTTTCTAGGTCAACATTGAATCTTACTTCACAATAGTATGTCTATGTGTATATGCGGGTATGATTGTGAGTTCAAATCTATTTGTTTGACTCAACATCAATTCTTACTTCACAATATATGTGTATGTATGATTGTGAGTTAAAATCTATCATGATTTTTTGACTCGACATTGATTCTTACTTCACAATAGTATGTGTTTGTATATGTTCTTGTATGATTGTGAGATAAAATATATTGTGAATAGCTAACTCAACATTGATTCTTACTTCACCATATTATATGTATGTGTATGTGTGTGCATGATTCAGTGCTAAAATCTTTTGTGATTGTCTAACTCAACATTGATTCTCACTTCACAATACTATGTGTATGTATATGTGTATGCTTGTGAGTAAGAAACTATTCGGGTTCGCCTTCTCAACATTGATTATCACTTTATGATAATATGTGTATGCATACGTGCTTGCATGATTGTGAGATCAGATCTATTGTGATTTTCTCACTCAACATTGATTCTTACTTCTTAGAGTATATGTATGTCTTATATATGTGTATGTGTATGTGCATGTATGATTGTGAGATAAAATCTATTGTGATGTGCTAACTCAATATTGATTCTTACTTCACAGTAGTCTATGTATGTGTATGTGCCTTTATGATTTTGAGTTAAAAACTATTGTAGTGTATTGGGAAAATTTGTAGCTTATTTTTCATTATTCAACGGGTCTAAGAAGCTGTTGAAAAGTGAACTAAAGCATTCTAGGTTGCTAGATGGCTTTCTCTTGTAGACTTATTATCACATCGTTGGGACTCTTGAATTACAAAGGGATCCAAGAAAGTATTGATCAAATCGACCAAACCCTTGTATGCGAGGTCCTCTTGCCACACCACTCACACAACATGCACCGTGTGGTTGGGGAAGAGCAATGTGGGGCAGGGGGAGATGATATGAATGAAATTAGTATGCAAAGTTGGGCAAGGTCTTAGAGAAGGACATGGAGTTTTTGTATGAGCTGAGGGACTTTGTTCAAGAGACGTGTCTTCTTTTGGAGGTATCGATTGTTCATGGGTTGCCAAGAAAAAGCTAAGGAAGCTACATCAAGGAAATAGACCTGCTTCTATTTATGCATCAGAATTCCAAAAAATCATTTGTGATTTCACATGGCATGAGGATTATTTTATTAACCAATTTTGATGGGCCCTAATAATAGGTTATTTGAGAGAAAGCAAGAGAAGAAGATTTGTATTGAAGATCGGGAATATACGTTCACCTTAATTCCTCAACAACATGTGTTGGAAGAATCTCAATCAGAACCCATGTAGTTGGATAATATCAGGGTCACAGGACACCAAAGGAAAGAAAACATTGAAAAGACAATGCATTATGTTTTTATTGTGGAGATCTTGATCATATAGTATTCAAATGTCCTAATAAGAAGAAGAAGCAAGTTGGAATTAGGAATTCTACAATCACCATCCCATATCAAAAGGATCATTGTCAAAATCAAAAGAGGAATATTGCCCATCATGAGAATCATGCCCTTGATTCTGTACCTAGGTATACTACAAACCCTTTCGAGTTTCATCATGGATATCCATCATCATTGTGCTCTAGTACCAAATATCAAGAACTCTACAAAGATCAAGATCTATGAAGATTCAAGTTCTAGACGATCTCATAGTCACATAGCTGCTCCTTGTGGAACTCCTCGCTTGAGGGGGAGGTGATGTCATGGACAAAGGAAACCATCATAAACCTCATATTCCATGTGACTTCTATATCTCCTTCAATAGAATAGGCCGCTCTCGGAGCCTTTTTATAGGCGATACACACAAGGGGATATACACAAGCTGATTTAAACTTCTCTGCACGGGCAACAGCTTAAAACAGTTGAGGATGAGACTGGCCACTACTAGTCGTTTCACTTTCACAATGGGCAGTGGGCATAATGGTGTTGCACTTGAAAATGAGAAACAGATGTGTGATTACTGCCTCTGGGCTTATGTGAACATGGAAGGTATTGTGAATTCTTTTGTTAAACAACGTACAAAATAAAACAAATCATGTATTCCAGGCTTTATTCCAACTTACCAAGTCTCTGAGAAGTGTGGTCCGTGATGTTATGTGCTGCGGATCACTCATTGGTCTTGTGATGTTATGTGACCTCATGCCTCTCCGCACCTAGTTTCACTTTACAAGCTCTAGGTCCAACAATACTTTCTGCACAGTGGCTACTAAAAAGATCTTCACTTTTTATTTTTAATGGAGGTTCAGCAAAGGCTTACTCCTAGAGCTTTAACTTTGAAAGAACATACTATTGACTGACTTGCAATCCCCCTCTAGAGTAAGACAATCGATTATGTTTTTATTGTGGAGATCATGATCATATGGTATTCAAATGTCCTAAGAAGAAGAAGAAGAAGCAAGTTGGAATTAAAACTTCTACAAAAACCATCCCACATCAAAAGGATCATTGTCATAATGAAAAGAGGAATATTGCCCATCATGAGAATCGTGCCCTTGATTTTATACCTAGATATACTACAAACCCTTTCTGGTTTCATTATGGATATCCATCATCATTGTGTTTGAGTACCACATGTAAAAAACTCTACAAAGACCAAGATCTATGAAGATTCAGGTTCAAAAACATCTCACGGTCACATAACCATTCATCATGGAACTTGCCGCTTGAGGAGGAGGTGACATTATGGACAACGGAAACCATCCTAAACCTCATATTCCGTGTGACTTCTATATCTCATGATTGGTTTAGAATTCAGAGAAATTAATGCTCGCATTGCATTTTGAACGTGCCAAAACCCTAAGATCCACTGTCTACTTGCTAGATACTGACATCTAGAAGTCTTGTTTGAATTGTTGATATCTTTGATGACAACATCGTATCGTAAATGCCTTTGAATTGCCTTTGATAACCACCCTTGAATACCTATATAAGGAGTGCTTGGCCACATACATCCTTACTCTTGCCAAAGCTAGTCTTGGGAGCTCAAGAAGTCCCGATCTCCAAGTAAGTACTTTCCAATAAGTTCCTCTTCGAGTTCTAGTCTTGTGCCTTGTTCTAGTATTGTCTAGTCTAGTGTCTTGGGCATCCTATTTTCTCCTAATGTAATCTCATAGTAGAAGATCTTGTTGAGTTAATTCTTGTATCTAGTGCATCTCCCTGAATGGAGTTCTTGTAATCCAGATATCTTGTTAAATACCTATAATCCCAGGCTGTGGGATCTCGTGTACCATCTCTCCTCGAGTTATCCCTATTTAATAGTCACGAGTTCGAGGACTTCTTGTAACAAGTACATATTTTTGTATTATTTCCCCTATGTGGGTGATCTTGTAATAAAAAGTATAATTTTAAAATCTAGTCTAGTCTAGTCAGAGGGCACAAACTAATGCTCCCTTGACACAAAACACTACCAGGAAATAGGCATCGTGTGCCAAAGACCAAGCCATAGAGAGAGAGAGAGGAGAGAGAATCAATCTCTAGCATAAAGATAAGGAGAGTCAGTCTTGGTCATGGTAGAGAAAGAGAGTGCATCAACTTCTCTCTCATGAAAGAGTTGATCATTGCTACATCAACATTGCAAGCAATTGAAGAATGAATGATTGATTTGGTAGAGATGTTAATCGATGATTGACATTACACTAAGTGCCCAACTTTATAACTCACTTCAAAGATTAATGCTTTAAAAGCGGAGTTCCACAATGTATATGCATAGAAAGTATGAATAGAACCAGGGAAAGTTACCCCAGTACTACGCTTACTGCCAGAGTTGTACGTATGCCAACTCCATTGATATCCATCCTTCACCTGGCCCTTGCCTTACAACCCTCCTAGATCCTTTGATTGTTGTGGACAATGGGAGCTTCGTGACCGGCGACAACGAGAGGTTTCCTACACAATGACGCTTTCCCTCAATAGAATAGGCCGCTCTTGGAGCCTTTTTATAGGCGATATACACAAGTTGCTATTTAAACTTCTCTGCACGTGCAATCCCTCATCATCTTACAACAGCTGAGGATGATACTGTCAACTGCGAGTCGTTTCACTACGAGGCGGGCACAATGGTGTTGCACCTGAAAATGAGAAACAGAAGTTTGATTACAATTTATTGCCTCTGTCATATATGAACATGGAAGGCGTTGCGAAGTTTTTTTGTTAAATAGTGTAAAAACAATAATAATAAAATAAAATAATGTATTCTATGCTTTATGTCACGTCTTTGAGAAGTTTGGTCCGTGACGTTATGTGCTACCGATCACTCATTGATCCGTGATCTTATGTGCTGCCGATCATCATTGGTTATGTATACCTGGTTTTGCTTTATGAGCTTTGGGTCCAGCAATACTTTCTGCACAGTGGTTACTAAAAGATTTTCACATCACTTATTAAAGGAGTTTCGACAAAAGCATATATTTAAATTTTTAACTTTGAAAGAACAACTATACAGGTGAATGAGCATAGAACTCTTGGGACCTCCGTATCTTACACAACCAAGGTTAGACAAGATTACACACTGGTTTCAACTAGTTTAGATTGAACAAAGTGATTACATGTTCAACTCGAGATTGAACTCTAAACTTCCATCTAAATAGACCAAAGACTCAACCACTAGAACAATCGGATGTGGACAAAATATCTGCGCTTGCATTCCCCCTCTAGAGTTCATTAATGGGGAGTTATACTTAGAACGAATAACTTCTCCACTTTATCCAAGGGCACTAGCTCTTTCGGTTGAATTGTCCACCTCTCTTGGGGGGGGGGGGGGTGCGGCATCAGTTGAAGCCCCATGGGTTATGCTATCAAGATGCCCCTCATCCACTTGATGTGTTGAGATTGAAGCTACCTCTTCTAGAGAGTTTATGGGCCTTCAGGCACTCTTGTTGAAGTGACTCTCATCATATAGCTTTAGGGTCATTCCTATCCAAGTTTTACCTTTAGCTTACCCTCAAGCTTTGTCATCCCTAGTAGGTGCTAGGCATTCAATCCATACCTATTAGGGTCATTCCTCATATATCTTTAGGGTCATTCCTACCCAATTTTTTCCGCAATGCTTACTAAAAGATATCCACTTGCATTGCCCCAAAGTTCAGGCTCTAGAGTTCATTAGTGGAGAGCTATACTTTAAAAGGAATAACTTCTCCACTTTGTCCAGGGACAGTAGCTTGTTTGATTAAACTATCTGCCTCTCTTCAAGGGGAAGGGCATGAGTTGAAGCCCCATGGCTTGTGCTAGCAAGACATCCCTCACTACAACATATCAGGGCTATACAGAGGTTTTTATCGAGGAAAATCAACGGGCACAATTTCTCCCTGACATCAGTGTAAAGGTCAGGCGTTAGAACAAAAATGCCAGTATGAGCATCGGTATAAGCATCAGTATAAGGAGCAGTATGACCACCAGTATTTGCATCGATATAGGCATCAAAAATACCGATGCTCATACCAACACCCATACGAGTGCCTATACAATAGGGAAAAACATGAACAATGTAGGCCTTTTGGATTAAGGAGTGATTAGTGATGGACCAATGAGAGGAGGGTGGTGGACACTGTTGATAGCCTATAAATCACTAGGCTGAAGGGGGGTGAGGGGACAGGATTCCCCTATGTTCAGGTTTTGCCTCTAGAGAGAGAGAGGAATCTCGTGACTTAGCTGGCCAAAAATAAAAAATTTTCGAAAAGTTATAAAACTCATCATAACACCATTTAATTGTCCTCCAACCACTTTTTAGGATTAAAAGTGCTATTTTTGAGTTCTAAATCAAAATCCGTGCATGAATTGACCTGAAAAAAGTGACTTTTTCAAAAATAACTCAAAATACAACTTTCTCCCTCCAAAACCTCACATTTTCATACCCAAGTCCCAAACAGTCACCTCTTTCCACTACTTTCTCTCCCTAGCACACCATTGCAGGTCTTGCATCTCCATTTCTTTCTCTGTGCATCTGCTTCTTTGAATTTCTACTATCACTTCCATAGCCTGAACTCCAATGGAGAAACCTAAATCTCATAGACGTCCAAAAGATGAGGTTATCCCGATAAAATGTCACAAAATCAAGGCTATAGAAGGAATTTGTGTTAGGACATGAGTTCTACAAAGGTGCATGGGTGTACATGCAACCCTCTGGTGTTGTTCCTCACCGTGGAAGAGATCATGGAAACTTGGATCTTCATTGGAAAGGGAAGTTATTAGGCTTCAAAAAGCTCAAAAATGGTGAAACTATTGCCATTGTACAACATGTTTTCACAATGTCAAGCATGAAATCGGAAAACTCAAACAAAATGAGATTCCTATCAGCTCTATGTATTACTCATTGACTTTTGTCCAAATTTCATAATATACCTAGCTAAGTTGTGTAGTTTTCTGTGTAGACATATTTCCTTCTACATTCGTGGAAGAACAACCACTTCATAGTCTTACATGTACTTTCCAAGCATTGCATGCAGATGTTGGGTCGATAGTCTTTCCACAAGCCCATCCTGCTCAGCTATTATGTGAGAGAGTTTTCTTTTACACACATACATATGTTGTACCCTCTTCATCAAATGATTTTGGCAGGTTAGATGATGATTAAGGTAGATTCTCTTTTAAAGCTCGAGTGGCCGCAATCTAATATATGGACATGAACATCTTTGAGGGATAAGATGGTGATGGACATACACAACTCTTTGAAATTTACAAGAGTTTCAAGATCTATAGGATTATATTGGTGTGTTGCTGCTCATTGTTTTGTATATTTATTTTAGATTTTCACAATTCTAGAAACTTCAACAATGTTCATGTTAAAAGATATCAGGTATGAGCAGGTAGAGGGTTTACTAGGTGAAAATTGGGGACTTGTAGAAGGATGCACCAAAGGCGATAGATACCTTTGTAAAATTGGTGCAATAGGCATAGAATTTCGATACTTGAAACATCGTACTTCATTGTACATTAGATTCTAGTATGATCGTTGGATGTGTAAACTTGGTGAATAGATACCATTACAAAGTTCTGAGGGTTTTTTAATTTCATTTGAAATTAAGATAAATCTACCCAACAACAAAATGGAAGTTATTTCAGTAAATCATCATTGGACTCTTGCCAACGTGAGAGAACATCTAGTAATAATGGGATTTGAGGATCTGGATCAATCAAAGTTCAGAATACAAGGGCATAAGGTATTTTTCCTTTTGTTTTATACAAATTCTTATATTGAAATATGTTAATTGAAAGTTTTCTATTTGTGTGCAGATTGGTAAGAGGTTGGAGGATAAAATTAAAGTCCTTCCTGAATGGAGTGTGGATGGACCTCAACTTTCATTGTCATAGCTCAAGAACTATTTGAGTGCTAGAGTGTACACACAACCTATGTTCCATTTATAATCCTTCGTCTGCAACAATGTATTTCATATGCAAGACATGTAGCATGTAAAATTTCTTGATATTAATATGATGTACAATTTTCCAAACCTTTGATTTTTCCAATGGAAATCTATTATAATTTTAAAGTTTCGAGAATTTATATTTTCTATTGTGTAGATGTCGCGTATCTTATTCTTGTTAATGATTCTGTTCAATCCTTTTTATGAGCCAACGTTTCTTTTTGAGAGTTCTCTGCATGATTGTTTCATTTGAAGATATCAGTTTTAGTTTTAAAATGGGTTCCACTCACTTTAAAATTTTGAAACTACCATAAAAGCAACACTTATTTTCTCATTTCTCACTAATAGATTTATTTCATAGAATGTGCAACAATGAACAATAAAGTCTCTTTCATTTGGATTATTAGACATCAAAGAATCATGTATGATGATATGCATGGTGTTTTATCTCAATATGTATAGTCAATTTAATCTCATCTATTTCATTTTGATCTCATGGTGGTTTTTTGGCATAATTGGCTACTATTACTAGTACACATATATGACCACCTAGTTGTTGTATGATTATGCTTTGTACTTCACAATGAGTTCTTGGAATCAACTCAGTTCAAAGGTCAAAAACACTTGTATGACCTATTGTCTAGAGTCCCTGATCTAGACAAAACAATTCAATTGAACTTTGATGTGCTTGAGGAAATCATAGAGTTCCTTGAGTACTACATCTTGCGTTACTCTATAGAAATACCACCTTATGAGGGTAAATGGGTCCCATGTGACCTTTTACTCTACATACACAAAGGCTATGAAGCCTTCATGAAGCGCCTTAAGCGCATCATGGCAATTGCTGAAAATACACGGCACGTATTAGATGATTGTGTGCTATTAGTAAAGAAACTTAACAAAAAGAAGAGGATGGGTACAAAGTACCTTTCTACATTGCAACAACATATTTTATCATTAATGAAGAGCCCGAACCTACACCTGTTGAACTCCCCAACCTTGTCACTGGGGGTTTTATTAAGGAGAAGAATGAGCCTCAACTAGAGGCCATAAATTTTGCCAAAGAAAGCATTACAATCCACCAAGGATTTCCTGATGGTGTTGAGGACAAACTACGTGAGCAATCAAGCATGGAGGAGGCCCCCCTTCAAATCGCAACCCCTTCGAGCCCACATTACCAGAGGTGGAACTTGAATATCTCTCCATCATCGTTGTGGATGGAGAGGAATTTATTTTTCTTCATCACATTGAGAAGGCATTTGGTCTATGTCTAGACGAATGCTTAAGTATTTTCTCCACAATGTCAGATGTTCCGCTTGACAACACATCTGACATACTTGAGAAGAAGGCAATCCCACTTGGGGATTCTGTGGCAGACACAATAGCAATGGTGTGTGCTGATATTTTAAAAGATGACAACAATTATACTATGGAGTAGGAGTTCAATGTAGCACGGGAGAGGATAATTAAACAAAAAAATTGTACGTCCCCCGTAGCAGAGCAGAGTGGCATGGCCCACTCTAGCATTGATCTTCATGTGCCTGGAAGAGGCGAGCAAGAACACAAACTTCATGATGTAAGTGGTAATTAAATTAAATAAATGGATAATTTAAGTTAACAAAGTAAGAGCTTGAATTCTCATTTTTTCTTAACAAGAAGTAATTGAGCTCGACAAGTTCGCAGCAAGATCTGGTGGGGATCGAGCTTCTCACGGGAGTGGTTCATCCTTGGCAAACTACATCAGAAAGTTGCCAAAGGATGATTTTCTTATCATACATAAAGACTACAGTCTGGATTGGCACTTCATGACTTGGTGCTTGAAGGCCCTTAGAAAAATTTTGTGTCTATGTACAATTACCCAAGGCACTAATTGTGTCATTTTGGTTAGGAAATCCTTAGTTGTAACTACATTAGGACTTAATTTTAGAGGAAAAGTACTAGGGAAAATAGGTATCACCATGGGTCTTGGAATGCAAGACCCCCATGTAATATGAAGATCTGTATTGACTTACCAGCTGCCTCAATCCCTCCAAAGGAGAAAGAAAGTTGTAGAGAAATTGAAGGCAACTGAGAAATGATGTAAATGTTTGGATAATACAAGCTTTATTTTTTCCTTATTTGTCTAGTCCTGTGTATGAAATGTGCTTCATAAATTGAACCTACCATTGTCTCCACAAATTGTATGTAATTTTAAGTCTTTTTAATCATGGTGTATGGTCTATCTATTGTGTGTATGGTCTGTAGGGTATTATAAAAAGCATAAAAAAGGCCAAAAAAGCCCCAGCCACAAAAACGAGGGAATCAACCCTACAAACGTTTTTCGGGGCTGATTCCCGTGTTTCTGTGGTTGGGGCTTTTTTGGTCTTTCTAGTGTTTATAGGGGCTCTAATGTATGGGAAAGTATGATATTGTTCAATTTCTCTTGGTAATGGTAGCATCAAGTTTACACTAAAGTCAGAGAAAGAGAAAAATTATATGTATTGAATAGCCTCTATATTCAACACACCTAACATCTCATCTAATCATATTATGCATACATAAGGCCAAGAAATGCAAAAAAAAAACCCCAGTCATAAAAACACATGATTCAGCCCTACAAACAATTTATAGGGCTGAATCGCGTGTTTTTGTGGCAGGAGATTTTTTGGCATGAAAATGATATGTGGGGCATAATTAGGTACAACATGTACATATTTAGTCACAAAAGCATAGGCAAATGCATGCATGTTCAACTCATTTCATATATAACTAACTGAAAGAAAAGTTATTTGTATACAATTATGGTGGGGAGTCAAAGATAGAGAGGGAGAGATAGAAAAAAACAAAGACAAAAAAATTATAGGTAAAAACAAAATTCTCTATTATTCATTGTATTACAGCCTATGAAAGGGTACAATATACACATTTCATGGTTTATTTCCTCTAATTCTTCTAGCTAGCTGAATGTTCTTGGGTTGTATGGTTACTCTCTTGGCATGGATAGGACACAGGTTAGAGTCCTCAAGCATGGAGATGAGGTAGGCCTCAGTTGCCTCTTGAAGCACTTCAAGTGCTATCCCTTGTATTCATAGACCTACACGATAGCTTTGTAGTTCCTCTTTTACTACCCTTCCAAAAGCTCTTCGTGGTATGAGTAGCTCAAAGGACTTTTGGTAGCGTCATATCTCTGCAAAAGCCCTGTAGTGCCTCCTTCGTCTTTGTGGAGCTCTTGCGTTGGGAGGTATGTTTGGATTTCATTGAGGTCTACGTCATGGTTGATAGTTTTTTCTTCTTCGATGTACACGATGTGAGGGTTCAGCTTGATCTTGCACATTTTGTTGTCAATGTGGTTGTTGACTTTGCTCCCTTTCCTCCTCTGTTGGTATTTGCCCTTGGCCTTGTGGAAGTTTCTTGCCTCCATGTGTCACCCTATGGCTCGTTGGAATTTGCATATCATTCCATGGTGGTTGATTGCTCCTTTCGTTGTTTGGGGATGACTCCTCATCGCTCTTTGATACAAATCTTCTCACCAGCTTTTGTTTGGGTCTTGCCTTGGTGGGTGTCCTTGTTGGTGGCTCATAATCTGAAATTGACTCCGATCATCTTGGAGTGAAATACTCCTCTCTATTGGACACTTCATGTTCTCACACTGGATTGATCCCAGGTGGTGTGCCATCATGTGACACGGGCACATATGTGCTCTGGGAGCCACTTCGTGGTCTTATATTGCTATCTCCTCAAGATTGAATGAAACACTTGGTGAACTCCACTAATGTTTCTTGAAACAATTGACATTGAATAGTGCTAGACCTAGTCAGACCCATTAAGCCTACCAACTTATCAAAGCTTGACCAAACCTTCTTTCTCTTATTACAAAGATCAACTTGAGAGTCATTCTCTGTTGTGATCATGCATAGGTCTTTCCACATCTCATAATGTTCATTATTTTGAGTGCTAGTACCTCTTCTAAAAAAATGTCTTGCTTTATTCCCTCTCATTGACACTTGTTGCAAACTATCTTGAGATTATCCAACTTTCTTAACAACTACGATTACGTTTCCACCATGAAAAACAATTGAATTAAGAAATTCCTCCAATTTCTTTATAGCTTGAATAGATTTATTAACTGGCTTCATGGTAAATGCACATTCTATATGGAGCTTCAATAGTCTATCGAAAATTCTCATGAAGGCATGCAAGGTGCAAAAGTGGACATTCACTAAAGGGAATGGAATAATGGGATTCCAATCCTTATCTGACATGTCATGATTAGGTGTATCTAACATGGGACACCTCATTAAAGGTATATCCCATTCAGTAGATGGAGATGCATCACTGTCATCAATTAAATCATCTATGTTGTTTTGTTTTCTCTTTGTTCATTTATAACCTCGTATGCAATGTGGACAAGGATGGAGAGTTATAGATGCACCTTGTTTGCACCCAAACATGCATTTGATAGACTTTAAGTCTCCACCTAAGTGCCACTCTACTTCAAAATCACCTAGGCCTTCTACAGTAATTTTGGCACCATGATTTGAGAAGTTATCACCTCTATGATCCATCGGGTCATACTGAAAATCCATGTAAGAAGATCATTGGATTCTTTAGGTAATTCAATATCACCTAACCACTACTATCTTTCTTGGATTGGACACTATATGTAAGGTGATGGGTAAATTCTTCACTTTCAACAATAATGGCATGGGCCATAGCTTCCTTCATGAGTGTCACACTAAGTCTCTCCATACATAATCCCTTTATGATTTGACATTCATGTAGCTTCAATACAAACTTAAGTTTGGAACCACAATCTACATCAAATAAAAAACATTATATTATTAAAAATACTATGAATGTCATTATCAAAACAATGGATATACCTTGAATTGTGGATTTGTAAAATTTAACCATTTCCTTTTGAAGCCTCTCCAAATTGACAACTTTTTTGTTGTACTTTGTGTACATGAATCCCTTTCTAGATGTTTTTTTTAACTGTTTCTTTGACGTAGATGAATGATAAATGGATGCAGGCATAAAATCTTCTATATGCAGGTAATTGCAAAGAGTATTGACTACATCCTCGTTGGTCATCTTCTTCTTCAGAGATACCTTGTAAGGGCATGGAAAAATGCTTTGAAAAATACCTTTGTTTTGTAGAGCCTGCTTCAAATGATTGTACAATGCAGTGTATGCTCTAGTACTAACACCTGCTTCATCACATACCATCTGTAGCTCATTAGGACTAATAATATCTTCTAAGTTGCCTGCAAAATCTTTAATCTCTTGGGTTTTGATGTGATTTTCCTATTGGTGAATCCAAATTCATAAGCACATGTTTGTTGTTAAGACAAGAATTTAGAAACTTCAATTGATCCTCCATTGTTGAGGAAGCACTCTTATCTTCAACAAATGACTTGCACAATAAGAAACTCAATCTGAAATTCTTTTAACATAAATAAACAAGCGAAACACATAACTAAGTGCATAAACAGGTCGCTTTCGTGCTCCACCATCAGTTGAAAGAGCTTGAAAGGATGATAATGTTCGTTTCCTATATCTCATCCCAAGTGGAGTCTCTTTTAGTTGTGTAAGATTGGCTTTTAACTTTGTAATTGTGCTCTGCTTTTCTTCCACATCTTGTTGGAGTCTATTATTGTGCTCGTCCAAAAATTTAATAGCACTTTCTAAAAGGTATATAGCACTCTCTAAACTATGTATCTTGAAATGGTTGTGATGATATTTTTGCAACCAATAATTTGCTATAGATGTAGAATGGTTAGACAATCGCTTGCAATAGCATAGCAGTCCATCTTTACTGCTAACAAGGAATTGTAGAAATGTGGAGGTACTATGAAATCTAGGATTAACATTATCCATTGGATCTAAGGGATACAAAGCACCATTGACCCAAAGATCAATATTCTTCTCTCTAGTTGCACATCGGTCATTTTGAGAATCTATGTCATTGCTACCGCTAGTTGTTGGTGCAAATTTTGCTGGAACATGAACATGTACACTCTTTGTGTGAGGAGCATGCGTTGGTGCTAGTGTCATGTTTGTAATACATGTGAGCACCATGATGTTCCAAAACTCCAGCACCGAATGGGAAGAAACAGAGAGATGGCTGGAATGGCTTGTATAGTAGCTGTGTGCAAGAAAAAAAGTGTGTTTAGGTATGTGGATAGGTCAAAATGACTTTTTTCAGTGTGTTAGAGGGAAACTAAGTTTTTTTTGAAAAATTCATGTTTTGGGGAACCAAACTTAGGAGTTTGATGTTATGGCACTTAACTTTTGGAGGGATTTTGAAAAGTATGTTTTCTTAAAGTATTTTTTATAAAAACAAGACTAACAAAATTAAGTTTTGACATATACATAGAAGTACGGGCCATTTTCAATAAAGAATAGCTAAAAAAGAGACTTTTTCAGAAAAATCATTTTTTTATTCATAAAGATGGACGGATTTGATGAGATGGAAAGTGGTTTCTCTCTCTCTGTGTGCAAAAGAGAGAGAAGATTCTAGCTCAGACTAAAAAAAAGCCTACTTCAATCTACCAAAAAATGCTTTATTAAATGCACTTTGTCCCCTGAACAAAGTACAAGATTAAGCTTCATCCCTAAAACTTAGGAATCTTATAAGGCCCATGCAGGGTTCACTTTTTTTCCTAATGACGGGTGACATATGGTTGACCATCCTAGGAGTATCATCGATGGACATATCATTGACCATCCTGGGAGTATCCTCGTGCATACCGACGACCATATCAGCAAAACTTTTTTTTGGGCAAAGTGTGTTGTCTCTTGCTACAACAACATTATCATGATGTTGTTTAGAAAAATACAATACACTCTACCCAAAAAAATTCGAGTACATGTGGTGTGTACTCTAATGGCAACCGAAACATGATTTCATAAAGCAAAATACTATCAGACACAAAAGAGATGAGGAGAATGAACCATGAACCATGTAAAAAAAGTTATATCTTTCATAAATGAAGCATGTACAAGAGTGTGGTAAACCATTGTCATATATGAGGCAAATACAAAATGTGGCAAACCACTGTCATATATGAGGCAAATACAAAATGTGGCAAAGCACTGCCATATATAAATCAAATACAAAAATTATGGTGCATCACTACCATATATGAACCAAATACAAAACTGTGGCACATCACTGCCATACACATGCAAAGAAGGATTGAAACATCTATATCAATAGTCCTGCAACAAAGAACATTCGTGAAATGAGATAAATTGACATAATATTTACAGACAACAAGTAAAAAACAAGTATCTAAATTCATCACCTCATCGCAAATGCTCCCATCAAATGATTGCATAATATCATATCTGCCATAGCCGAAATGTGACAGTCTGACCGTATCTAGATGTGTGGCTGCAACATCTCGCTACTAGCAGTATTGCTCAAGAGTCTACGGCTGCTCATTGTGAATCATATCCCACTCCTCAACATCTGACCATACATGCTTTGGTAAGCCTACTCTGAAAGCATCATGAGCATCGGATCATTTATGGGACATGACTTCACATGTGGTGTGTTGAATCCACTCTGAGCTGACAAGGGGATGCCCATGTGCTAATCGGAACTCCGAATAGTTCGTCTCTCTGATATACTTTTTATGATATTTATCTTGTTCACTCCATTTCAACATGATAGAGTGTCCAAAATCTATGGGGCAAAGTTGTCGTATTCATTGATGCATGGTCTTTCTGGTCGCATCCATCACGAAAGCTCCATCATGGATACTATACACCTTGGAGTCATCATGGTCATAAGCACCCCAAGATGTACATGGTGTTCCACGTGGCATACCTACATCTGAGGTACTCGCTCTAGGAGTAGAAGTGGGAAACACAATGTCCGCCGCACAGCCTCCACAACAATCGCCTCCTCCAGAGCTACCTGTAGATCCCATCCTAGAACCTCCTGCTCTAGAGCATGATCTCGATCTATGAGATGGTCCAGGATCTGTATCGGGTTGAGGTGTCGAATGCATACATCTACTACTAGAGCCACTAGGGGATGGCTAAGAAGATGATCGTGGTGGAGTCATAAAGCTAGGAGACATATCGTTGGTGGGAGTAGCACCACCCGAGGAGTGGCGCTAGCAGGAGTGATGTTGATGGGAGTGAGGCCGACAGGAGTGAGGCCGGCAAGAGTGAGGCCGCAAGAGTCAAGCAAGGGGGGGGAGGTGTGCGACCACGAGCAATCTAGTAGTGTGACACTACGGCCATATACGCGGGAGGCACTTGAGATATAAACTCAAAGAACTGCTCTTGTGTCATGGAATGTGGACTGACTGGAGGACTATCTCCCATCGTCCTCCGTAACAAAATAAATAAAAAAATTAGCATATGATAATAAAGGTAATATAGAGAAATAGTAATGTACAAAAGAACATAGCAAAAAAATAAACATATATTAGTACGTACAAATGTTTAACTCAAAAATCCTCTATTCTAGCATCCTCTTGGAGATCTGATGCACAGAGTATATCTATGTCTATTGACAACTTCTAAATCTCTCGGTATGCTATCTTCTTCTTGATCATCATTTGTTGCTTCATCATGTATCTCTTCGTCTTCCATGAACTCTTCATCTCAAATGATGATCTCCTCCTCATTGAGTATCGAATGAATCTCAGAGTCCACTACAAATGAACATTCTTCTACATCTATGTTCTCACAAATTTATCTACTAAGTGGGCAGACTTGTAAAACAAATAGTCACTCTCGTTCTTTTGAATTTGATATAAAAAAAAACTTGCTCACAGTGTTTGAGGAGTACAAATGTATCTTATTTATCCGTCCATAATTTTGTGGAGTCGACTTGAAGCAAACTACTCTAATCCTGTGTGACTGTTGTGTTTCTTCCAGAGGTGACTACTTTAAACCATTTCACACAAAAGAAAAGTAATAAAACTCCCTAAATGATAGCTTCAAGATATCTTTAATCACTCCACAATAATCTAGCTAGCCTTTTTAAGCATTATCATCTCTTGCATTAGCTCTACGTTTTTTGGAAAAAGTTCACCATCACCCCACTATCAAAAGTAGACCTATTTTTTGTTGATTCGTGCAATTTGAAAGTGTCATCCATGAGACCATAGTGCTTCGTATTTAGAATACTCTCGATCAGATCCCTTTGCGATTTCTTCTTCTTCTTTAGGGATATCTTCACCTGCTGCCTTTCCTTGTTAAACCACTCTATCTAGCCATCTGCTCATTGGAAAGGGTGGAAGTGGTTGAAGAGTTTCTGGAAGGGCCAACAATCGAGTGGAACGATTCTTTGGAAACTGAGTTCTTTCCTTTGTGTTTGTCTTCTTGGCAAGATCATACCTTTCTAACCACTTCTACATAGGCTCAGAGTTAATGATGCAAAAATCCATTGCCTTCTCTCTCAAAGCTGCATCCATTTTTCTTTGCATCCCTTTACCTTGAGGTTCCTCACCTATGAGATGAACATCTTCATCATCGCTCCATAAGTGAGGAATTTCTCGGTCCAACATATGTAGAAACTCAATTATGAATACCAGAGAATCTTCTATGAGACATGCCTCTGCCATGTTGCCCTCTGGATGTGCTCTCTGTCGAACAAACCCTTTTAATGTCTTCACAAAGTGTTCTAAGAACAACATCCATTGACTATGGATAGTTCCTGCTATTGCAAATTCATCTAGCAAATGAACCAGTAAATGAACGTGAATTTCAAGAATACTTGTGGGGAATATTTCTCTACCATACAAATAGCCTCTACAGTATTGAGTTTCACACTGTCTATGCTATCTCTATTTATCCCTTTAGAACAGATCCATTGTATCAACGAACTAATTTTATAAATGGTTGTTTGCACATCCTCCAAAAGACAATCTTTTAAAGCTACAGGGAGCACAAACTATGAAAACTTGTGCCAGTCATGAGACTTGAGCCCTCGAAGATCGTCATTTCATGTGAAGGCAGTCTTTAGATACATCATGCATCTAGTAGGTGTCTAGAACTCTACAATTGTCTTCTTCACTTGTTCCTCTTCCATCCTGCGAAGCATCCTAGGAGCTCTTGGTAATGATACTATTGCATTGGCCTTAGTAATTGCCTATAACTCTTGCATACGACCTCGCTCTTCCAAGTCCTCCCTTTGTGCTTTTCTTTCTTTCTTTCTGATCAAAGACTTCCAGATAATCTCTCCCACATTCTTGAAAATATGCATCGGGTCTACCCAATGATTGATCAATAACTCACTCCAATAAGGGAGTTCATGAAAGATTGATAACTGTTTTATGCCAGCAACTCATGTCTCTGAAACCCACAACTATTTCCAATCACTAGCTTTCATTTGTGCTTCTCGACCAATTTGCCCTTCATGTAAAACATGTCCATCAAGAAAATATTTATAATGTCCTTCATAGATAGTTTTACGAAGTGCTTTGGAATAGCGTGCTTCGAGTTATGGTCCGCATAGGGGAAAAGCATGGTAATGTATATGTGTGTATGCATGTGTGTATGCATGTGTATATGCAGCGGTGTATATATCTATACTAAGGGCATATATATATATTAAAAATCCTAAAGACATATTCTCTATATATCATAAAAAGCCTAAAAACCCTAATGCTATATATATATATATATATATATATATATATATATATATGTGTGTGTGTGTGTGTGTGTGTGCATGTGTGTGTATATATGTTATGCATGTACATAATATATATATGTATATGTGTATATGTGTATATGTGTATATGTGTATATGTGTATATGTATGTATGCATGTGTAAACAACTTAAAAACCCTAATCCTTTTTTTATATAAATTTGATTATGTATTGTATTTTTTCCTAAATTTTAAAAATATATGTTTATATATAATATTATTAATCAAAAACTCTATTTTTTATATAATAAATTATATATATTTTATTTGATATAAACCCTAAATTCCTATTTTTATATATTGAATTATTTATATCTAGTTTGATAAAAAACCCTTAAAATGGTATTTTTATATATATTTAATTATATATATTTAATTGTTTTATTTAAGACCCTAGTTCTTTTGGTATTTATTTATCTATATAAATATCCTATTTTTAATATATATTCATTTATATATTCTAATATTTTGTTTATTTTTTCCTTATATAAATTTAATTGAATCATATGTATGTAAAAACCCTATAACTCTAATTCTAAAAACCTAGACCTAAACTATGTATATGTGCGTATGCATGAGTATATACATTTATGTATGTATATGTATTATATATGTTATGCATGTGTATATATATGTATATATATATATGTATGTATATATATATATATATATATATATATATATATATATATATATATATATATATATATATATATATATATATATATATATATATATATATATATATATATATGTATATATATATATATATATATATATGTATATACACACACACACACACATATATATATATATATATATATATATATATACATGCATACACACATATATGTTTTAGGTCTACCTCTTCACGATTAGGGTGTGTGTGTGTATGCATGTGTATATACACTAAAAACCCTAATCTTACTTTTTACTTATGTGACATTCAAAAGGGTCCCATGGGTGCTACACCCTTATTGTTGTGCTTTCCAATAATTCAAGCTATGAAGAAGAACAAGAACAATAAATCAAACTTCCTCTGAGTCAATTTATCTATTTTAATTCTCCTTGTTTATCAAGCACAAAAGTAAATAAACCCTTTTATTATATAAATAATTGGAAAAAGGATATATTAATAACTTTCAATTATAATTTTTAGACACATGTGTAGCTCCGCTCGACAAGAAATTGAAGGATCGGTGAGTAATAGACCTGCCTTTTTTTTCGGAGGGGGTGGGGGGGGGGGGGGGTTACGAGCTTTGGGCCCAAAGATTCTTTCTCCATTTACATTTTCACAAATTTCAAAGTTCAACCATGGTGGGCATTGTGTCCTTAGATGAGGGCTAGGAAAGAACACATGATCTTTCCTTGCAGTTTGCTTGGTGTGTGCCATTCTCTTGAGTTGCAAAAAGTGTGAAATGAAGTAACTTCTCTCTATTTATAGAGTTTTTTTAAAAACTTTTTGTTCGCACTACAATGGCAGAACCTGTTAAAAACCATACAAAATATTATAATATAAATAATAACACATGAAACCAAGATTACAACAATCATAGGTTTTACCACATAATGGGAAATAACAAATTCACTTTACTTCCAAGCTGAGTCTTCTCGTTGTTTCCTAGCACGCCACTGAGCATGATGGAGAGGTACTAATGATGACTTCCATTTCTCACTGGCAATGTTGTGTTGCATCGTTCTAGCAAGTTTTGCCAATTTTTAATCTCTATGTCGTTCCACAAAAAACTTTCTCGAGAACGTAGTGGGGTAAAACCAATTAAACATCTCCTCCATGTAGTTTGATTGCATTGGAACACCACCATGTCGTGTGTTTTTGAAGTAGACACCCCTCACTTTGTAAGTGTGACTTTTCCATTCCTTGGGTACTGAAAATCTCTAATGACCCAAATCGATGCATGAAATAAGCTCCATGTGCAAAAAAAATATGCTAAAAGATGTTAAGTACATTGGAAAAAGGTGAGTGCAATGAACACTTGTAGAATAAGATTACGCTTACAATGTAGTGTTTTATATTGCTATCTCCTCAAGATTGAATGAAACACTTGGTGAACTCCACTAATGTTTCTTGAAACAATTGACATTGAATAGTGCTAGACCTAGTCAGACCCATTAAGCCTACCAACTTATCAAAGCTTGACCAAACCTTCTTTCTCTTATTACAAAGATCAACTTGAGAGTCATTCTCTGTTGTGATCATGCATAGGTCTTTCCACATCTCATAATGTTCATTATTTTGAGTGCTAGTACCTCTTCTAAAAAAACGTCTTGCTTTATTCCCTCTCATTGACACTTGTTGCAAACTATCTTGAGATTATCCAACTTTCTTAACACCTAGGATAACGTTTCCACCATGAAAAACAATTGAATTAAGAAATTCCTCCAATTTCTTTATAGCTTGAATAGATTTATTAACTGGCTTCATGGTAAATGCACATTCTATATGGAGCTTCAATAGTCTATCGAAAATTCTCATGAAGGCATGCAAGGTGCAAAAGTGGACATTGACTAAAGGGAATGGAATAATGGGATTCCAATCCTTATCTGACATGTCATGATTAGGTGTATCTAACATGGGACACCTCATTAAAGGTATATCCCATTCAGTAGATGGAGATGCATCACTGTCATCAGTTAAATCATCTATGTTGTTTTGTTTTCTCTTTGTTCATTTATAACCTCGTATGCAATGTGGACAAGGATGGAGAGTTATAGATGCACCTTGTTTGCACCCAAACATGCATTTGATAGTCTTTAAGTCTCCACCTAAGTGCCACTCTACTTCAAAATCACCTAGGCCTTCTACAGTAATTTTGGCACCATGATTTGAGAAGTTATCACCTCTATGATCCATCGGGTCATACTGAAAATCCATGTAAGAAGATCATTGGATTCTTTAGGTAATTCAATATCACCTAACCACTACTATCTTTCTTGGATTGGACACTATATGTAAGGTGATGGGTAAATTCTTCACTTTCATCAATAATGGCATGGGCCATAGCTTCCTTCATGAGTGTCACACTAAGTCTCTCCATACATCATCCCTTTATGATTTGACATTCATGTAGCTTCAATACAAACTTAAGTTTGGAACCACAATCTACATCAAATAAAAAACATTATATTATTAAAAATACTATGAATGTCATTATCAAAATAATGGATATACCTTGAATTGTGGATTTGTAAAATTTAACCATTTCCTTTTGAAGCCTCTCCAAATTGACAACTATTTTGTTGTACTTTGTGTAGATGAATCCCTTTCTAGATGTTTTTTTTAACTGTTTCTTTGACGTAGATGAATGATAAATGGATGCAGGCATAAAATCTTCTATATGCAGGTAGTTGCAAAGAGTATTGACTACATCCTCGTTGGTCATCTTCTTCTTAAGAGATACCTTGTAAGGGCATGGAAAAATGCTTTGAAAAATACCTTTGTTTTGTAGAGCCTGCTTCAAATGATTGTACAATGCAATGTATGCTCTAGTACTAACACCTGCTTCATCACATACCATCTGTAGCTCATTAGGACTAATAATATCTTCTAAGTTGCCTGCAAAATCTTTAATCACTTGGGTTTTGATGTGATTTTCCTATTGGTGAATCCAAATTCATAAGCACATGTTTGTTGTTAAGACAAGAATTTAGAAACTTCAATTGATCCTCCATTGTTGAGGAAGCACTCTTATCTTCAACAAATGACTTGCACAATAAGAAACTCAATGTGAAATTCTTTTAACATAAATAAACAAGCGAAACACATAACTAAGTGCATAAACAGGTCGCTTCCGTGCTCCACCATCAGTTGAAAGAGCTTGAAAGGATGATAATGTTCGTTTCCTATATCTCAGCCCAAGTGGAGTCTCTTTTAGTTGTGTAAGATTGGCTTTTAACTTTGTAATTGTGCTCTGCTTTTCTTCCACATCTTGTTGGAGTCTATTATTGTGCTCGTCCAAAAATTTAATAGCACTTTCTAAAAGGTGTATAGCACTCTCTAAACTATGTATCTTGAAATGGTTGTGATGATATTTTTGCAACCAATAATTTGCTATAGATGTAGAATGGTTAGACAATCGCTTGCAATAGCATAGCAGTCCATCTTTACTGCTAACAAGGAATTGTAGAAATGTGGAGATACTATGAAATCTAGGATTAACATTATCCATTGGATCTAAGGGATACAAAGCACCATTGACCCAAAGATCAATATTCTTCTCTCTAGCTGCACATCGGTCATTTTGAGAATCTATGTCATTGCTACCGCTAGTTGTTGGTGCAAATTTTGCTGGAACATGAACATGTACACTCTTTGTGTGAGGAGCATGCGTTGGTGCTAGTGTCATGTTTGTAATACATGTGAGCACCATGATGTTCCAAAACTCCAGCACCGAATGGGAAGAAACAGAGAGATGGCTGGAATGGCTTGTATAGTAGCTGTGTGCAAGAAAAAAAGTGTGTTTAGGTATGTGGATAGGTCAAAATGACTTTTTTCAGTGTGTTAGAGGGAAACTAAGTTTTTTTTGAAAAATTCATGTTTTGGGGAACCAAACTTAGGAGTTTGATGTTATGGCACTTAACTTTTGGAGGGATTTTGAAAAGTATGTTTTCTTAAAGTATTTTTTATAAAAACAAGACTAACAAAATTAAGTTTTGACATATACATAGAAGTACGGGCCATTTTCAATAAAGAATAGCTAAAAAAGAGACTTTTTCAGAAAAATCATTTTTTTATTCATAAAGATGGACGGATTTGATGAGATGGAAAGTGGTTTCTCTCTCTCTCTCTCTATGTGCAAAAGAGAGAGAAGATTCTAGCTCAGACTAAAAAAAAGCCTACTTCAATCTACCAAAAAATGCTTTATTAAATGCACTTTGTCCCCTGAACAAAGTACAAGATTAAGCTTCATCCCTAAAACTTAGGAATCTTATAAGGCCCATGCAGGGTTCACTTTTTTTCCTAATGACGGGTGACATATGGTTGACCATCCTAGGAGTATCATCGATGGACATATCATTGACCATCCTGGGAGTATCCTCGTGCATACCGACGACCATATCAGCAAAACTTTTTTTTGGGCAAAGTGTGTTGTCTCTTGCTACAACAACATTATCATGATGTTGTTTAGAAAAATACAATACACTCTACCCAAAAAAATTTGAGTACATGTGGTGTGTACTCTAATGGCAACCGAAACATGATTTCATAAAGCAAAATACTATCAGACACAAAAGAGATGAGGAGAATGAACCATGAACCATGTAAAAAAAGTTATATCTTTCATAAATGAAGCATGTACAAGAGTGTGGTAAACCACTGTCATATATGAGGCAAATACAAAATGTGGCAAACCACTGTCATATATGAGGCAAATACAAAATGTGGCAAAGCACTACCATATATAAATCAAATACAAAAATTATGGTGCATCACTACCATATATGAACCAAATACAAAACTGTGGCACATCACTGCCATACACATGCAAAGAAGGATTGAAACATCTATATCAATAGTCCTACAACAAAGAACATTCGTGAAATGAGATAAATTGACATAATATTTACAAACAACAAGTAAAAAACAAGTATCTAAATTCATCACCTCATCGCAAATGCTCCATCAAATGATTGCATAATATCATATCCGCCATAGCCGAAATGTGACAGTCTGACCGTATCTAGATGTGTGGCTGCAACATCTCTCTACTAGCAGTATTGCTCAAGAGTCTACGGCTGCTCATTGTGAATCATATCCCACTCCTCAGCATCTGACCATACATGCTTTGGTAAGCCTACTCTGAAAGCATCATGAGCATCGGATCATTTATGGGACATGACTTCACATGTGGTGTGTTGAATCCACTCTGAGCTGACAAGGGGATGCCCATGTGCTAATCGGAACTCCGAATAGTTCGTCTCTCTGATATACTTTTTATGATATTTATCTTGTTCACTCCATTTCAACATCATAGAGTGTCCAAACTCTATGGAGCAAAGTTGTCGTATTCATTGATGCATGGTCTTTCTGGTCGCATCCATCACGAAAGCTCCATCATGGATACTATACACCTTGGAGTTATCATGGTCATAAGCACCCCAAGATGTACATGGTGTTCCATGTGGCATACCTACATCTGAGGTACTCGCTCTAGGAGTAGAAGTGGGAAACACAATGTCCGTCGCACTGCCTCCACAACAATCGCCTCCTCCAGAGCTACCTGTAGATCCAATCCTAGAACCTCCTTCTCTAGAGCATGATCTCGATCTACGAGATGGGCCAGGATCTGTATCGGGTTGAGGTGTCGAATGCATACATCTACTAATAGAGCCACTAGGGGATGGCTAAGAAGATGATCGTGGTGGAGTCATAAAGCTAGGAGACATATCGTTGGTGGGAGTAGCACCACCCGAGGAGTGGTGCTAGCAGGAGTGATGTCGATGGGAGTGAGGCCGACAGGAGTGAGGCCGGCAAGAGTGAGGCCGCAAGAGTCAAGCAAGGGGGGGAGGTGTGCGACCACGAGCAATCTAGTAGTGTGACACTACGGCCATATACGCGGGAGGCACTTGAGATATAAACTCAAAGAACTGCTCTTGTGTCATGGAATGTGGACTGACTGGAGGACTATCTCCCATCGTCCTCCGTAACAAAATAAATCAAAAAATTAGCATATGATAATAAAGGTAATATAGAGAAATAGTAATGTGCAAAAGAACATAGCAAAAAAATAAACATATATTAGTATGTACAAATGTTTAACTCAAAAATCCTCTATTCTAGCATCCTCTTGGAGATCTGATGCACAGAGTATATCTATGTCTATATTGACAACTTCTAAATCTCTCGGTATGCTATCTTCTTCTCGATCATCATTTGTTGCTTCATCATGTATCTCTTCGTCTTCCATGAACTCTTCCTCTCAAATGATGATCTCCTCCTCATTGACTATCGAATGAATCTCAGAGTCCACTACAAATGAACGTTCTTCTACATCTATGTTCTCACAAATTTATCTACTAAGTGGGCAGACTTGTAAAACAAATAGTCACTCTCGTTCTTTTGAATTTGATATAAAAAAAAACTTGCTCACAGTGTTTGAGGAGTACAAATGTATCTTATTTATCCGTCCATAATTTTGTGGAGTCGACTTGAAGCAAACTACTCTAATCCTGTGTGACTGTTGTGTTTCTTCCAGAGGTGACTACTTTAAACCATTTCACACAAAAGAAAAGTAATAAAACTCCCTAAATGATAGCTTCAAGATATCTTTAATCACTCCACAATAATCTAGCTAGCCTTTTTAAGCATTATCATCTCTTGCATTAGCTCTACGTTTTTTGGAAAAAGTTCACCATCACCCCACTATCAAAAGTAGACCTATTTTTTGTTGATTCGTGCAATTTGAAAGTGTCATCCACGAGACCATAGTGCTTCGTATTTAGAATACTCTCGATCAGATCCCTTTGCGATTTCTTCTTCTTCTTTAGGGATATCTTCACCTGCTGCCTTTCCTTGTTAAACCACTCTATCTAGCCATCTACTCATTGGAAAGGGTGGAAGTGGTTGAAGAGTTTCTGGAAGGGCCAACAATCGAGTGGAACGATTCTTTGGAAACTGAGTTCTTTCCTTTGTGTTTGTCTTCTTGGCAAGATCATACCTTTCTAACCACTTCTACATAGGCTCAGAGTTAATGATGCAAAACTCCATTGCCTTCTCTCTCAAAGCTGCATCCATTTTTCTTTGCATCCCTTTACCTTGAGGTTCCTCACCTATGAGATGAACATCTTCATCATCGCTCCATAAGTGAGGAATTTCTCGGTCCAACATATGTAGAAACTCAATTATGAATACTAGAGAATCTTCTATGAGACATGCCTCTGCCATGCTGCCCTCTGGATGTGCTCTCTGTCGAACAAACCCTTTTAATGTCTTCACAAAGTGTTCTAAGAACAACATCCATTGACTATGGATAGCTCCTGCTATTGCAACTTCATCTAGCAAATGAACCAGTAAATGAACGTGAATTTCAAGAATACTTGTGGGGAAATATTTCTCTACCATACAAATAGCCTCTACAGTATTGAGTTTCACACTGTCTATGCTATCTCTATTTATCCCTTTAGAACAGATCCATTGTATCAACGAACTAATTTTATAAATGGTTGTTTGCACATCCTCCAAAAGACAATCTTTTAAAGCTACAGGGAGCACAAACTATGAAAACTTGTGCCAATCATGAGACTTGAGCCCTCGAAGATCGTCATTTCATGTGAAGGCAGTCTTTAGATACATCATGCATCTAGTAGGTGTCTAGAACTCTACTATTGTCTTCTTCACTTGTTCCTCTTCCATCCTGCGAAGCATCCTAGGAGCTCTTGGTAATGATACTATTGCATTGGCCTTAGATTTGCATATACTTATGCACACATACTCATTCATACCTACATGCATACATTCATGCACATGTACACATACATTTAACCATGCATATGCATACTCTCTCATATACACATGCACTCATGTTGGTGCAATTTACCCAAGCCTTCACATTTGACATGTTGTAGAGAAACTCTATGGACGTGTCTTACTTCACCAGTTGGTTCATGTGAACCACATCTTGTAATGGCTAGTCATTTATCCTTGGTAAACGTCAATCACTTGAAGAATCTTTGTAAAAGCCACAACGTGTGGAAGTTAGAAGAAAACATAGCTATGAGTTCCTAATGAGAGAATATTTCTTACATCATAGGAGTCAATTTATGGAGCGAGCCAGGAATTTGAATTTGAATTCAAATTGTGAAGCAAGTTATAAAAGGACTTTGGAAAATTCGTGCGACAACACTTCATCATTTGAGCCCATTTGACTGATCATTTTGTAAGCTTGAGTAAGCACACTCCATAGCTACTCAGCTATCATCATTGTGCATCATTTTCTATGCCAATGATCTTGTACAACATTGTGTTATAATACAAACTTGTCATTGATCAACTTTGTCTACTGCCCTGCTATGATCTCTTAGCGTAGTCAACTTTGAATCAACATATCTCAGTGATTACTCTATCATTTTGCAATTTCGATAGCTTGTTAGAAACATCTTGAACTCTTATATATGCTGATAGATTTTCAAGTCAATTGGATGTACCATGTGGGAGAAATCAGGATCAAAGCACTTACTCCTATTTCTCTAAGCAGTCCCTAAAAAGTCCGGGGTGAGTTTGAGATTGCTAAATTGATTTCTTTGAGCATAGTTTGTTATTTTGAATTATTCCACTTGCAAACATTAGCTTGTTAAGCTACTTTAATTCCTCTAAAAGGAATTTTCCTAATTGCTACTCTGATGGAAGTGATGAGCTTAAGAATCAGCAGGTGTGTGAATCAAAATAGCAAGTTTTTGATAGCTTGTGATTTCTAAAGTTATATGTTTTGGATCAATCATTACATTCATCAACTCCAAAGTACACTAGTGCTTTATTGGTGTAATTTGGAAGCTAAGAGGGCCTACTACGCAACTCTGAAGTGTATTAGGGCTCGCACCAAGCAGGTTTTGCAAGTACCACTTCATTGATTGAAGTATCCATATCCATCTCTTCCAACAGTGATATCAGAGCAGCTTGAGGTAAAATAGGAGATGGTTTCCCTTCTTTTATTAATAAATTGGACAGGAATAAATACCAAGAATGGTCCTTGAGGATAAAGTCATACTTACAAGGAAGGAGTCGCTATGGATACATATCAAGAGATGAGGAGATGGCCATTTTCTGAAGCAAAGGACAACCTACAAGGGAGGAGCTTGAAAGACTAAACTCATGGTGTGCAAACGATGCATTAGCAAGGTCTTACTTAAATCTATCTATGAATTCCTTCTTCCAAACATTAGAAATTGTAAAAAATCTCAAGAGACTTGGGATACATTGTCTTCATACTTTTCTTCTAATACAAGAGCAAGAAAAAATCAATTGTGGATTGAGTTTACCACTCGAAGGAAGCAACCCAAGCAAAGTGTTTCAGAGTATGTATTCAAAATCAAGGATGTGGCTGACCAATTGGCAATCATAGGAGAGGAGATTGAAGAGGAGCAAATTGGGAGACAAGTAATCAATGGCATCAAGGTAGATGACAAATGGGAATCCTCCACAACTGCTATGGACTTATACATGGACATGCAAATTTTGGATCCTACCACACTCATGGGGCAACTCTTTACCCATGAAGCCAAGCTCAACAAGAATGGAGATTCATCAAGAGGTAACATCTCTTCTGCTCTATACATAGATAAAGGAAAGTCTAAAGAGAAAGGGAAAAGCAAAAAGGATGAAGATGAAGGTACTACCTCTCAAGATAACTATGCAAGGAGAGGTAGGAACTCAAGAGGAAGGGCCAGAGGAGGTAAGCAAGGTAGGGGGAGACCCTTCAACTCTTCCCCATGCAATATTTGTGGTTTATCAAATCACACCAAAGATGAGTGTTACAGGAACTTCAAGAATCAGAGCGCTAAAGGTTTCCAAAGAGGTGGCTACACACAATTAAGAGGAAGATTCAATGATACTCAAGGCTACAAAAACAACTACAACAATAATTACAACAACAACAACTACAGAGGAGGCTACAAATCAAGGAAAGTCCAACAATTACACAAAGGATCAAGAGGATTCCCTTTTGATTATGAACATGAATTCAAAGCAAGGTATGAATGATCACCATATCTTCTATATTGACTCACAATGTTTAAACCATGTGGCAACCAATGTAGCTCTTCTCTTTGATCTTGAGGAACCTGAGGAAAGCACCAAGTACAAACAGGTGATGACACCAAGCGCTCAGTGGTCAAGGTAGGAAATGTCAAAACCTCTCATGGGAATAGAAATCTGGTGAGCAAGTTTCTATATGTACCTACAATCACCAAGAACTTGTGGAAAAGGGTTTCCTGGTTAGGTTCAACAAATTTGGATCATTTGTGGAGGATCCCAAACATGGATTCAAGAGAATTTCTAAGGAAGAAAAAACAAGTAGACTTTTCACATTTGAGCTTGAAGATAGGAGAAATATTGCTTTGTATAATTATAAGGATCAAACCTGATCTGAGCTTGAGATTTGGCACAAGAGACTTGGACACATAGGTGAAAGAACATTAAAACAGATATCTAGGGATCAATGTGTGCGTGAGATACCTAATGTATCCAAGTAGCACATGATCTATAAATGTGGTGCATGTTAGTTTGGTAAATTTCACAGGTTACCCTTTTCAAAGAAAGTCTACATGCATGAGGATTACTTAGAGCTTGTCCACAGACCAAGCAAGGATCCTTCTATTTCAGGCTCAAGGTATTATGTATCTTTCATTGATGATTTCAACAGGTGGACAATATTATATTTTATGAAGCACAAAGATGAAGTGTTCAGTTGCTTTAA
Source organism: Ceratopteris richardii (assembly GCA_020310875.1). NCBI lineage: Eukaryota > Viridiplantae > Streptophyta > Polypodiopsida > Polypodiales > Pteridaceae > Ceratopteris > Ceratopteris richardii. The sequence goes on from CM035416.1 coordinate 7,074,087, forward strand.
GAAGTATCTTGCACTTGTGGAAAACCAAACAGGAAGAAGTCTAAAGAGACTAAGGTTAGATGGAGGAGGTGAGTACTTCTCAAATGAATTTGATGCATTCTTGCAGGATACAGGAATCAAAAGGGACATTACAACAAGGTATACCCCTGAGCAAAATGGGATAGCAAAAAAGAAGAAATAGGTTGATTGTTGAAACAGCTAGGTCAATGCTAAATGAAAAAAGGTACCTAATTATTTGTGGGTAGAGAGTGTATCTGGTGCCACTTATCTTATTAACACGTTGCCATCCAAATCACTTGATGGGATGACCCCATATGAAGCATGGCATGGTAGAAGGCCATCACTTGATCATTGAAGGATATTTGGATGTGTTGCTTATGTGCATGTTCCATCTTATATCAAAGGTAAGCTAGACCCTAAGGCAAAGAAGTGCATCTTCATAGGGTATGATTAAAATAAAAAAGGATAGAGGTTTTATAATCCATCCAACAAGGGATTTATGGTGAGTAGAGATGTTGTATTTGATGAGAAATGATTCTTGGTTTGAAAGTGAATGAAGGAAGGTTACGTTGCCATATGACTTGGAAGAGGAGTTTCCAAGTCTCACCAAGGAGGAGCCAAACTAGATTGAAGACATCAATCACATGATGAGGACATCATCAACCTAGAAGAAAGAATTCAAGGCATGGAAATCAAAGGGCAAGATCAAGATGAAGAAATTGGAAGACATATCAGAGTCCTCAAATCAAGCATTGAGAAGGTCACAAAGGGAAAGTAAGAAGCCAATTAGATATATGTATGACACTACTCTTGTCCCTAAGAATTCTGTTTACCTTGCTTAAATTTCATCTCCTGAAAAACCTTCTTCATATGAAGAAGCTTGTACTAAAGCAGAATGTAAAGAGGCCATGGATGAGGAGATGGAGGCACTCCAAGAGAGTGATACTTGGGAACTTGTACCCAAGAAAGATTCAATGAAGGTAATTGGTTCTAGGTGGATTTATAAAATCAAAAGAAACTCTGATGGAACTATAAGTAGGTATAAAGCTAGACTTGTAGCCAAGGGGTTTTCCCAAACACATGGGGTAGACCATGAAGAGACTTTCTCATCTGTGGCTAAAATGCCTACCATCATGAGATTGGTAAGTATAGCTACAACAAGGAATTGGAATTTTTATCAACTTAATGTAAAAAATTCTTTTCTCAATGGTTGTTAGAAGAGATGTACATGGCTTGACCTCATGGCTATGAAGATCAAATAAAGGTAGATCATGTATGCAAATTGAAGAAATCTCGTTATGGTTTAAAACGGGCACCTAGGGCATGGAACCACAGATTGATGACATATCTCCAAGACCAAGGATTCACTATGAGTAAGGTAGATTCATCCTTGTTCATCAAAAGGAGAAATTCAGAGGTGATATATTGGTGTGTATATGTTGATGACATTATCCTTACAGAACGTGATGCCAATGGCATTAAACATATAAAGAATCAGATGATGTAGGAGTTTAAAATTAATGACCTAGGGTTACTTATATATTTTCTTGGACTTGAGTTAGTATATACAAACTCAGGTATCTACATCACTTAAAGGAATTATGTGCACGACATGTTGAAAAAGTTTCAATTGGAGAATGCAAAGATAGCCAGCACTCTTATGGAGGTAAACCATAAAATTAAGGGCTCATGAAGGTGTTGAACTTGAAGACATTGTGGGTTACCAAAGCATAGTAGGAAGCTTGAACTATGCCACATTGACAAGGATTGACATTTGTTATGTAGTAAGTATTTTAAGTCAGTTCATGCACAAACCAAGAGTACCTCACTTGGAAGCAGGTAAAAGGCTTTTGAAGTATCTTAAGGGCACTCAAAACCAAGGTCTTCTCTTCCTTTATACATCAGATTTAGATATAAAGCTATATTCAGATGTGGATTCGGCATGATGCAAGGATGATAGGAGTACTTCTGGGTATGTATCTTTTGCAGATGATAAACCAATTTCATGTGTTGCAAAGAAGCAACCAACTATTGTTCTATCCTCAATAGAAGCTGAATACAGTGGATTAGCCAATGCTACTCATGAAGCTATATGGATTAGATTGTTATATTCAGATTTGGGACTTCACACTCACTCGCCAATGATTTTTGGTAACAATACCAACTCATTACATCTTGCAGTAGCCAACCTTGTCTATCATGCTAGAACCAAGAACATAGAAGTGCACTATCATTATGTTAGGGAGAAGCCCTTGAGCAAGGAGATTCAACTTTCTTATGTAGCTACTAATATGCAGCTTGTAGATTTACTAACCAAAGCACTTGATGGTACAAATATTTGTAGACTGAAGACTATGATTGGATTGCAGGATATACTTGAAGATCAATAATGCTATGGAAACCAAATGTTTGGCTTGAGGGGGAGTTGTTGGTGCAATTTACCCAGGCCTTCACATTTGACATGTTGTAGAGAAACTCTATGGACTTGTCTTACTTCACTAATTGGTTCATGTGAACCACATCTTGTAATGGCTAGTCATTTATCCTAGGTAAAAGTCAATGACTTGAAGAATCTTTGTAAAACCCACAACTTGTGGAAGGTAGAAGAAAACATAGCTACAAATTCCTAGATAGAGAGTATTGCCTACATCATAGGAGTAAATTTATGGAGAGAGGCAAGAATTTGAATTTGAATTCAAATTGTGAAGCAAGTTAGAAAAGGACTTTGGAAAAGTCGCAGGACAACACTTCATCATTTGAGCCCATTTGACAGATCATTTTGTAAGATTGAGTAAGCACACTCCATAGCTAATAAGCTATCATCATTGTGCATCATTCTCTATGCCAATGATTTTGTACAACATTGTGTTATAATACAAACTTGTCATTGATCAACTCTGTCTACTCTCTTGCTATGATCTCTCAAAATAGTCAACTTTGACTGATCATATCTCACTGATTACTCGATCATTTTGGAAGTTCTATAGCTTGTTAGAACTAACTTGACCTCTTCTATATGCGGATACATTTTGAAGTCAATTGGAGCTACCATCTGGGAGAAATTACTATCAAAATACTTACTGGTATTTCTCTGAGTAGTCCCTAAAAAGTTGGGGGTGAGTCTAAGATTGCTAAATTGATTTATCTGAGCATAGTTTGTTATTTTGAATGATTCCACTTGCAAACATTAGCTTGCTAAGCTAATTTAATTCCTCTAAAAGGAATTTTCCTAATTGCTACTGTGCTAGAAGCACTGAGCTTAAGAATCAGCAGGTGTGTGATCCAAAATAGCAAGTTTTTGACAACTTATGACTTTTGAAGTTATCTATTTTGGATCAATCATTACATTCATCAACTCCAAAGTACATTAGTGCTTTCTTGGTGTCATTTGGAAGCTAAGAGGGCCTAATAATCAACTCTAAAGTGTATTAAGGCTGGTACCAAGCAGGTTCTACAAGCACCACTTCATTGCTTGAAGTATCCATATCCATCTCTTCCAACAACTCATGCATACATATATGTACACTTGCATACACTTATGCACATCCAAACATGTCTCCATCACATTCATGCATGCACTCTTAATTACACATGCGTTCATTTATTTTCATGCATATGCATACATTCATTATATGCATGCACTTACTTTCACATGCATTTACTCATGCATATGCATACATCTCATATGCACCTGCACATTAATTAAACACACACACACACACACACACACACACACACACACACATATATATATATATATATATATATATATATATATATATATATATATATATATATATATATATATATATATATATATATATATATATATATATATATATATATATATATATATATATAAGCATGCACATAAACATGCGATCACATACTTACAAGCATATGTAATTAAATATCTCTCTCTCTCTCTCTCTCGTATCTCAATCTGCCTCTTCCTTATTTGTATCCCAATCTTTGATAACATCATTGCTCTTGTTGCACCACTCTTGTTTTGCTTCAGGCCCATCAACAATGTTATTGAACAATTGCATAGGGTCTTTCCTCTGATGACCACCAGCCCGGCTTACGTGTAACCTAGGAGTTCTCTCTCTCTCTCTCTCTCTCTCTCTCTCTCTCTCTCTCTCTCCCCCATCAGGCTGAGCTTGCATGTACATTCACTCATTAATTCCGTAGTAGCCATGGAGGGCGAGGGGGAAGAATGAGAAGTTCTTTCTCTCATCATACAAGAACATATACATACACATACTATTGTGAAGTAAGAATCAATGTTGAGTCAAAAAATCACAATAGATTTTAATTCACAATCATACACGTACATATATTGTGAAGTAAGGATCGATGTTGAGTCAAACAACTAGATTCAAACTCACAATCATAAATGCATGTACACATACACATACTGTTATGAAGTAAGACTCAATGTTGATTCAGAGAATCACAATAGTTTTTAACTCAAAAATTTGCAAGCTTATAGTTTTCTTTACTTTTATAATTCCAAATACTACTTTCTAAAAGTACTTTATAACTTGCATTTTGTAACACATTGTAAGTTCACATAAAAGAATGTAACTCTAGCGATACTACATTGCGGGGTATTATTTTATGGAAAAATCTTTCAGTTGAAATATTTTTTATCGAAAGCATCTTCGATTGAAAAGTGCTAGAATTTTGCTCAAAAAATATTCACCCTTATCCAAGTAAGCTCATGTGATACCAAATAATTGGGCCAAATAACAAAGATCTGCAATAAAGTTTTGTAAGTATTCATGAATAATTAAATCATAGGATAACAAATAATGGAACGTAGAGCACTCTAGGGGATCTATGTTGGAATTGGCATTTCACATTTCACATTCGTATTCTCTTGCACCTTAGTTTACCTTCCCTTCTATAACTTAAGTTCAGTTCTAAGAATGAATAGCATGAAGTTGTACATGTGCCTTGACGAGAAGAACATTTTAATGCATACTTTTTACTCTATCAAGAGGTAGTTCTTTACTGAACCATCTCTGTTCATGAGAAGTATGTTTTTTTTTCATAGGATGTGCCATTGAGCACCCAGTTGGTTCGACTATGCATTAATGAAGGTAGATTCGGAACCCCATTTGCTTTTGGTCCCTTGTCCAAAGAAAGTTTCTGCAAATTCTTTCCAATTTCCTTAGCTCTTGATCCTTTGGTCTCTTGTAAGAGAGAAAGTAAATGGTCGAGGATATGGGGAAGGTATTAATTACCATGGCACACCCCGCGAGGTTGATTTGCATGCCCTTCACATATGCTAACTTGTTGTCTAGTTTGGAAAGGACCAAATTCCATCACTACTCCGTCAAGACATCAAAGCCCATTAGAATACCAAGCAGGCAAAAGACGAGACCCCAAGCGATAATTTGGCAACCATGGTCAATGAGCAGTTGGGGTGAAGGTATGATGATGGCTCTAAAAACAATTTTGGAATGGTTTATTTTGGAATGAGATGCCTCACAGAATGTGTCAAGGCACCCCCAAAAGGTTTCAATGCTGGTCAAATCATTATGAACAAATGTGTTCATGTCATCTGCAAATAGCATCATGATCATCTAGCCATGGTTGAGAGGTAGAGAGAGAACTTTAATATGGCCCATTTCCATGTGATATGGCACAAGAAGGCTGAGCCTCTCTATGTAAATAGAGAAAAGCAGAGGGGTCAATGGGCACCCTTGCCCAATAGAGCATTTTAATCTGATAGCTTTCGAATTGACCATTGATATTTATTTGCATCGATGCATTCCCCAAAATGTAGCAATCATCTAAGAAATTTTTTTACTATAGCCAAGGTCTTTAAGCGACTATCATAGGCTTTGTTAAAGTCACTTTTAAGGAGACCCACATCTTGATCAGACTCTTTAGCAAAATCGAGACCTTCCTAAATATGAATAATAGCTTCCAGTATTGATCTACCCTTGATGAATCCTTTTTGGTCCTCAGTAAGCCACCTTTTCAAGTGATAAGATATTTTGCTGGCAATAACTTTTGCAAGAATCTTGTACCCTGTTTGAAGTATCATGATAGGGTGCCAGTTTTCAATCCTATTCTTTTTACCTTTATTAAGGATAAGCTTGATGACACCATTGTTTAGGCATTCAGGAAGCACACCAAAAGCCAATGCCTCTTGCCAAACCAAGTGCAATGGAGTGGCCACGACCTATCTGAGGATTTGAAAAAACTCATTTATGAGGATGTCAAGACCTGGGCTTTTCCCATTGGGGAGCATATTGATAAATTCGAGAATCTCACTATCTAAAATGGTTGTGTCATGGAGAGAATTTAGATTGTGCAATATTCTCAAGGGAGAGACTCTCAAGATGGTTGCCATGCAATCTTGCCTATCGGGAGAAAGGGGCATTGAAACCCCCAAGAGTTGAGTAAAGTGGTCAACAATAATATCCTTGTTTTGTATTAGAGTTAGATGTCTGCGGAAGCATGCGAATATCACAAGGAACAGGAAGAAGCTTGGAGTAGAAAACACACTACTGAAAATGTATTACCACTAGAATGTACAAAGATAAGTAACCCATTAGGGCTATAGGCATATATACAAGTTGGGGAAAAAAACCTCCTAAAGCAGGAAAAAAGAGCCTCGGTGGTCCTAGTGTGTTCACACACACCACTACATAAATATATCAACAAATCCCCCCTAGGAGTGATGCACTAAACAAGGATCTGGCACTCATGTATAAGGAAGTGCCATGCCCATAGACAATTTGGCAACCTCTTCTCTTAAGGCATTGTTCTAGATTATCAAACCAATGTCTTGTTTCTCCTCCTACGTGGGCACATATGCCAAGCTGATCTCTCAAGCAGAGAACCTCTCCTTGACATCATTATAATGCACCTAAATGTGCTTCGTGCGAGCATGGAGCATAGGGTTCCTCGCAACTGCCAATGCACTCTGACTATTAGTGAAGATGATGGTGGCAAAAGACTGACCAACACCTAAATCGGCCATTAGGCATTTGAGCCACACGCTCAAGAGTCGCTATGAAAGCTATTCTATGCTGAGCCTCACAACTCGAAGTGGCCACAATAGGCTTCTTCTTGCTCAGCTAAGATATGCATGAGTTACCAAGCATGAAGCAAAAACCACTACTTGGCACACGAGTGTCATAGCAATCAGCCCTGGCAGAGTCAGAAAAAGCATGCAAATCTAGCGGTAGTGATCCTACTTGGGATAAAACAAGCAAAGTAGCTGGGAACCACTCAAGTATCAAAAGATGTGCTTAACTTTCTGCCAATGCATGAATCCTAGGCAATGCATAAACCTGCTCATCTATGAGACAACAAACTGAATATCTGGCTGAGTAATGCATAAGTAAATCAGGCATCCAACAGCATCAAATGCATCTCCAGCATCATGAAGACTCAATTGTGAACATGTCTCCATATGACTGGCAATAGGTTTAGTATCTTCAAGGCCAAAACACTACAATAATATGTCAATATATTTCGTTTGGCACAAATCCATTCTACCATCAACGTGCATAATCTGAATGTCCAAATAATAATTCAAATGCCCCAAACCAGACATCTCAAATGAGGCATGCAAATTAGCCTTGAAATCAGCAATATGCTTCTCATGAGGAGCAATGAGGAGCATGTCATCAACATACACAACAATGATTAGAAGCACATCATTAGCATGCTTAACATATAAGGTGCTTTCAGTTGTAACGTTCTGAAAACCATGTGCAATCAGATAGGCATGATATATCTTTTCATAACAAGCACGTGGTGCTTGCTTTAAACCATATAATGCCTTCTTTAACCTGCACACATGGTTTTCATGCCCATTCTACACAAATCCATGGGGCTGAAAAACATACACTTCTTCATGCAAGTCACCATTCAGAAAAGATGTTTTAATGTCCAACAAATGTACATTCCAACCATGATGAGCTGCAAGTGCAAAGATGCTACAAATAGTAGTCATTCGGCAAGTAGGTGCAAAGGTTTCATCAAAATCAATGCCTCTTTCCTACACATAACCCTTAGCAACAAGTCTAGCCTTATACATCTCAATTGTTCCATCAAGTTTACACTTCAACTTGTATACCCACTTAGTGTCAATGGCCTTCTTTCCAAGAGGCGAGTCACGTAAAGACCAGATACCATTATTCATGATAGCATCATATTCAGATTACATTGTAGCCATCCACTGTTAAGAATTTTTTGCTTCATCAAATGAAAGAGGTTTAGTCTCAACATAGAGGCTAGATGCAGCCATAGCCAAGCAATGTGATGCAAAAGAGGCACTATGAGAGCCTCAATGCATAAGGTATGACAGAGATGCATCTGATTTGCTATCACGCAAAGTCTGCACTACCCATTTTGACATAATGTTGCCTCCTCAATATCAGATCTCTCATCAACAAGTGCATCATGCAAATCCACATCAGAAATGGAATGATCTACATCATCACATGAGACCTACAATGGTTGAAAAGTTGCCTGATTAGGACCAGCACTAGGCTATCCACGTGTAAAAAGAGGCAGCAAAGTATCATACATGTCTTTGGAGCTAACAGATGTCTCCTTTGTGCATGAAAGTAAAGGCTCAATAGTATCTTCCACAAAAACAACATCACAGATAACCAAAATGCATTTAGTATGTGGATGATATAGATGATAGCCTTTGCTTTCAAAACTGTACCCAACAAAAATACATTTTATTGCTTTATCATCGTATTTCCTACGATGTTGTTCGGGCACTAATGCATTTTCCAGACAGCCAAAAACATGCAGATGAGCAACAGATGGCTTGCGACCATGCCAAGCCTCATATTGAGTGATAGACTAGAGTGCTTTAGTGGGACACCTATTAAGTACATATGCTTCACACATGAAAGCCTCAAGCCAAAAACTATATGGTAAAGCCTGACTCTTGATCATACACCTCACCATCTCCATGAGTGAACTGTTGTTCCGTTTAGCAACTCCATTCTATTGAGGTGTATACGACATTGCACACTAAGTTTCTATCCCATGTTCAACTAGAAATGCATTAAAGTCAGAAGACATATATCCCCCCTGATCAGAATAGAGGGTGTCCATTTTACATGTTGATAGATTTTCAACCAAAACCAAAGGCTGTTTGACGCACATAAACACTTGGACTTTGTTTTGAGTGGATATACCCATGCATTCCTGGAAAAACCCTCAATGAAAGTCACGAAGTTAAGATAGTTTCCAAAAGAAGGTGTGTGCATAGGACCACACACATCACTATGTACAAGTTGCAATTTTTGAGTAGCCCAAATTGAACCATCTTTTGGAAAGGAGGAACGATGCATTTTTCCCAAATTATAGCTTTCATAGACATGTTTTTTAGGTGCCTCAAGTTTGGGCAAAGAGGACACCATTTCAGATTTCTATAGGCATAGCAAACTAGCAAAATACAGATGACCAAAGCGTGCATGCCAAAGCTTTGCATCTGACATAGCCTGAGAATCATGTACTGCACATGTTGAACCATTCATAGATTCTTCATAGTCTATGAGCTTATACAACCCATGACACAAAATGCCTAAAGCAACAAACATATCACCATTTGACAGATCATGAACTCTACATTTGTGATCAATAAATTTCACAACCAATCCAATCTTGCCTAATACTAAAATTGATAATAGATTTTTCTTCATCCCTTGCTTAAATAAAGAATCTAACAAAGCGAGAGAACTGCCATCAACAGTAGTCAGAATGATATTGCCAACTCCCATAACACGATAAGAGGAGTTATTGGCGCATGTGATAGTATTCCCTGTAGGGGCAAGCTCAAGTGAAGTGAAGAAACTACGCTGTGAGGTAATATGTTTGGTTGCCCCACTATGAAAGTACTGGCAAACATGTGAGTCTACTGCCTCACAAGATTAGCGGACTCCGTTTTTGGTGTAGAGGCCTCTACAACAACCATTCCAGCCTCTTTCTTCTTTGCATCTTTAGCAGCCACTTTTGGAGAGCTCTTAATGAGATGATCACTTGATTTACAGTATTTGCAAAACAATTTCTACTTTTCTAATTTCTTCTCATCTTTATCTTCCTTCTTGAATGTGCAACATTTGCAGATTTTTGCTTAATAGTAGATGATCTCCATTTAGCTTTGCCCTTCTAACTAGCTAGGAAAGCTTTATCTACATAATGGACCTATTCTGCCTAGACTGATCTTCTTGTAGTAGAATGGAAACTAATCTTCAAATGATAGCGCATTTGGATTGCCCCTCATCATCAAACAAAGAGTAAAAGAAAAACTCCTATATGAACTAGGAAGACAATTCAGAACGGTCTGCATAAGTGAGCTATCTGGTATAACTCCATCAATTGAAATCATATGTTCCTTCAAATCCTTGATCTTTGTCAAAAAACTCTCCATAGAATCACCTTCATTCATATGCTCACTCCCCAATTGTTTTTGGAGGTAAGAAACATGAGCCTCATTCCTAGCTTGGTACAATGTGGTATATGTATCCCAAGCATCCTTAGCTATTTTGCAATGAGGAATGTGAAGAATAATGGCATGTTTGACAGACAAGGCTATCAATGCATGTGCTTGAGCATCTCTACCATCCCAATAAATTTGATCTATAGTAGGTGCACCAAAAATTGCAGCATGAGCAGGAATTTGAAGAATATCAGCATCTTTAATGCCACTTGCATTAGCTTCAATACATGTATTTGTAGGTGTAATAGGATGTATTTCAACACCCTGCATAATGTTCCACAGTCCTTTTGCAACCAATACACGTCGCATCCTATAAGCCCATAATGGGTAATTGGTACCATCCAACTTATCCTCAACAGCAAACATATGGAATACATCACTACTTTCAGCCATGGCCACTAACTAAAATACCCTGATGCAGAAAAAAGACTATATCTGAGAAAGCTAAATAGAACTACCTTGACGAGTTCTGCTAGACCTGTAGCTGACTCTGAGATGCTTATACTGACAAATTGAAACCTATATATCTTTGGCACAAAAGAATAAAATAGCCTGCATAAGTGCTGCAATAGTGTGTTCGGAGGCCAAAATGAGCTCAGATCAGAATTTCGGCACCACATAGCAAAGCTGTTCTGATCTCCCAATCAGCTTGCGTATGCTCACCAAATTTCATGCAATTCTAAGACTATATCTGGAGGGGTGTTGACCACGCCCTAGATGAAGTGGCTACCTGCTATGATACCAATTGCTTCAGTTAGACGTCTATAGAAGCACACAAACAACACAATGAAGAATAAGAAGCTTAGAGCACAACACACACCACTGATAATGTATTACCACTAGAATGTACAAAGATAAGTAACATGTTAGGGCTATAGGCGTATATACAAGCTGGGGGAAGAAACCTCCTGAAGAGGGAAAAAAGTTCCCCGTCGGTCCTAGTGTGTTCACACACATCACTACGTAAATATATCAACATTTTCTTCTTGCGTTTTGCATTTGACCCCATTACTACCTATCAAGAAGGGAATAGAGTCTCCTGTTTGCTTCCTCTTGAGGATGCCACACATGTCCTTAGTTGGTTTGTCAGCCTTACCTTCCCACCAATCTTAAAGTATACTTGCATGTTTTTCCTTTGAATATCCTAATATGCCTTTGATTTTCTGTAATCTTATCTAGTATTGGTAGTCCACTTTGTTCACTTCCTCCTCAAGATGCAAGAGCCTCTGATAGAGCTTCTATGTCCACCTCCACCGAACATTGCAAAGCATCTTGCGAGTCCTAACCGAAATTTGACGAGACTTCTCAACCACATCCCTCCAACTTTTGGCCGTTAAAAGTGCCCTTGGGGAATGCTGAGTTCCAAACCAAGGTAATTTCCTAATGGATAGAGGGAAGGGAGAAAGACATCAGTCAAGCATGAAACCAAGGTGCTTTCCTGAGTTTGGCAATCGGTTTGAAAGTGAGAATAAAAGGGTAGTGTTTTGATATGGCAAGGTCAATGTGTTGAGGAATGGCAGGTTGGCCCCACTGATGGATAATGTTCTATGCAATATAGCTTCTATTGAGTCTTGCTTTTCTCAAGTCCTCCCTAGATTGAAGGTTTGACTAAGAGAAGCCATTTGTATCTTTAATCTCCACTAGGTCTAGGTGGAGCTTGATTTTTTCCCATATAACTTTCTCTTGACCATCAATGGTGCACCCCATGTTGTCCCACCGATCCGAAGGGTCTTCCACCATGTTGAAGTCTCCCCAAAGCATCACATTGTGGGAAAGCAAGTCCAAACAGACCTAGGTGTCAATCCTCTCTGACTCCCTGTTTGGGGCATACATGGAGACCACATTGAACTGGAAGGGGCCCTCAAAAGAGGTAGCAATCCAACGATGTTTTTGATCCTCGTGGGAGTTGAGTAGTCCACCAAATCTAAAGTTATTGATTCTTATAATTGTGCCATTGGGGGTTTTGGGGTGTGAAGTGTGTTTAGATGGTACTGTACTTCATTAAAGTACAACACGAATCTCCAAAGGAATGGGTACCACAATGGGGACTTATGAATACAACAGTACTCATAAACATGCATTTACATTCTTTATTAATTTACACCACATAGACTTCAAAATAGTGCACTGTATATCAATCAATAACGTTTACACACAGACAAACGTCAGAAAGAAAGTGATCACAACAATAAATACTACTCATTGATTAGTAAGATCGCTTGTACACCAGTCTAGAATACATTACAATTGTGCATTACAGTGTAGAACTTCATCTATCATATCTTTCCGGACTACATCGCATCCGTAGCATCTTCTTCATTGGGCTTCATTCCTTTTTTGCACATCATATCACAGTGAACCACAGGGCAAAGAGGAAGGATCACGAAATGAGACTTCACATAACTTGTCAGAAATTAGGAAAATGAAAATACAATATTCATTAACTATAGAGGAATTGTTGCAATCAAAACCCCAACTATGGAAATAATTGGCTAAATAGTTGAAGGTAAAAATGGAAGAACCTATCAAAAAGATTAAGGAAGTAGAGGCACCGCCAACCATCTAGGTCTCGATAGATAAAGTTGGTGAATTTAGTGACAGAGATGAGAGAAATACGTGTCTACCCATGACCTTTAATGGATACATGACTAAATCAATCTTAGACACCGAAGCTAGTGTAGGCATAGCCACTAAAGAGATTTGGGAAAATGGGGAAAGCCAACCCTACTATCCACATGAATGATACTCTAACTAGCAGATGGTCATGTTCAGAGACCACTAGGAATCTTAGAAAAGGTAATGTTAACCATGTGTAGAGTGGAATTTGAACATACCTTAGCCATATGCGAGTTCTGAAAAGGTAGCAATTATGAATTGATTTTGGGAGGACCATTCATGAGACAACTAAGAGTTGTGAAACATTGGGAAAGAGATGCATTGTGTCTTCAACACCAGAGGATGAATGCAAAGATAAATATACATACCTTCTCATATAGAGCCGTACCCCCATTGTAATGGAATTCAGTCCATCGAGAGGAAGAAGATATATCCATTCAGAGAGCAGGATTAGTGATCAATCCGGATGAAGGAAGATGTCCAAATGTGGATGTGTAACGAAGCAAAAAGAGAGGAGAAGAGAACAAAATTATGGCCAACAAGAAACAAGAATTACAGACACATAGAGAACCCAACATACATGCCTCAAACATTTCCTAATGAAGCATTCCAACCCCATGGATGGATGGAAATATTAGCCACCCTAGATGTGTGTGTGTGAATGAGGAAGTGATGACCATGAACGAGTATGTAGATGAAGAAAGTTATGATGTGAATATGGTAATCCTCCAAGAAATTGAAGATGGTAAATTATTGGAAAAGGAACGGAGAGATGATTATGAGAGTATTGAAATGGAGCTAGATTTTGATTCAGAGGAACATTACTTAAAAGAAATTAAGTTGGACAAAGAGGTAGAGGTGCCAAGAGTATTTACCATAGAAAAGTACCAAGAGAAACAAGATTATGATGAAGTTCAAGTACGACAAGAGCAACCACTGAACCTTTTTGAGGTTCTCAAACACTTCAAGCCATATGAAATATAAGAACGAAAGATAACAATTCAAATGCCCAAGATAGAAGCCCAAGAAGGAGAGACCTACGATAATAAGGAAAAAACCAAGAAGGTGATAGTAACTATGGAAGAGGAAGAGGATAGATGTACCTACATAGGAAAGGATGTATCACTAGAAGAGGAGCAAGAATTGATCGAATTAATCAAACAGTATAGAGATGTTTTTGCATGGACGTAAAAAGAGCTGAAGGGAGTGGACCCTTCTATTTGATCCCATAGAATTCCAATGACACCTGAGGCAAAACCCTGTAAACAAAGACCATACACATATAATGATGGTCATTGTGCCAAAATTCAGGAGGAAATTGACAAACTATTAGCTGCAAAATTCATCAACGAGATTGAGCATGCAGAATGGTGTCACCCTTGGTGGTAGTACCCAAGAAGATAGCAAACTTAGGGTGTGTATCAATTTGACAAAGGTTAATGCAGCTACAATTTGTGATAGTTACCCATTACCCGTAACTGACCACCTCTTGGAAAGATTAGCATGGAAGGAGATCTACAGCTTCCTTGATGAATTCTTAGGTTTATAACCAAGTAGCCATTGCTATAGAGGATCAACATAAAATGGCATTTGCTATTGAATGGAGAGTGTACGCTTTTTGAGTGATGCCATTTGGGCTCACGAATGCTCATGAAGCTTTCCAAAGATTGATGTGTCATGTATTCAAAGATTTTTTAAGAAAAAGGATGGAAGTTTGCATAGATGACTTATGCACATATTCCCTATAGAAGGATTAAACATATTCCCAAGCTACGGAAGATATTCAAGAAATGCAGACAATATAAAGCGTGCCTAAATCTAGAGAAATGTGTCTTTATGGTAAGGCAAGGAAAGATTTTTGGACATATTGTATCCAAGAATGGTATCTCGACTGATGAGGATAAAATAAAGGTCATCTTGGACTTGCCTAGACCTAGGAACTCGAAGGAAGTACAAGCTTTTATGGGACATTATGGATATTATCGTTAGTTCATCCACATGTACGCCATAATTGCACAACCATTGTAGGAGTTGCTGATCTAATTCACATGGACTGAGGAATGCAAAAAATCATTAAAGAAACTCAAAGGAAGTACAAGCTTTTATGGGACATTATGGATATTATCATTAGTTCATCGACATGTACACCATAATTGCAAAACTGTTGTAGGAGTTGCTGAGGCAATTCACATGGACTGAGGAATACACCATTCCATATCCATGTGGACATGTCTAATTTTGCAATCATATGTATAGTAACTCAACCTGCTAATAAAGGAAAATTATATCACCCTATTGCATATGCTAGTAGACAACTAAAACAAGCAGGGAGAAACTACACCACAAGGCCTAGAAATGGTGTACGCAGTCAAGGAATTCCAACATTACCTCCTAGCCAATAAATTCAAGTTCTTTATCGACTATCAAGCCCTATTGTACTTGGTCAATAATCCCTACAAGATGGGAAGGCTATTGAGATGGTTCTTATTACTCGTGGAATTCGATTTCAAAGTGGTAGTAAAAAAATGGAATACACATGTAAGAGCTGATCATTTGTCAAGAATGACACATGGAGAACCACCCTCCAAAGTAGCGGATGGTCTACCTAATACATACCTGTTCAACATGGAAGTATGTCTAAAGTAGGCCGAAAAATTGATCCCAATCCTCACACATGGACCATAGCATAGGATCAATAGAGACAATAGGAAAGAGTTCAAACAGTCAAGGAATCTACATATTGTGGCCGGCAGTCGATATCATAAAGAACCTAATGGCTTATTATTGAGGTGTGTAGAAGAGGCAAAACAAAACAATATGCTCGATGGAGCTCATATGAACCAATGGAAAACACATAAGGGCATCGATGGAACAACAAGGGAATTGAAAAGACTAGAGGTATACTGGTCAGGCATGCAAAAGGACCAAAATGAATACATTCTAAATTGCCAAGAATGCGGAGAACATACCCCTGAGGACCATTCGTCCTTCCATTTCTCCACCATCACACCAGAATGGAGTAAAGCATTAGTGAAGTTTTTGAAATCACAAACTCATGAGGAAGGAGCAAGTCTAGCAAGAAAGAGGGCTTTAGAAGAAACGAGTAAAGATAACACTATAATTGGAAAACATTTATTCAAAAGGGGAAAGGATGATCAACTATGGTTGTGTGATCATGAAGGATAATATTTACCCATATTAGTGATGGCACATACAAGTGTAGCAGGAGGTCATTTTTCAATCGAGAAGACTATAAAAATGATTATCTTTCTAGGCCTATCGTGGCCAATTCAACATATGGATGCCAATACGTATGTACAAAGTTGTGAAGTGTGTTCGGACTTCCGATAGAAATTTTTAGCGATAGAGGGACACATTTCGTCAATGAAGTGATTGAATCACTAATGAATGAATTTCTTATAATTCACAAAAATCCCCTATCATCCACAAGCCAATGGACAAGCTGAGAGTCCGAATAAAGTACTATGCATAGTCTCAACTAAAATAATTAATAATGGAAGGTTAGATTGGGACAATAATTACTTAGATGAATAATAATTTTCAACAATATGACATCCCATTGTATTTACCAATGCTTGTCTTAAGAACTTCATTTTTTACAAATTATTGTCTTAAGAAGTCAATTTTTTAGGATGGAAATGAATAGCTATTTTTGGAGTAGCTATTTTTGCACATGAACATCATAAGGAAGAAGAAGAAACTTGGAGCACAACACACAATACTCAATGTATTACCAAGTGAATGTACAAAGATAAGTGATGTGTTAGGGTTACAACTGTATATGCAAGTTGGGGGAAAAAACCTCCTAAAGAGGGAAAAAAGTTCCTTGACATTCTGAAGTGTGATCACACACTTCACTACCAACATACATCAATAACTCCTCCCCCCCCAGGAGTGATGTAGTGAACAAGGAGCTGACACTCATGTGTAAGGAAGTGCCAAGCTATGTGCAAAGAGATCAATTCACAAAAGGAAGTAAGCCCAAAGATATGCATAATGCTTCAAAATTCTCTCGAGGTAGAGCCTTTGTGAGAATATCTATAATATTATCTTGTGGAGGCACATATGCCAAACTGATCTCTCTAGCAGAGAACCTCTACATGACATAATGATAATGTATCTGAATGTGCTTTGTGCAAGCATGGAACACATGTTGTTGACAATTGCCAATGCACTTTGAGTGTCTATGAAGATTGTGGTGGCAGAAGACAGACCAACACCCAAATCAGCCAAAAGGCATCTGAGCCACACATTCAATAGTGGTTGTGAGAGCTACCCTATACTCAGACTCACAACTAGAAGCGGCCATAGTAGGTTGCTTCTTGCCCAACCAAGACATGCATAAGCTACCAAGCATGAAGCAAAAACCACTACTAGACACATGAGTGTAAAAGCAACCAGCCTAGTTAGAGTAAAAAAAAAGGCATGTAAATTTCACGATAGTGTTCCCCCCCAATGAAAAAACAATCCAAGTAGTAAATTACCACTCAATTAGTGAAAGATGTGCTTAATCACTTGCTAGTGCTTGACACTTGGGCAATGCATAAACCTATTCATTTGTGAGATAGCAAACTGAATATCAAGTTGAGTTATGCATAATTAAGTCAAGCATCCAACAACTTGCTCATAGAGAACAACATCAAATTCATCTCTAGCATCATGAATACTCAACCCTAAACCTGTTTGCATAGGAGTGGTAGTAGGTTTGCAATCTTCAAGGACAAAATGCTATAATAATCCATCAATATATTTTGTTTGACACATAACTATTCCGTGATCAACTTGCATAAATTGAATGCCCAAATAATGATGCGAATGCCCCAAATCGGACATCTCAAATGACACATGCAAATCAGCCTTAAAATAAGCAATATGTTTCTCATTAGGATGAGTGAGAAACATGTCATCAACATAGAAAACAATGATCAGAAGCACATCATTTGCACGCTTAAAATATAAGGTGCTTTGCTCTCAAAACCATGTGCAATCAAGTAGGCATGTATCTTTTCATATCAAGCATGTGGTGTTTGCTTCAAACCATATAATGCCTTTTTCAACCTGCATACTTTGTTTTCATGCCCTTTCTACACAAAACCACAGGGCTAAAAAGCATACACTTATTCATCTAAGTCACCATTAAAAAATGTAGTTTTAATGTACAACTCATGTACATTCCAACCATGATGGGTTGCAAGTGTATAAATGCTACGAATGGTAGTAATTCAACATGTGGATGCAAAGGTCTCATCAAAATCAATGCCCGTCTCTTGAGCATAACCTTTCCCAACAAGCCTAACTGTATACTTGTCTTCCATCATGCTTATGCTTCACCTTGTATATCCATTTAGTGCCAATGGTTTTTTTGGCTAGAGGCAAATCACATAAAGAACAACTACCATTCTTGATAATAGCATCATATTCTGATTCCATAGCAACCATCCAATTTTTAGAATTAATTGCTTCATAAAAAAAACAAGTTTGTCCTCATCACAAAGACTAGAGGCAGTCTTGCATAGTAGTTTGATGCAAAAGAAGCACTATGAGAGCATGAATGAGTTTGATATGATAGAGCTGCATCTAATTTGCTATCTTGCAAAGTTTGCACTAGCAATTTAGGCAGATTTTTTGCATCCTCTATATCATCCCTCTCATTAAGAAGTGCCTCATGTAAATCTGCATAAAAAATGGAGTGATCTACATCATTATCTAGAACTTGTAAAGGTTGCAAAACTACCTCAATTTGGATGAGCACTTGACTATCGGCCTATAAAAAAAGGCAACAAAGCATCATACATAGCTTTTGAGCTAATTGATGTTTCCTTAGTACATGAAAGTAATGGATAAACTGCATCTACCACAAAAACATCATGGCTAACCAAAATGCATTTAGTCTATTGATGATACAAATGATAACTTTTGCTTTAAAAATTGTACCCAATAGAAGTATGTTTCAGTGCTGTATCATCCGATTTTTAGCATTGTTGTTCATGCACTTATACATATGAAAAACAACCAAAGACAAGCAAATGAGAAAAAGATGGCTTGCAACCATGACAAGCCTCATATGGAGTGATAGACTGTAGTGCTTTGGTGGACACCTGTTAAGTACATATGACACACACGTAACATCCTCAAGCTAGAAACTATGTGATACTTTCATTGCTTATGCGACACTAGCATTGCATAAGCAATGCAGCTTTTTTTATTAAAAAAGAAGACGGGTCATCACATAAGCGATGCACACCACTGCTTATGCGACACTAAAAATATGTGTCACAAAGAGTGTCTCTAGCCAGCAATGCTTTTAATGACGTTGGCAAACTCCCTGCGACACTAGTGCATCGCATATATGACATCTTGGTATTCCAGAGTGTCGCATAATCGATGCTCTCGAATGTTAAAGAAAAATTTCAATTTCTCCCGACACGAGAGAGAGAGAGAGAGAGAGATCAACACGGTACTAGCACACACAGATCTTTGGAATCAAGGTACGCACACACACACACATACATATGCATACACACACATAGACACACACACATACACACACATACATACACATATACACACACATACACACATACACACACACACATACACACTTACACACACACAAACACACATCCACACACATTTCCACACACACATACACATGCATACACACATATATATACACACATACACATGTATATGCATTTAGACATGCATACACACATAGATACACACACATAGACACATACACACAGATTTACACACACATATACACACTAATTTACATACACACATACACATGCATAGACACACACACATATATACACACATAGACACATGCATACACACATAGGCATACACACACATACACATACACAAACACATACACATGCACACATAGAAACATACACACTTACACACACACATTCACACACATTTACACACACACATACACATGCATAGAGACACATATATATAGATACACACATATATACACACATAGACACACACATACACATAGACACACACACACATACACACATACACACACACACACACATAGACACACACACACACATATAGACACATACACAAACATATATGCATACACACACGTGGGGTGACATAGACACATACATACACATATATGCATATATATGCATACACACACATACACACACATGCATACATATACATACACACACATGCATACATATCCATACATAGTGCACATGCATATGCATACATACATGCTTACATGCATACACACACATACACACGCATACACACATACACACATACACACATACACATACACACATATATATGCATACACACACATGTAGAGAGACATACACACACATACACGTAGATGCATACATATGCATACATACATACCTACATGCATACACACTCATACACACACATGCATATATATGCATACATTATTCACATGCATATGCATACATGCATGCTTAGATGCACACACACACATACACATGCATACACACATATATATGCATACACACACACACGTAGAGAGACATACACATGCATGCATACATAATGCATATGCATATGCATACATACATAATTACATGTATACACACACATACACACACATGCATATATATGCATACATAATGCACATGCATATGCATACATACGTGCTTACATGCATACACACACGTACACATGCATACACACATACACATACACACATATATATGCATACACACACACACCTAGAGAGACATACACACACACATGCACATACATGCATACATAATGCATATGCATATGCATACATGCATACTCACATACATACACACACATACACACAGATATGCATAGATAATGCACATGCATATGCATACATACATTCTTACATGCATACACACACATACAGACACATACACACATACACAACCACACATAGACACACACACACACATACACACACACATACACACACACATTTATGCATACACACACATACACATACACATACATGCATACATATGCATACATAATGCATATGCATATGCATACATACATACTTACATGCATACACAAACATTCACACACATATGCATACATAATGTACATGCATATGCATAGATACATGCATACACATACACACACATAGACACATACACACACATACACACACATAAAAGCACATATACACACAGATTTAAACACACATACACATGCATACACACACATACACACATAGGCACACAGACACACATACACACACACAACACACACATACACACATAGGCACACAGACACACATACACACACACATACACACAGACATACACACATAGACACATACACACATAATGCATACGCATATGCATGTTGGTGCAAATTACAAGCCTACTGTAGCTCATACACATGTGACTAGTGGAGAATTACCACCTTACCTTTGTAAAAGTCATTTCTTTTGACTTGAGAATATTTCTAACTACCTATCAAAATTCGTGGACTTGATTAGCTAGAAAGTAACAACCACATTGAGAGAATATCTCCTAGAAAGAAGGTTCACTTTTAGAGAGAGCCAAAATTTGAATTCAAATTCAAATTTGGATGAAACACTTATATATACTCTCTTGTAAAACTCGCGGGTGTGAGTGATCAATTCCCGAGATCTCCATTGGCATTCTATATGAGTTTAAGGCACACATTGTATCCTACACCATTCTTCATCATAAGTCTATGATTACCAAGTCTATGAAATTGTACAACATTGTTCATTAATACATTATACTTACATTGTTCATCTATGACATCTCTGTTCTAGTCATTCTCTATTGTCAACTTGGGCTGCTCATATCTCACTCATTTCTCAACCAAATTCAATGATCTATAGCTTGTTGGAATCAGCTCCAATTTAGCTACATGCTGACAAAGATTTCTGGAGCAAATGCATTCAGAAAATTGATAGAAATCTGTATCGAAGCACTCACTAGTTAATACCTGCATAGGTCCTAAAAAATCGAGGGTAATGATTAATTTGCTAAATTGATTTCTCTGTGTGTGGTTGATCATTTCAAGTGGTTCTACTTGGAATCATTAGCTTATTAAGCTAATTAGATACTCCTAAAAGGAACATTTCTAATTCCTACTATACTGGTTGTACTGAGCATTACAAGTAGTAGGTGTATGATCTAAAATAGAAAGTTTTCTTGGATTCTTCTATTGAGGAGTAGCTTGTTTTGATCAAATCTTTTCATACACCATTTCCAAAGTACATAGGCACTTTTATAGTGTCATTGGAAAACTAAAAGGGTCCACTTATCAACTCTGAACCTACAAGGGGCTGGTACTAAGCAGGATTTGGCAGTACCTACTCATCACTTGAAGTGTCCATCCATCTTTGCCAACAGTGGGATCAAAGCAAAGCTAAGATAAAATGGGAGATGGTTTTCCTTCTTTCATTGATAAATTGGACTGGAATAACTATCAAGCATGGTCTCTAATGATGAAGACATACTTACAAGGAAGGAGCCTCTATGGATACATCTCAGGAGATGAGTAGATGCCCATATTCAGAAGCAAAGGACAACCTACAAGGGAAGAACATCAAAAGCTCAACACATGGTGTGCCAAGAATGCACTAGCAAGGTCTTATTTACTCAACTCAATCTCTGATTTTCTTCTTCCACATATTAGGAACTGTAAGACATCCCAAGAGACTTGGGAAACTTTGTCTTCTTATTTCTCTTCCAACACAAGGGCCAGGAAGTATCAGTTGTGGATTGAATTCACAACTCAAAGGAAGCAAGCTATCTCAGAGTATGTGATCAAAGTTAAAGATGTAGGAGATCAGTTGGGAAGTATAGGAGAAGAAATTGAAGATGAGCAGATTGTAAGGAAAGTTATTAGTGGCATCAAAGCTGATGACAAATGGGAGAGCTTCACAACTGCTATGGATCTATACATGGACATGCATATTCCATATCTTACCACACTCATGGGGCAACTATTCACCCAGGAAGCCAAGCTAAACAAGAATGGAGACTCATCAAGAGGTAATAGCTCTTCTGCCCTATACACTCACAAGAATAAGTCTAAAGAGAAAGGCAAGAAGAAGAAGATAGAAGATGAAGGAACTACCTCCCAAGCCAACTATGCAGGGAGAGGTAGATTATCTAGAGGAAGGGGTAGAGGAGGTAAGCAAGGTAGGGGGAGATCCTATAACTCCTCACCATGCAATATTTGTGGTTTATCAAATCACACTATAGATGAGTGTTTCAGAAAATTCAAGAACCATAGAGGTAGAGGTTATCAAAGAGCTGGATACGCACAATGAAGAGGTAGATTTAATAACCCCCAAGGATATAACAACAACTACAACAACAACTACAACAACAACTATAACAACAACTACAATAGCAACTACCAAGGAGGATACAAATCTAGAACGGAATACAACAACTACACAGAGGAGCAAGAAGATTCTCTTCTGATTATGAACATGACTTCAAAACCAGGTATAAATGATGACCATCTCTTCTACTTGACTCAGGATGCTCAAATCATGTGGCAGGCAATGTAGCTCCTCTCTGTGACCTTGAAGAACCAAAGGGTAAGCATCAGGTACAAAAATGTGATGAGACCAAGCACTCAATAATTAAGGTTGGAAATGTTAAGACCTCTAATGGGAACAAAAATCTGTTGACTAGGGTTCTATATGTACCAACTATTACCAAAAATTTGATGAGTGTTGGAGAGATTGTGGAAAAAGGGTTGCAGGATAGATTCAACCAATATGGAGCATTTTTGGAGGATCCCAAGCATGGTTTCAAGAGAATTGCCAAAGGAGAAAAGACAGGTAGACTTTTTATCTTTGAACTTGAGGATACAAGGAACATTGCACTCTATAGTTATAAAGATCAAACATTATCGGAGCTTGAAATTCGGCACAAAAGATTAGGGCATGTAGGTGAAAGAACCTTGAAACAAATATGCAGAGATCAATGTGTGCTTGGGATACCTAATGTATGCAAGCAACACATGATTTATAAGTGTGGTGCTTGTCAGTTTGGAAAGTCTCACAGGTTACCCTTCTCAAGGAAAGTCTACATGCATGAGGACTACCTAGAACTTGTTCATACAGATGTATGGGACCAAGCAAGGATCCCTCAATCTCTGGATCAAGGTATTATGTATCTTTCATCGATGATTACAGTAGTTGGACTGTATTGTACTTTATGAAGCACAAAGATGAAGTATTCAGTTGTTTTAAAAAGTATCTTGGACTTGTTGAGAAACAAACAGGGAGAAATCTAAAAAGGCTAAGGTCAGATGGCGGAGGTGAGTACTTTCCAAATGATTTTGATGCATTCTTATAGGGAAAAGGAATTAAGAGAGAAATTACCACAAGGTATACTCCTGAGCGGAATGGGTAGCAGAAAGAAGAAATAGATTGATTGTTGAAACAGCTAGGTCAATGTTAAATGAGAAAAAAATACCTAACTATTTGTGGGTAGAAAGTGTATCTACTACCACTTATTTGGTAAAGAGGTTGCCATCCAAATCTCTAGATGGGATGACCCCATATGAAGCATGGCATGGTAGAAGACCTTCACTTGATCATTGCAAGATCTTTGGATGTGTAGCATATGTGCATATCCCTTCTCAGATAAGAGGTAAGCTAGACCCTGAGGCAGAAAAGTGCATCTTCATTGGATATGATCTAAATCAAAATGGTTACAGGTTCTACAATTCTTCAAACAAGGGATTCATGGTCAGTAGAGATGTTGTCTTTGATGAAAATGACTCTTGGTTTGATAGTGAATGCAGAAAGGTAAAGCTACCTTATGACTTGAAAGAGGAGTTTCCAAGCCTAACTAAGGATGAACCTACTTAGAAATGAAGACACCAATTCAGAAGATGAAGACATCATCAATCTTGAAGAGTTCAAGGCACAGAAGTCCAAAGATAAACTCAAGATGAAGAAATTGGAAGATATTCCTGAATCCTCTTATCAAGCATTCAGAAGATCACAAAGGGAGAGCAAGAAACCAATCAAATGTGGGTATGATACCTCTCTTGTTACTAAGCTTTCTGTTTATATTGCAAAAGATTTATCAATTGAAGAACCAACATCATATGAAGAAGTTAAGACCAAGGCAGAGTGGAAGGAAGCTATGGATGAGGAGATTGAAGCACTCAAGGAGAGTGGTACATGGGAAATAGTACCAAAGAAGGAGTCTATGAAGGTGATTGGTTCTAGATGGATCTATAAGATAAAGAAATTCTGATGGGTTAATAAGCAGGTACAAAGCTAGACTTGTGGCGAAGGGTTTTGCACAAACCCAAGGCATTGACTATGAGGACACCTTCTCACGTGTGGCCAAAATGCCAACCATGAGGGTATTGGTAAGTGTGGCTGCATCAAAGAATTGGAACATGTATAAGTTGGATATAGAAAATGCATTCCTAAATGGCTGGATTTAAGAGGAGGTATACATGTCACAACCTCCTCGCTATGAGGATCCAAACAAGGTAACATATGTATGCAAATTGAATAAAACTCTTTATGGATTGAAGCAGGGCACCTAGGGCATGGAACCATAGGTTGACCACATATCTTCAGGACCAAGGTTTTGTCATGAGTAAAGCAGATACTTCTCTATTCATCAAGAGAAGTAATTCATAGATAATATACCTATGTGTATATGTTGATGATATCATACTTACAGGTAATGATGCTAATGGCATCAAACAGATTAAAAATCAGATGATGAAGGAGTTCAAAGTTAGTGACCTTGGATCACTAAAACATTTTCTTGGACTTGAGTTAGTCTATACTCACTCTAGAATTTATATTACTTAGAGGAAGTATGTACAAGATATGTTAAAGAAATTTCATTTGCGGGAAGCTAAAGTTGTAAGTACTCCAATGGAGGTAAACCTAAAGTTAAGTGCTCATGAAGTTGATGTACTTGATGACATTAGAGGTTATCAAAGCATAGTGGGAAGCTTGAATTATGCTACCTTGACAAGGATAGATATTGCCTATGGAGTAAGTGTGCTAAGTCAGTTTATGCACAAGCCTAGGGCACCTCACTTGGAGGCTGCCAAAAGGATCTTGAAGTACCTTAAGGGTACTCAACATCATGGTTTGTATTTCCCTTATACATCAGACTTGGACATTAAAATTTATTTAGATGCAGATTGGGCAGGATGCAAAGATGATAGGAGGAGTACCTTAGGGTACCTTTCATTTGCAGGTGATAAGCCAATAGCATGGTCTTCAAACAAGCAACCTACTGTTGCTTTATCTTCTACAGAGGCAGAGTAAAGAGGATTGGCCAATGCTACTCAAGAGGCCATATGGATCAGATTGTTGTATACAGAATTAGGCTTGCATTCTACATCTGCAATGATCTTTGGAGATAATACAAGTTCATTACATCTTGCTACTAATCCTATTTATAATGCTAGGACCAAGCATATAGAGGTCCATTATCATTTTGTGAGAGAGAAGTTATTAAGCAAGGATATTTAGCTAGCATATGTATCAACTAACATGCAATGTGCAGATTTGTTGACTAAAACATTAGATGATACAAAAGTTTGTAGGTTCAAATCAATGATTGGATTACAACATATTCATGAAGATCAAAGATGAAGACCAAGCCAAAATTTTTGGCTTGAGGAGGAGTTGTTGGTGCAAATTACAAGCCTACACATTTGGCTTGTAGCCCATACACATGTGAAGTTCCATGGAAACCATTGTTAGTGGAGAATTACCATCTTACCTTTCTAAAAGTCATTTCTTTTGACTTGAGAATATTTGTAACTACCTACCAAAAGTCGTGGACTTGATTAGCTAGAAAGTAACAACCATATTGAGAGAATATATCCTAGAATGAAGGTTCACTTTTAGAGAGAGCCAAATTTTAAATTCAACTTCAAATTTGGATGAAACACTTATATATACTCTCTTGTAAAAGTCACGGGTGTGAGTGATCAATTCCCGAGATCTCCATTGCCATTCTGTATGCGTGTAAGGCACACATTGTAGCCTACACCATTCTTCATCATAAGCTATGATTAGCAAGCCTATGACATTGTACAACATTGTTCATTAATACATTATACTTACATTGTTCATCTATGATATCTCTGTTATAGTCATTCTCTACTATCAACTTGGGCTGCTCATATCTTACTCATTTCGCCACCAAATTCAATGATCTATAGCTTGTTGGAATCAACTCCAAGTTATCTACATGGTGATAGAGTTTGAAGAAAATCCATTCAGCCAATTGAGAGAAATCTGCATCGAAGCACTCACTGGTTAATACCTGTAGAGGTCCTAAAAAATTAGGGGTAATGATTAATTTGCTAAATTGATCTCTGTGTGTGGTTGATCATTTCAAGTGATTTCACTTGGAATTATTATCTTACTAAGCTAATTAGTTACTCCTAAAAGGAATTTTTCCGATTCCTACCTTACTGGTTGTACTAAGCATTACAAGCAACAAGTGTATGATCTAAAATAGAAAGTTTTCTTGGATTCTTCTATTGAGGAGTAGTCTGTTTTGATCAAAACTTTTCATACACCATTTTCAAAGTACATAGGCACTTTTATGGTGTCATTGGAAAGCTAAGAGGGTCCACTTATCAACTCTGAACCTACAAGGGGTTGGTACTAAGCAGGATTTGGTAGTACCTACTCATCACTGGAAGCGTCCATCCATCTTTCCCAACATTGCATACATACATACTTACATGCATACACACATACACACAGATATGCATACATACATGCATATGCATACAAATGCTTATGCATACATACATTCATATGCATACATACATGCATATGCATACATACATGTATACACATACACACATAGACACATACACACACATAGACACATACACACACATGAACACATACACACTCATAGACACATACACACTTACACACACACACTTACACACACACATCGAGACACATTTACACACACACAGACAAATATATATAGATACACAAATATACACACATAGACACACATAGACACACATAGACACACACACACGTAGACACACACACACATACACACACATAGACACATGCACACACACATACACATACATGCATACATATGCATACACACACACATGTAGAGAGACATACACACATACACACACATGCATACATATGCATACATAATGCACATGCATATGCATACATACATGCTTACATGCATACACACACATACACACGCATACATATACACACATAGACACACACACACACACACGTAGAGAGAGACAGTCACACATACACACATATATATGCATACACACACATACATATACATGCATACATATGCATACATAATGCATATGCATATGCATACATATGCATACATAATGCATATGCATATGCATACATACATACTTACATGCATACACACACATACACACACATGCATACATATGCATACATAATGCACATGCATATGCATAGATACATGCTTACATGCATACACATACACACATAGACACATACACACATATAGATACATACACACAGATACACACATACACACATATACACACATACACACATATACACATATATTTACACACACACAAACACACACATATACACACACACATAGACACATACATAATGCATATGCATATGCATACATACATACTTACATGCATACACACATATACACACACATATGCATAGATATGCATACATATGCATACATATGCATACATATGCATACATATGCATACATATGCATACATATGCATACATAATGCACATCCATATGCATACATACATGCATATGCATACATACATGCATACACATACACACATAGACAGTTCATAGACACATACAAACTTACACACACACACACACATCCAGACACATTAACACACACACATACACATGCATACAAACACATATATATAGATACACACGTATATACACACATACAC
Organism: Ceratopteris richardii; assembly: GCA_020310875.1. Classification (NCBI taxonomy): domain Eukaryota; kingdom Viridiplantae; phylum Streptophyta; class Polypodiopsida; order Polypodiales; family Pteridaceae; genus Ceratopteris; species Ceratopteris richardii. Next base: position 7,103,198 of record CM035416.1, read on the forward strand.
ACATTGACACACACACACATAGACACTTACACATACACACACATAGACACATACACATACATATATGCATACACACACGTGTAGGTAGAAAAACATACACACATACACATACATGCATAGACATGCGTACGTAGAGAGACATACACACACACATACAAACACACATGCATACATATGCATACATAATTGTTGGTGCAAAGTCCAAGCCCACACATTTGTCTTGAAGTTCCTAAACACATGAAGCTCCATGGAAACCATTGCTTGGAGAACTTTATCTTTTTACATTTGTAAAAGTCATTTATTTGACTTGAGAGAATATTTGTAATCACCTACCAAAAGCTCGTGGATTTGTTAGTTAGAAAAGAAACTACTTCATGGAGGGAATATTTCCTACATTGAAGGACTACTTTTAGAAAGAGCCAAAAGTTGAATTCAAATACAAATTTGAATGAAGCACTTTTATAAAGGGACTTGAAAAAGTCACGGGTGTGAGTTATCGAATCCCGAGGTCTCCATTTCCATTTTGTAAGAGTGTGAGGTCTACATTGTATCCTACACTACTCACCATCATTAGGCTATTATTTTCAAGCCTATGATCTTGTACAACATTGTTCATTAATACAATACATCTACTTGTTCATCTATGATCTCTTTGTTATAGTCATTCATAACTGTCAACTTGTGCTGCTCATATCTCAGTCAATTCTCCACCATTTTCAATGATCTATAGCTTGTTCGAATTAGTTCCAAGTTATCTAGATGCGGACAAATTTTGAAGGAAATCTATTGAGCCAATTCAGAGAAAAGCGCATCGAAGCACTCAATAGTCAAACTCTCCAAAGGTCCTAAAAAATCGAGGGTAATGATTTATTTGCTAAATTGATAGCTCTGTGTATAGTGCATCATTTCAAGTGGTTTCACTTGGAATCATTAGCTAAATAAGCTAATTAAATAAATCTATAAGGAATTTTTCTAATTCCTATTTTACTGATAGCACTCAGCATAACAAGCAGCACGCGTGTGATAAAAAATAGAAGGTTTTCTTTGATCCTTCAAATTGGAAGTAGTGTGTTTTGATTCAATCTTTTCTTACATCATTTCCAAAGTACATAGGCACTTTTATAGTGTCATTGGAAAGCTAAGAGAGCCAACAACTCATCTCTGAACGTTCAAGGGGCTGGTACTAAGCAAGATTTGGCAGTACCTACTCATTGCTTGGAGTGTCCATCCATCTTTTCCAACAGTGGTATCAGAGCAAAGCTAAGGTAAAATGGTAGATGGTTTTCCTTCTTTCATTGATAAATTGGATAGGAATAACTATCAGGCATGGTCCCTGAGGATGAAGACATACTTACACGGAAGGAGCCTCTATGGATACACCTCAAGAGATGAGGAGATGCCCATATTCAGAAGCAAAGGACAACCTACAAGAGAGGAGCATGAAAGTCTCAACACATGGTGTGCCAAGGATGCATTAGCAAGGTTCTACTTACTTAACTCAATCTCTGATTTTCGTCTTCCACATATTAGAAACTGTAAGACATCCCAAGAGACTTGGGAAACATTGTCTTCTTATTTCTCTTCCAACACAAGGGCTAGGAAGAACCAACTGTGGATTGAGTTTACCACTCAAAGAAAGCAACCTACGCAAGGCATCTCAGAGTATGTGACCAAAGTCAAAGATGTAGCACATCAATTGGCAAGCATAGGAGAAGAAATTGAAGAAGATCAGATTCTAAGACAAGTGATCAATGGTATTAAAGCGGATGACAAATGGGAGAGCTTCACAACTGCCATGGACTTGTAGATGGACATGTGGATTCCAGATCTTACCACACTCATGGGGAAACTATTTGCCCATGAAGCCAAGCTCAAAAAGAATGGAGATTCATCAAGAGGTAATAGCTCTTCTGCCCTATACACTGATAAAAGTAAGTCCAAAGAGAAAGGGAAGAACAAAAAGGTTGAAGATGAAGGAACTACCTCCCACGCCAGTTATGCAGGGAGAGGTAGATCCTCAAGAGAAAGGTGCAAAGGAGGTAAGCAAGCTAGGGGGCATCTTATAACTCCTCACCATGCAATATTTGTAATCTATCAAATCATACTACAGATGAGTGTTTCAGGAACTTCAAGAATCAGAGAGGTAGAGGATATCAAAGAGGTGGATATACACAATCAAGAGGAAGATTCAATCATCACCAAGGATACAACAATGACTACAACAACAACTACAATAGCAACTACCAGGGAGGTTACAAATCTAGAAAAGATTACAAAAACTACAGAGAGGAGCAAGAAGGTTCTCTTGTGATTATGAACATGGCTTCAAAACTAGGTATAAATGATGACCATCTCTTCTACATGGACTCAGGATGCTCAAACCATGTGGCAGGCAATGTAGCTCTTCTCTCTGACCTTGAGGAACCAAAAGGTAAGCATCAGGTTCAAACAAGTCATCACACCAAGCACTCAGTGATTAAAGTAGGGAATGTTAACACCTTCGATTGAAACAAGAATCTGTTGAGTAGGGTTCTATATGTACCAACAATTACCAAGAATCTGATGAGTGCTGGACAGATTGTGGAAAAGGGTTTGTAGGTTAGATTCAACCAATATGGAGCATTTGTGGAGGATCCCCAGCATGGGTTCAAGAGAATGGCCAAATGAGAAAAGACACATAGATTATTTACTTTTGAACTTGAGGATACAAAGAACATTGCACTTTATAGTTATAAAGATCAAACATTATCAGAGCTTGAAATTTGGCATAAGAGATTAGGGCATGTTGGTGAAAGATCCTTGAAACAAATATGTAGAGATCAGTGTGTGCTTGGGAAACCTAATGTATCCAAGTAGCACATGATTTATAAATATGGTGCTTGTTAGTTTGGAAAATCTCACAGGTTACCCTTCTCAAGGAAAGGCTACATGCATGAGGATTACCTAGAGCTTGTCCATATAGATGTATGGGAACCAGGTAAAGATCCCTTAATCTCTAGATCAAGGTATTATGTATCTTTCATTGATGATTATAGTAGGTGGACTGTATTGTACTTTATGAAGCACAAAGATGAAGTATTCAGTTGCTTTAAAAAGTATCTTGCACTTGTTGAGAACCAAACTGGGAGAAACCTAAAAAGACTAAGGTCAGATGGAGGAGGTGACTACTTCTCAAATGAGTTTGATATATACTTGCACGACAAAGGAATCAAAAGAGAAATCACAACAAGGTATAACCCTGAGGAAAATGGTTTGGTAGAGAGAAGAAATAGATTAATTGTTGAAACATCTAGGTCAATGTTAAATGAGAAAAAATTACCTAACTACTTGTGGGCAGAGAGTGTGTCTACTACCACTTATCTTGTAAACAGGTTGCCATGTAAATCTCTTGATGGGATGAACCCATATGAAGCATGGCATGGTAGAAGACCTTCACTTGATCATTGTAGGATCTTTGGATGTGTAGCTTATGTGCATATCCCTTCTCAAATAAGAGGTAAACTAGAACCTAAGGCAGAAAAGTGCATCTTCATAGGGTATGATCTAAATCACAAAGGATACAGGTTCTACAATCCTTCAAACAAAGGATTCATGGTAAGTAGACATGTTGTCTTTGATGAGAATGACTCTTGGTTTGATAATGAATGCAGGAAAGTAAAACTACCTTATGACTTGGAAGAGTAGTTTCCAAGCCTTACCAAGAAGGAGTCTACTCAGAATGGAGACATCAATTTAGATGATGAGGACATCATCAACCTAGAAGAGTTTAAGGCATGGAAGTCCAAAGGCAAAGTCAAGATGAAGAAATTGGAGGATATACCTGTATCATCCAACCAAGCAATCAGAAGATCACAAAGGGAGAGCAAGAAGCCAATCAGATATGGGTATGACACTTCCCTTGTTACTAATTACTCCGTTTATCTTGCAAAAGATTTATCAATTGAAGAACCAGCATCATATGAAGAGGCAAAGATGAAGACAGAATGGAAGGAAGCTATGGATGAGGAAATTGAAGCACCCAAGGGTTTCCTAGATTGAAGGACTACTTTTAGAGAGAGCCAAAAGTTGAATTCAAATTCAAATTTGAATGAAGCACTTATATAAAGAGACTTAAAAAAGTCGCGGGTGTGAGTTATCAATTCCCGAGTTCTCCATTGCCATTTTGTAAGAGTGTGAGGTCTACATTGTAGTCTACACTACTCCCCATCATTATGCTATGATTGTCAAGCCTATGATCTTGTACAACATTTTTCATTAATACAATACATCTACATTGTTCATCTATGATCTCTCTATTATAGTCATTCATAAATGTCAACTTGTGCTGCTCATATCACAGTCAATTCTCCTCCATTTTCAATGATGTATAGCTTGTTGGAATCCGCTCACGTTATCTACATGCTGCAAAATTTTGAAGGAAATCGATTCAACCCATTCAGAGAAAAGCGCATCCAGGCACTCACTCGTCAAACTCTCCAGAGGTCCTAAAAAATCGGGGGTAATGATTTATTTTCTAAATTGATTGCTCTGTGTATAGTGCATCATTTCAAGTGATTTGACTTGGAATCATTAGCTTACTAAGCTAGTTAAATACCTCTAAAAGGACGTTTTCTAATTCCTACTGTACTGGTAGCACTGAGCATAACAAGCAGTAGGTGTGTGATAAAAAATAGAAGGTTTTCTTTGATCCTTCAAATTGGAAGTAGTCTATTTTGATTCAATCTTTTCTTACGTCATTTCCAAAAAGATTTGGCACTACCTAGTCATTTCTTGAAGTGTCCATCCATCTTTCGCAACAATAGTGCACATGCATATGCATACACATGCTTACATGCATACACACACATACACACACATACATATACACACATAGACACACACACATATGCACGTAGAGAGAAACACACACACACATACACACATATATATGCATACACACATGTAAAGAGACATAGACACACATACACATACATGCATACACACACATACACACACACATGCATACATATGCATACATAGTGCACATGCATATGCATAGATACATGATTGCATGCATGCACATACACACATAGACAATACACACACATAGATACTTACACACACATAGACACATACACACATACACACATACACACATATATACACATAGATGTACACACACACATAGAGACACACACACATACATAGACAACCTTACACATGCATGCACATAGAGATACACACATAGACACACACAAGAGTTCCGCTTGATACTCTAGGGATCATCATGTATGAGTACTCAGAGATGGCTGATGATGAGCTAGATTTTACGATCCAGATGCTTAACCAATGATCAGAGGAGGGCTCTTCTGCAACTCCACATGTAGGAAGACACCTATTTGCTCATAGGTATGTTTTTTTTTCATAAACGTTTTTAATGATATTAAAACACAGATTTTTATTTATTCTTATCTATCTATTTCCAAGACAACTATACCACCTCCATATCATGATAGCAGAGCACAGGTGCCAATGAGGACATGCATAGGCACCTTAGGGCTAGAGTGTGATATAGAGCCAGAGGGGGACATTGTGTACATAGGGAATGGATTGGAGTTCAAGAGAAGAATGTGAGCATTATGTGACTCTTACATGACCCTTGAGCATGATGAGAGGGATAAAAAATACGTACTTAGTTCCCTTGAGATAGAGTTTGGGACAGGATGGTCACATAAGTGGTGTCTAAAAGAGATGCGAACACTTATTGCTCATCATTGTGATAATGCATGGTATGCATTACTTTTATGTATATATTTGTGGATATGAGTATGTGTGTTTATGTATGTATGTATATGAGAGAGAGAGAGAGAGAAAAGAGTGAGACTAGAGGTACAAATACACGCATACACACACATATACATCATACATGCACATTTACACACATATACACATACATGCACATTTATACATACACACACATACCTTCACATTTTTACACACACATACACATGCATGCAGCTACACACATTTAATGAATACACACATAGACACATACACATACTCACATACACATATACATACATAATCATATGTACACAAACATAGACTCACATAATCATATTTACATACATATATACACATACACATGCATACACACACACAACACATGCATATGCAGATATAGATACAGATACACACACACACATGCATATGCACATATAGATACACATACATACACACATGCACATATATATATATATATATATATATATATATATATATATATATATATATATATATATATATATATATATATATATATATATATATATATATATATATATATATATATATATATATATATATATATACATATATATATATATATGCACACACATATATATATATATATATATATATATATATATATATATATATATATATATATATATATATATATATATATATATATATATATATATATATATATATATATGCACATACATATATATATATATATATATATATATATATATATATATATATATATATATATATATATATATATATATATATATATATATATATATATATATATATATCCTAATGAGATATATATATATATATATACACATATATATATATATATATATATATATATATATATATATATATATATATATATATATATATATATATATATATATATATATATATATATATATATATATATATATATATATATATATATATCCTAATTCAAAGACCCTATTATAAATATTCTAATTTCAGAAATCCTATTTCAAAAATCCTAATTCGGAAACACTAATTTTGATATTAGGGTTTTATAAACCATAACTTACAAACTCTAATTCATTATCCTTATTGATTTCATTTATTTCTTCTATTGTCAAATCTATGTTCTCATGAGTCACATAATCTATTGATGGATTAGTATCAATTTCTAGTCATTCCTCTTCATCATAAGTAGAATCAACATGTAGAGTATTATCCTCTTCATCAAAAAGATTAGTATCATTCTCATGTATAATGATTCTAATTTTCTTTTAGATATTGATGTATCAATATCTGATGGTGAAAAACAACAGTATCATGTGGAATTTTGATTATTCCATCATTAATTTTATGGTCATGTCCCCATGTCAAAAGCTTTGATAATTCGTGGCTTTGAAACATATGTCTAATCCATGGAGCCAATGGAAAATGTCTCAATACCTTTTTTGGGATTTCATCTTCTTTGTCCATATATTGAGGAGATCGAAATTTTAGACATGTCAAAGAGTCTACATATTCACCTATATATAAAATACAATCATTAGGACATGCATGTATACATTGATAATCTATACTGAGATTATTGATTATCTTCTTCATTTCATCATGTGAGGTAGGAAAAATATTCTTAATTGGTAAAAACGTTTCAGATAATAACCTGTAAGTTCATGAAAAAAGACATATTAATAAAAATAAATGAAATATATATATATATATATATATATATATATATATATATATATATATATATATATATATATATATATATATATATATATATATATATATATATATATATATATATATATATATATATATGCATATGATTTTGTATATGTGTATGCTTATTTGTATGTGGATGTGGATGTGTATATGCATGTGCATGCGTATAAATATGCATATGTGTATATGTGTTTTATATGTGTATATGTATGTATGTATATGTATGCATATGTGTATGCATATATGTATGTATGTGTATGTATGTATATATGTGTATGTATGTATGTATGTATGTATGTATGTCTATGTATGTATGAATGTGTATGCATGAATGTGTATGTATGTATGTATGTGTATGTATGCATGTGTAGCTGTGTATATTTGATTTTGTTTTTAATTTTTTTTTTGTTTATTGTGGTTTGCAGAATTTCATATACATATCTCGACCACTCAATCGTTTGGCTGTCTCCCATTTTATAGTCAATCAATAACCTGCCTTACTAACTAAGACTTACATATTTGTTTACAAATATAAAGTATCGGTTAGCTATGGAGGTATTAGGTAGTTTGAAAAATAGGAGAAGCAAATCTATTTGGACGATTTTGAAAGATGGATGAATAGTTTCAAAGGATGGGGAGACAGAAACTGTCCAATCAATGTAAGTTCTTGTTCTTACCTTAGCTAAGGTAAAAACAAGATCTTGCATTGAATGGACACTTTGTTTCCACCCATCGTTTAAAATTATTCTTCCATCCTTCAAAATCTTCCAAATAGATTTGTTTCTCCCATTCTCCAAACAACCTAATACCTCCATAGCTAACTGATACTTAATAGTTGTATGCAAAGTTCAAGAAAGAGTTAGCACCACAGGTATTAGGTTAAGTAGAATAGGAGAAGCAGATGTGTCAAGAAGACTATAAAGGCTGGGTAGACAATTCCAAAGGCAAGGTGGACAAAATATCTTCATTCGCTACAGGTATGTATAATTTGACTTTAATCTCATAACATGTGTATGTGTGCATATCTGTGTGTATGTTTATATGTGTGTATGCATTCATATATATATATATATATATATATATATATATATATATATATATATATATATATATATATATATATATATATATATATATATATATATATATATATATATATATAGAGAGAGAGAGAGAGAGAGATAGATAGATATGTATGTCTATGTATGTATGTATTTATATGTATATATGTATGCATTGATATATATAAATAGATAGAAAATTAAAAATTATACCTTAATAGTGTCGAATCAAATATAGTACTCCATCCAAAACAATTTTGAAGGTTGAGCATAAGTAAGCTTGCACGTAGTCGTGTCAAACGACTTAGTCGTAGATGGAGCAATCATATAAGCATTACCCCAAAAGTTGAAAACCTCTCCATCTAAAGGAAGTGGTCCTCTATTCCATCCTCCATACCTTCTTCTATCATATGTTTGTACTAGAGAACGATCAGGAGATGGCAATGGATAATCTCCAGTCGTTTTAGTCTCTAAACCATGAGCTAGTGGATTTCTAGAAACCTCTACTTTTAATTGATGAATAGCAAGTCCATGATGTGCACGAGGTATATTAACATTACGATAATTATTATCATCATCATAATCATCGAGCAAGTATTTCTATATATCAAGAGTAATTTGATTTTGTTTATGGTTTTTAAATAAAATAATGACATTAATTTATAAAAGAAATACATACGCAAGCATTATCACGTTGAGCAAGTGGTGGTGTACACTCAAAAGTACCATACTCTCCCTCATTTTCAATACATTCCAGTTGTGATCTTCGATGCATGCCATAGGAAGAGTTACACCAACATATAATATGCTCTTGATAGTAAAATTCATCATAATTCCTATCGGAGGACACATGTGAAGTTGTTGCATGAGTAGGAGGTGGTGGAGTGCCCTCTGATTGATCAAAATATGATTATAACAAAAAACAGAAAAATATATCAGTTATGTATCTATCAAATATATTTAGAATTAAAAGTTTGATATACTTACAGTATATAGTCCTTGCATGATTAGGAGACGGTGGTGGAGTTCCATCTGATTGATCGGAATCTACAAATAATGGTATTTGATATTAATAATCAGATTATTTACATACATAAACATTCACATATACATATTTACACATTCACACATATTCACATATAATCATTTACACATACAGACATATTCACATATACACAAATACACATTACTGTGGGATAAATGCATGTATTTTGTATGAATGAGTGTATATGCATGCATGTGTATGTGTGTACATATATATGTGGATATGTATATGTGTGTTTATGTTATATGTATGTATATGTGTATATGTATGCATATATGTATGTGTATATGTTTGCATGTATATGTGTATGTGGGTATGTGTATGTGTATGTGTGTATATATATGTATATGTATTCTGATTCTTTTTTTCTCTTTTAGTTAAAATGTGAGAAGCTAATCTTTTTTGTTTGCTTCAATGGAGCGAAAGGATTATGGCTGATATCCTATGAAACATGAGATTGAGTATGCTATAAATTTTTTATATTGGCATTTGAGCGATTATACGCGAGATCATCTGGATGCCTTTGTGAGTATTAATACAGTTTTTATAATTATTTTGTTTTTATGGATGTTTTAATTTGTTTACTTATTTATGTTTGTTGTATGTAATATAGGAGTATTATGGAGAGGCCGATATGGATGAGGTGGAGAGATAGACACACAAGGGATGATCTCAATTATCAGAGGGTGCCCACACAGATATATCAGATCATGCGGATGATTGTGATGATGAGGATGAGGATGATCATGATGCTGATGATGATGATGATGATGATGATGATGATTAGGATTCTTAATTATGACATTGGATATGTATTTACATTGATATATATATATATATATATATATATATATATATATATATATATATATATATATATATATATATATATATATATATATATATATATATATATATATATATATATATATATATATATATATATATATATATATATATATATTACTCATTTTAGTTATGTTTTGAATTGTGTGTATGGTATTAAGTAATGAAAAATTTTGTTCTATTCATTGTTATAATTGTTTATATTAAGCATGTGTTTTAGTACTTTAATTATATAATTCATTCATATTTATGTGTGCTTGTGTGTATATAAAATGTATATATGCACATGTAGGTATATATCTATATGTGTAAGTCTGTCTATATGCATGTGTATGCATGTATATGTATGTATCTATGTATATATACGCATGTATGTGTGTGCATATGTATATGTGTATATGCATCTACCTCCATGTGCATGTGTAATTGTATATGCGTATGTATGTGCATGTGTACGTGTGCATATGTATGTATGAATGTATGTGCATGTATATATGTGTAATATTTTTGTGTATGTATGTGCATGTATATGTGTGTAATATGTTTGTATATGAATGTATGTACATATGTATATGTGTATATGCATGTATGTGCATGTGCATGTGTAAGTGTATATGTGTATGTATTTGTATTTGCATGTGCATGTGTATGTGTGTGTATATGTATGTATGTTCATGTGCATGTGTAAGTGTATATGTGTATGTGCATGTGCATGTGAATGTGTGTGTATATGTATGTGCTTGTATATGTGTAAGTGTATGTGTATATGTGTTTGTACATGTATATGTGTATATGTATGTATGTGCATGTGTGTGTATGTGTATATGTGTGTGTATATATGTGCATATATGTGTGTATATATGTGTATGTGTGTGTTTATATACATATATGCATGTGTATGTGTATAAAAATATACAAGTGTATGTATATGCATGTGTATATATATGAAACATGCATGCGCATGTGGATGCATTTCGATTTTCCTCCATGTGCATGCATGTGAATGTGCATGCATGTGGATGTGCAAATACATGTATTTAAGTATATATTAATGTGTGTATGTGTATGTATATATGCAATAATGCATGCATGCAGGTCTTTTTATGTGGTTGTAGAAATGTTTGTGCATATGCATGTGTATGTGTAAGTATATGTGCACATGTATGTGTGTGTATGTGCATGTGTATATGTGCATATGTGTGAACATGCATCTTCATCATGTATAAGTGTATATGTGCATATCAATAAGTGTGAGTATGCTAACTAATGAAAATAACACAATTCAAATGATATACAAAGAATAGAAATTGTACTTACAATAGTTAGCCATATTTTTTGCTTAGTTAGCTTCTTGAATAACCTGTAATAAAGAGAGAGAGAGAGACAGAGAGAGAGAGAGAGATAATTGAAAGAGAGAAAGAGGTAGAAAGAGAGAAATAGAGACAGAGAGAGAGACAATAAGATAGAGATTAGACAAAAGAACAATTTTGTAAACGATTGTTTCAGCTCGTAAGCACAACACAATTGCGAACGTTGGAGAGCTCTTCGATCAGATGCGTGAAGATTTGGATTGAAGAGCCTCCTACATTTTAATTTTTTGTTGTCAAAAAGCCTTTGTGTAAGCGATAGTAAGGCATCGTAAAAAGCACTGCAATTGGTGTCGCATAAGCAACGTTAGCTACCATCGCTTATGCGCTGCAAATCAGCATCACGAAAGTAATGTTTTTTTTTTTAAGTTGTGCACTAATGTTTTATGCCACACTCAATCACAAATGCATTGAAATAAAAAGATGTGTATTCCCCCCCTCGATCAGAATGGAGGGTGCCCATAGATTTTTAGCCAAAACACGAAAATCTTTGGAGCACATAGACACTTCGGACTTTACTTTCTATCGATACACCCATGCATGCCTGGAAAAAATCATCAATAGACTTCATGAAGTAAAGGAAGTTCCCAAACGAAGGTGTTTGCATAGGACCACGGACATCGTTATCAACAAGGTGCATATATTTTATTAGCTTGAACTGAACCATCTTTTGGGAAGTAGTAATGCTGCATTTCTCCAAAAAATATATCCTTCATAGACATTTTCACAATGTGCCTCAAGTTTTGCGAGAGAGGACACCATTCTAGATTTCTACACGTGTAGCAAACTAGCAAAATCCAGATGACCAAAGCATCATGTGAAAGCTTTGCATATGAGATAGCCCAAGAATCTTGAACTGCACATGTTGAATCATTGATAGATTTTACATAGCCTATGAGCCTATACAACCCACGATATAAAATGCCAAAAGCAATAATAACATCACCGTTTGATCGATCATGAATTGTACATCTATCATCAACGAATTGGACAACCAATCTGATCTTGTCTAATGCTGAAATTGACAATAGATTTCTCTTTATCCCTGGCATAAACAAAGCATCTGACAATGTAAAAGAACTACCATAAGTAGCAATCACAATGATCTTACCAACTCTCATGTCTAGATAAGAGGATTTTTTTAGCACATGTGATAGTATTCCCTGTAGGGGACAGCTCAAGTAAACTAAAGAAACTACATTGTCAGGTAATATGTTTGGTTGCCCCACTGTCAAAGTACCAAACAACTGAGTCTATTGTAGACATACATTTTTCATGAGAAGATAAATCATAATTGCAGACAATAGTAGATGCACATTCTTTATTCTAAACAAGATTAGTAGACTCTCTTTTGGGTGTAGAGGCCTAAACAACAACCTTTGCAGCCTCTTCTTTCTTTGCCTCTTTTGTAGCCAATTTTGGACAACTCCTTATGACATGATCATTTCCTTTACATTATTTGCAAAATAGTTTCTTCTTTTCCAATTTCTTCTCGTCTTTTTCTTCCTTTTTTGTCTTCATAGAATTAGCAGATTTTTGCTTTCTAGTAGATGAGCTCCATTTACCTTTGCCCTTCTGACTTTCTAAGAAAGCTTCATCTGCTACATGCATAATGGACATGTTCTACTTCGAGTGATCTTCTTGTAAGAGAATAGTGTTATCACGATCTTGCTCACATGCACACAGAGGTTGCAAATGCAGAAAACACATAGAAAAATAGAGACGTCAAGAGACGAGACTGAACATAGTATTGGGTGCAATCTCCCCCCATGCACTCTATTTTGACATTCCATAGAGTGCATGTATTTATAGGAATTTTTGATTACGTCAAAAAGAGTGGTTACATAAGAGCGGCTTTGAAAACCATGTGTGAAACTAAAAGTTGGTGACTTTCATAGAAAGCCTTTTCTTTTAATATCAGAAATTGTGGTCTACAATGACCCTTATTCTAGCCACTATTTTTCTAACTATTTCTAACAATAGAACCTTCTACGCGGATTCATTTACAAACTAAATTATACATTGGATTTATTGATGTCCACCCTAAAGAGGGAGTATTGATGTCCGCCCTTTCATGCTTTCCCACCCTCATGAACCTTCAAATGCTATATCAAAAACACCAAAAACACATTAATACATTAATAAATTAACACTCCAACAATGCATTATTCAACGTATTCCATAAGTTATAACATGCCCCTCAGTTGAAAATGCAACTGACCTCAGTTGATAAAGTAAAATAAACATGGATGGTGAGTCACATGTTCCATCATTGAATGAAAATAATCATGTTCCATGTTAGAAAAAAAACATGCATGGAAATGTTCATGGAGGAATTACATTAATGTGTTTGTGTATGATATGCAGAAATTAAGTGGTCATAATGAGGTGTTAATTGTGTTTTATGTATCCATTGACATTCTTCAATAGAGTGATTTTTATACTTCACCAAATATCAATGGTATTGAGTACCTCTACATGTAGTAGTGACATCATGATCAATTATTTTCTTAGGAACCAAGATTAAAGATTGTTCTTCAATCAAAGGAGGGTGATCAAGCAGTGGGGTGAGTGGTAAAGTTCCTTTAAATGGTTTAAGTAAACTAATATGAAAAGAGTTATGTATATTCCAATGAGATGGAATTATCATTAATTCTTTCTATAATGCAAAACGGTCCATAATAGCGTGGTGCAAGTTTAATTTTAGGATGTTGCAAAATATTTTTGAGACATCTTTTAATGATGCGCAACCATACAAGATCATTTTCCTTGAATTCCTTAGCTAATCGTTTTGTATTGATATTATATGTGTAGCGCTCTTGGCTTTTCCTAATGTGCTCGTGAACATTGTGAAGTATAGAAATGTGATCTTGAGCAATACAATCAGCCATCGGAATGTCGGTTTGGGTGAGTGACATGGGAGTGGGAAGCTTTTTACCATAAACAATTTCAAAAGGTGCATGACCAGTAGTGGTGTGCGCGGTGTTATTGTAAGCAAATTGAAGCAATGAAAACTTTTCATCCCAGTTTGTGGGACTATCTAATGAATAACAATGCAATAAATCAAGAATAGTACTATTTGTGGCTTCACTTTCTCCATTACTTTTGGGATGAATTGCAGAGCTAAAATCTATTTTAGAACCAAAATGTTGAAATAAAGCAACCCAAAAATGATTACAAAATCTAAAATCACAATCAAATAATATTACTTTAGGAAATCCATGATGTGGGAAACTGCATTTAATGAATAATTTTGCCACCTAAGGTGCAGACAGAGTTTTCCTACATGGAATGAAATATGCATATTTAGAAACCTATCAACTATTGTTCAAATCATATCATTATGTGATGAAGTGATGGGAAGACCTGTGATAAAATCCATAGAAATCTATTCCCATGGTTGGTTCAGAATGGGAAGTGGCATTAATAATCCAAATGGTTTACCATGATGACATTTTACATGCTGACATACAATGCATTGAGCAACATAATGTGCAATATCCTTTTCCATGTGTGGCCAAAAGAAGATATCTTTGCAGGCAGAAATGGTGCTTTGTATGCCTTTATGACCCACATAAGATGGTTCATGCATTACTTTGATGACAAAATCTTTAGAAGCTTGAGTTATGCATAATCTATGTTGAAAATAAAGAAAAACAGTATGAAATGTATAATGTTCATAAGATAAAGATGCACCATTGTTGAAGTCATGCCATGCACATGAAAACTACAAATGAGATGCATAAGTGGAAACCATTTCCTGAAAAAGAATATATTTGGATGACAGAAATATTATGCAAAACAACAGAACGTGAAGGAAATCGGCTAAGAGCATCAGCTACAACATTAGCTTTACTAGACTGATATTGGATCATGGGTTGGAAATTTTGAATGAATGATGCCCATTTAAGATTGCAATCAGAGATTAAGGGCTGATTTAATAAATGCTTAATAGCTTGTTGATCAGTTTTGATTAAGACCTTAGAGCCCGTAAGATAGTTTCCAAATTCCCAAAGCATGCACAACTGCTAACAATTCTTTATCATATGTACTATAATTCTTTTCTGAGGGCTTAAGCTTCCTAGTCTCAAATGCAATGGGATGATCATTTTTCATTAAAACAACACCTATCCCTGAATCATTAGCATCAGTAACAACATGGAAGGGTTGTGAAAAATCAAGTAATTGTAAAACAGGTGCATGTGAAAGTGCATGTTTGAGTTTTTCAAAGGATTGTTGTTGGGTAAGTCCCCATGCAAATTTTATTTTCTTTTTCAATAACAAGGTAAGAGGCAATGCTAAATTAGAAAAAATTCGAAAAAATTTCCAATAGAAACTAGCCAACCCAAGAAAAGAACGAACATCATTGATAGATTGTCATGTAGGCCATTCTACTATAACTTTAATCTTTTTTGGATCCACATGCACACCTTCACTTCAGATAATATGTCCTAGATATTCTAACTTACATTGAAAGAAGTAACTCTTTTCAGGATTAGCATAAAGTGTGTTCTTTCGTAGTAAATGAAAAACTCTTTTAAGATGCTTCTCAACCTCACTATCATTCTTACTGTAAACAAGTATATCGTAAAAAAATACAAGAACAAAAGCTTGGTAATCAAGAAAAATGTTATTCATCATTCGTGCAAATGTAGCAGGGGCATTAGTAAGTCCAAAGGGCATTACCATAAATTCATAATGGCCTGTTTGAGTTCTAAATGCGGTCTTAGAAATATCACTTGTGTCATACGAATCTGATGGTATCCTGATTTTAGATCAATTTTACCAAAGACATGAGCCCCTTGTAATGTATCTAAAAGATCATCTATTTGAGGAATAGGGTATCTATTCCTTATTGTATTCTTGTTAAGGGCCCTATAATCAATGCACATTCAATAGGTTTTATTCTTCCTCTCTACTTAAAGAACTGGTGCTCCAAATGGGGAAGAACTAGGCCTTATAAGTCCTTTCTGTAGTAGGTCTTTTACTTGGTTTTCTATTTCCTTTTGGTGTAGTGGGCTATGTCTATAAGGTGCTTTATGAGGAGGAGAACTACTAGGGACTAAGTCTATGCTATGGTCAAAGGATCCTCGAGATGGTGGTAGTTCAAAGGGATACTCAGACATAAAACAATCCTTATGAGTAGTCATGAAAGGTTTATGTGCATCAAGAAGTGTATGAGTATAATCATTGATGATATTGATAAAAAAAATGCATGAATTGAATCCTTTCCTAAATGCATGTTTTACTTGAGTATGACTAATCAATGGAAATGGCTAGAAATCATGCACTGCAGACAAACTAATGATTTGACCTTTAAATTCAAAGTTAAAAGTTTGTGTGTGGTAGTCAATGTGCAGGTTTAATGATGTTGAAAAGGCATACCTAGTATAACATCGTAAGATTGCAAAGGTGAAATTAAAAATGTTCATGAATCAACATATGGGCCTATGTTAATCGTAACATCTTGCACTTCTCATGTTACATTATAATGATTACCTTGAAATGCAGCTTTTACTTTATACAAAGAATGAAACATTTTTAATTTAAGTTCTTGTACTAATAAATGTGAAATGAAATCATGTGAACTACCATCGTCATGTAAAATTTTAAGAAGTTTGTTGTTTATAGTACCCTACATGCAAAGTAGATAATAAAGAGAGATATCATTACCCAAGGTACTTAAGTCCTTCTCCAATG
This sequence comes from Ceratopteris richardii, assembly GCA_020310875.1. Classification (NCBI taxonomy): domain Eukaryota; kingdom Viridiplantae; phylum Streptophyta; class Polypodiopsida; order Polypodiales; family Pteridaceae; genus Ceratopteris; species Ceratopteris richardii. The sequence goes on from CM035416.1 coordinate 7,120,714, forward strand.
ATTCCTTTTTCCAAAGAGGAGGAATTTCTTCGTTTTTGTATGTCCAAGTTTACCACAATTCCAGTAGGTGATTCGTGGTCACTTTTGTTGGGCATCCATAACTGAAGTTTGTAGGGTAGGTGGTTTGGTAGGTTGGAGAGATGAAGCAACAGGTGCAATTGAGTAATTGGATTGCGATGGATGAGGAAAACTAGGGTACGATGGGGCATTAAAAGTATGTTTCATGGGAAGATGTGGTTTAACAAAAAGTGGTTGTTGACATGGTTGTTGTAGACAGAGTGACTTGGTTATGGACTAGAATTCTTTCTCTGCATCATAGGCGAAAGATATAGCCTCGTTGAGGGTTGTAGGTCATAAGCTGTGAAGTTTAGCTTCGATTCCCACCTCCAAACCATCTTCGTATTTCAGCTACAAGCTATCCTCTAGTACATCTTCAAGCATTCAAACCAATAGTAAATTTTGCCAGAACCGCTTCTGTGTAGGTAGTAACTGTATCTCCCTCCTTCCATGTAAGGGTCGTCCATGCACGTCGAACATGTAAATGGTACTGAGGAGGAAGAAAAGAATCCTTTACTTTATCTTGGAAAGCCTTCCACATTGTTGGACGCTTTGTACTGTGTCGCAGCAAATTCCACCAGAGTTGAGCTTTTCGTACTAAATAGTTAGTGGCAAATTTGACTTTTTCACTTTCATCATATGTTTCCTCCATATAAAAATCATCAAACTATGAAAGCCATGAAAGGATTAAAGGGCCATGCTTCCAACCATCAAACTATAAAAACTGGTAATTCTTAATGGCAATCTTGGAATGCGTGCCGTCCGACTAGGTAGAGACAATAGCTTTGACCACCCTCGTAAGGTTGTCTTCATCAGTTTGCATCTTTTCGAGTATTTTGTCGCATCGTCAGATCTCATTCTGAGCGCCTTAAAATTTGTGCCATAGGAGCTCCAATTGTTGTTACCTCCAGTAGAGGTGATTTGCCAAAATCCTCCATGTTGTTCATAGGGTCCATGAGCATGTAGAGACAAAACCCTCTTGCTAGATATGTAAAAACAATTTTTGAGTTTGTTTGAGTTAAAATGTAAAAGGAATGGTTGTTCTTGGGAATTAAAAAAGTAAGAAAGAGTTGAAAGTCGTGTTAAATATAAGAAAACAGAAGTAGAGTGACAACACAAAGAGGTAGTGTAGTGGTAAAACACTTCCCTTGTGTGGGTGACTCAGGTTGTGGGTTCAAATCCTCCCACCTTGGTGAATATAAAACTCCTTATTGCCACTCATAAATTAAAATTGGTTCATGCATAGCCAACGATCGCCAAGGAAGCCTTTGGTGTAAAAGATGCTAAAGTAATGCCTTAGTTATGCCTAAGTTCTATGCCTTAGTCGATGCCTTGGAGTAAGCCAAAGGAGTAAATGTAGGTGTAAACGTAGGTTTTGGTACTGGAACAGAAACTGAAATCGGAACTCAAACTGAAACTAAAATGGAAATCGGAAATGGAAACGAAAACGAGAACCAGAGCCAGAGCCAGAGTAAGCCAAAGGAGTAAACCTAGGTGTAGACATAGGTGTAAATGTAGGTGTAAACGTAGGTTCTACTTCTGGAACACAAACAAAAACAGAAACTGAAACTGAAACTGAAACTGAAACTGAAACCAGAAATGAAAATGGAAACGGAAACAGGAACCAGAACCGGAGCCGGAGCCGAAATTGAAATCGGATCGCAAACAGAGAACAGAGAAATAGAGCTCAATTCACCAAAAGGAATAGAAACAGATCCCTTCGTAGTGACGCATGTAAGGCTCTAATACTAGTGTTATCACGATCTTGCTCACACGCACACACAGGTTGCAAGAAACATGTTTATGGTTGAGTCTTCATGATGTTGGAGATGCATTTGATGTTCTGCTCTATGAGTAGGATGTTGGATGCTTGATTCACTTATGCATAACTCAACCTCATATTCAGTTTATCATCTTACAAATGTGCAGTTTTATGCATTTCCAAGGTATCAAGCACTGGCAAGAGTTAAGCGCATTTTTTGCTACTTGAGTGGTACCTGACTACTTGGATTATTTTATCATAAGGGGGGAACACTACCATGAAATTTACATGTTTTTTTCTTTACTCTGATTCGACTGGTTTCCTTGGCACTCATGTGTCTAGTAGTGAAAATCGAGGTGTTGCCACAAACCGTGAAAATCAGGGTGATGCTACAACTTGTTAAACACCTTTCTCTTTAATGTGTTCCATCATTTTTTATGAAATAACTCTTGAGTTTTAGCTTACTAAGTTAATACAAGCTCCCCAAAAGGAATCAAGTCAATTGTTAGTGTGGCCAGAGAATTATTCAAAACATTGGATAGGTGGCAATAGGTTTGCAATCTTCAAGGCCAAAATGCTGCAATAATCCATCAATATATTTTGTTCGACACATAGTGATTCCACCATCAACTTGCATAAACTGAATGCCAAATAATGATGCAAATGCCCCAAATCTAACAGCTCAAATGATGCATGAAAATCAGCCTTTAAATTAGCAATACACTTCTCATTAGGACCAATGCGCAGCATGTCATCAACATAGAAAAAAATTATCAAAAGCACATCATTTGCATGCTTAACATATAAGGTGCTCTCAATTTGATTGCTCTGAAAACCATGTGCAATCATGTAGGCATGCATCTTTTCATACCAAGCATGTGGTGATTGATTTAAACCATATTTCAACATGCACACTTTGTTTTCATGCCCTTTCTACACAAAACCACGAGGCTGAAAAACATACACGTCTTCATCTAAGTCATCATTCAGAAACGCAGTTTTAATGTATAATTTATGTACATTCCAACCATGATGGGTTCGAAGTGTACAAATGCTATGAATGGTAGTAATTCAACATGTGGGTGCAAAGGTCTCATCAAAATCAGTGCCCCTTTCTTGAGCATAACCTTTTGCAACAAGCCTAGCCTTATACTTTTCAATTTTTCCATCACGCTTATGCTTCACCTTGTATATCCATTTAGCACCAATGGAATTTTTGGCTAGAGGCAAATCACATAAACACCAAGTACCATTCTTCATAGTAGCATCCTATTCTGATTGCATAACAGCCATCAATTTTCATAATTAACTTTGTCATCAAAAGAAACAGGCTCGTTCTCATCGCAAAAACTAGAGGGAGCCTTGTGTAGTAATGTGATGCAAAAGAAGCACTATTAGAGCTTGAATGAGTACGATATGATAGAGATGCATCTAATTTGCTATCTTGCAAAGTTTGCACAAGCCATTAATGCATAGTTTTTGCATCCTCTATATCAGCCCTCTCATCAACAATTACATCATGTAAATTTGCAATTCATAAATGGAATGATCTGCATCATCATCTAGAACCTACAAAGGCTGAGAAACTACCTTAATTTGGATGAGCACTTGATTGTCCACCTATAAAAAGAGGCACCAAAGTGTCATACATAGCTTTTGTGCTAATTGATGTTTCCTTAGTACATAAAAGTAATGGATAAATTGCATCTTTCACAAAAAGAACATCATGGCTAACCAAAATGCATTTGGTCTATTGATGCTACAAATGATAGCCTTTACTTTCATAACTATACCCAACACAAATACATTTCATTGCTTTATCATCCAATTTTCTGCGTTATTGTTCAAGCATTAATGCATATCTCAAACAACCAAACACACGCAAATGAGAAAAACATGGATTGCACCTATGAGAAGCCTCATATGGAGTGATTGAGTGTGGTTCTTTGGTGGGATACCTGTTAAGTACATATGCTGCACACATAACATCCTCAAGCTAGAAACTATGTGGTAAAGCATGACTTTTGACCATACACCTTTCCACCTCCATGAGAGACCTATTCTTTCTTTCAGCGAGACCATTTTTTTGAGGTGTATATGACACTCTACACTGATGTTTTATCCCACACTCAACCAAAATTGCATTTTAAATCAAAAGACGTGTATTCCCCCCCTCGCTTAGAATGGAGGGTGCCCATTTTACATAGTGATAGATTTTCATCTAGAATGAGAAACTCTTTGGACCACATATGCACTTTGAACTTTGCTTTAAATGGATACACCCATGCATGCCTGCAAAAATCATCAAAGTAAAGGTAGTTCCCAAACGAAGATGTTTGCATAGGACCACACACATCAATATGAATAAAGTGCAATTTTTTAGTAGCTCAAACTGAACCATCTTTTGGGAAGTAGGAACATTGCATTCTGTCGAAAGTATAGCTTTCATAGAAATGTTTACAATGTGCCTCAATTTTGGTCAGAGAGGACACCATTTAAGAGTTCTACAAGCATAGCAAACTAACAAAATTTAGATGACCAAAGCATGCATGCCGAAGCTTTGCATATGAGATAGCCTAATAATCTTGAACTGCACATGTTGAATCATTGATAGATTTTGCATAGCCTATGAGCTTATACAACCCATGCCAGAAGCAATAATAACATTGCCATTTGATACATCATGAACTATACATCTATCATCAAAAAATTTGAGAACCAAGCCGATCTTGGCTAATGCTAAAACTAACAATTGATTTTTCTTGATCCCTAGCATAAACAAAGCATCTGATAATGTAAAAGAACTACCATAAGTAGCAATCGAAAAGATCTTACCAACTCCCATGACTAGATAAGAGGATTTTTTCATGCATGTGACAATATTCCCTGTAGGGGCAAGCTCAAGTGAACTGAAGAAATTGTGCTAGGAGGTAATGTGTTTGGTTGCCCCACTGTCAAAGTACCAAACATGTGAGTCTATTGCAAACATACATTGTTCATGAGAAGATGGTACATAATTGCAAACAATGCTTAACACCCATTCTTCATTCTGCACAAGATTAGCAGACTCTATTTTGGGTGTAGGGGCCTCTAGACAACCATTCCAGCCTCTTTTCTCTTTGCCTCTTTTGTAGCCAATTTTGGACAACTCTTTATGACATGATCATTTCCTTTACATTATTTGAGAAACAATTTCTACTTTTTCAATTTCTTTGCATCTTTATCTTCCTTTGTGGACTTTGTAGAATAAGCAGATTTTTTCTTACTAGTAGATGAGCTCCATTTAACTTTGCCCTTCTAGCTATCTAAGAGAGCTTGATCTACTACATGCATAATGGACTAGTTCTGCCTGGAGCCATCTTCGTGCAACAAAATAGATACTAAGTCCTCAAATGTTAAGGCATTTGGATTGCCTTTCATCATCAACTGAAGAGTAGAAGCAAGACTTTGATATGAACATGGGAGACCATTTAGAACAATTTGCATAAGTGCATTGTGTGGCATAACATCATTAATAGAAAAAAATTGTTCCTTGAAATCTTTAATCTCTATCAAAAAAACTGTCCATAGAATCTCCTTCATTCATATGCCCACTCTCCAACCATTTTCGGAGGTAAGCAACACAAGCCTCATTTCTCGCTTGCTATAAGGTTGTAAGTGCATATCGAAATTCTTCCTTGTTTTGCAATGTGAATATAACGTTTGACAGAAAAATCTATCAATGCATGTGCTTGATCATCTCTACCATTCCATTGAAGTTTCTCTATAGTAGGTGCTACAAGAATTGCAACACGAATAGGAATTTTAAGATCCACATCTTCAATGCCATCTACATCATCTTCAATAACTATATTTGGAGGTGCAGTAGCTTGTTTTTCAACACTATGCAAAATATTCCACTGTCCTTTTGCGACCAATACATGATGCATCATATATATCCACAATGGGTAATTGGTACCATCCAACTTGTCCACAACAGGCAACATACGAAATACATCATTGCTTTAAGGCATGGCCATTGAATAAAATACCTTGATGCAAAAAAAATGGATGTCTCAAAAAGTTGAACAAAACTACCTCGTTGAGCTCTGCTAAACCCTTAGTAGACTTTGAGGTGCTTGTATTGGCGAATCGAAACCTGTACATATGTTTGGAAAAAAGAACCTAATTGCCTACACAAGTGTTGTGATAGTATGTCGAGGTCCAAACGAGCTCTTAATTGCCCTGAGCATGCTTATCAATTTTCTTACGATTATGAAAATCTGATATGAAGGGTGTCGACAATGCCTTACATGAAGCAATGACTTTCTCGAATACCAATTGTTGAAGTTTGAGGTCTATGAAAGCACGTGAACAACACAAGGAAGAAGTTGAAGCTTGGAACACAACACACAATATTGAATGTATTACCAAATGAATATACAAAAATAAGTGACCCTTTAAGATTATAGGCATATACACAAGCCGAGAAAAAAAAGAACTTCCTAAAAAAAAAGGTACTCCAACAATCCTAAACGTGCTCACAGGGATCACTACCAAAATATATGAACAACTATACAAACTCCTCACTATGCATAAATATATTTGACTACCTCCTTATAAATGTACTTTTTTCATTTAAATATATGTATATAACTGTATCATGTATTTACAAATGATCTCCTATGTTTGTTTATGCGCATGTGGGTTTCAATGAATATGTACGTGATTCTCATTCTATATGCATATGTACATGTATGCAACCATGTATATGAGATTGTTGTATATGTGTAAATATATAATGACTGTATCATGTATGTAATACGAAACGGAATCTCAAGCAATGCAATCAATAGAAAACGACATAGTCAATAACGAAACACAAACACCAACACACACACATATACATATATCTCTCTCTCTATATATATATATATATATAGAGAGAGAGAAAAAGAAAGAGACCAAATGTAAAAGACCGTACGTAATACTATTTGTCTATCATCATTTAAGTAGTCGTTTTCTATTGATTCCCTTATACTTTCTTCATCAACCTTGCTTGACTTTCCGGTTTCTGTGGTGGTTTGAGTCGTATGACTTGGTCTTTTTCTTTGACGCGCCCTGATTTGCTGCCCCCCCTTTTTTTTTTGGGGGGGGGGGGAAGGGAGAAAAGTGTTAAATTAATGAAGAGTATACATATGCGAAGGGGCCACTAAACTTCTTTTTTGATTTCCATGTAAAGTCTTTTGTGTTCTTGTCGATTCTTGTGATGAATTTATCCCACATAACAGGATTTATCTTCAAAAAAGTGATTCTACTCTCCAAAAAAGGAAATATACTGTCCCTACTTAAAATTATACCTTCTAGAATTTCCACAAAACATAGAAACGTAATCTTTTAGATTAACATAGAAACGTAATCTTTTAGATTAACACTTTCTAAAAGCGTTGAAAATAACACTCTCCAGAAACGTTGAAACAACTTTTCATACATTCACTTTCATCGCGAAGTCTTTTATGTGACCCCCACTTCCCAAAATTCTCATACTCATTAGAAGAACCTATCAAGCTATTTTTCCACCATATAAGGAAAAGAGGGAAGATAAAAGTTCTATATGCATGCATGTAAGCATGAATGCATGTCTCTGTATATATGTATGTATGTATGCATGTAAGTGTGTGTATGTATGCATGTATATACATTCATGTGTATGTATGTATATTCTCTTTCTAAATGATGGTAAGCGAGGATGAAAATGGTCTTGTTAATGAAACCTACTTAGCACTTGCATTTTTGACCTGTAAGCTGGAGGAAACCTATATACCTTCAAACTGATACAATAGAACCATTATGGTACTTTGTTCCATATGCTTCAAAGTTTCTAACAAAATGGATGATTCGCCATGAACAAAAACTCACAAATAATTTGCCTTGTACCTAGAATTTGTCTTAGCCTTATTAAAATTCAGATATTCCCTTTTGTAGGATTTAAATAAGATAGGCATCTTACCTATCTTGAGCTATAAAGCAAGTAATAGTGCTATAAGATAGGCATATTACATATCTTGACCCATTCTACCCTCTTCTCCGATTGTAAATGCTTTTAATTTTTATAGATCATCCATGCTCTTCTTAAACGTAAAGTTGGTGGTTCTTCCATTCTTGATGGTCATCTTGAAGTGTTTATAAATACTCTATGACACTTTTTGTGGTTTTGCCGGCATGTCTAGCATGTGCATTATCATTTTCCACTCCTAGTGTGATCGTTTTGTAGAATTTCTTTCGTACATCTTTCTTACCTTCTGATGATTATATGCCTTAATCATACATTTAATCAATATTTATGAAGTAGTGCTTCTACTCTGAAAAAAAAAATTCTCTGATTAAAATTTGACTCTGGAAGGGTTTATAGGCATTTCACACATGTCTTGTGAGAGAGGGAGGTGGGATTTGAATGGGACTACAGCTGGGGCTATTTCGGGAGCACTACGGATGTAGGAAGGTGCTGATTGGATCAATATTTTAGGTTCTTAGCTTGCATTTCACAAAAGGAAAATGAAATCAGTCAAAAATAGCTTTATGTAATATCGAGGGTGGACTAAAGAGGATGGATGAAATACTTGTTATACAGTCAAGTGAAGCTACATCATCTGACCATAGGTGCCATGGGAGGAATAAAAGCTACTTACTAAGACTATATTAGCTATAATGATCGAAAGTATAGGTAGACACCTTCTATTCTACTTCAAAGAGAAAGAAGGGGTGCGATTTTCCTAATACAAGATGTGAGAACATTGAGTACCATGAAATCTTGTTGAATTTGGTATGTTTTTCTTTGCATGTACCTTCTTCAACAATGTGCACGCATGCAAGGCTTGTTGAATTTGGTACGTTCGTCTTTGCATCTATGTACTTATGCCACGAATTTATGCATTTCAAGGATAATTATGTTTGGACAACTTTGGGTTGAGTTGAACACATAGATAAACCAGAGACATTTATTCACTGCATACGATTCACATACTTTCCAATGCTATGGTTACGTTTGCTAGATGCATGTAATGATCATGATGGTCTAGAGTGTGGGGCTAAGTCTAGGAAGGGTGCATTGCTTTGGATCAAACAAATCTTGCACCTTCTATTGCATTGATGAATATTTATTCTAAATTCAATTTAAAGAATTTAGATGAATAACGATTTACAACAGTATGACACATCCATTGCATTGATCAATGCTTATGTTAAAAAGTCCATTTTTTACAAATGCTTGTCTTAAGAACTTCATTTTTGGGATGCAAATGAGTAACTATACAAACCTCCTCAGTATCCATATATATGGTCGACTACCTCTCCATTTTTTGGGATGCAAATGAGTAACTATACAAACCTCCTCAGTATCCATATATATGGTCGACTACCTCCTTATGAGTGTACTTTTTTTTAATTCAAAAATATGTATATAGTTGAATCATGTATCTACAAGTGATGTTTGTTTGTGTGCATATGGGTTTATTAATGCTTTTCGCATTGTCTATGCATATCTATATGTACATGTACGGAAGCATGTATACGAGGTTGTTGTATATGCGTAGAAACATAATGACTGTATGTAAAACGAAACGGAAAGTCAAGCAATGCTACGACATATTCAATATTGAAACACAAAAACACACACACAAATATATATATATATATATATATATATATATATATATATATATATATATATATATATATATATATATATATATATATATATATATAGATATCAAATGTAAAAGACCGTACGTAACAGTATTTGTCTATAATCATTTAAGTAGTCGTTTTCTATTGAATGCCTTATACTTTTCTCATCAACCTTGCTTGAATTTCCATTTTCTCTCGTGCTTTGAATCGTATGATTTGGTCTTTTTGTTTAACGTTTCTTGTTTTGCTCCCTCCCCCCCTTTTCTTTTGGGCGGAAACAGAGAAAAATGTTAAATTAGTAAAGAGTATACATACGTGAACGGGGAAGATCCCTTGACCACTTAGAGCCTTACAAAAAAATCCTCAGATACAAGAGAATATCATGTCAAATCTGTGGAGAGAAGACAATGGCAGGAGGGTAGACCTCCATTTATTTGGAGGGGAGGTTCTTATCAAATAAGAGAATAGAGAGTTCTCCGAGAGGGTACAAGTAGTAGCTAGGAGACAACTAATAGCTATTTTCTTGAGTCCTTGATAAAAGGAGAACTGGAAAACCTTCTTGCCATGGTTGAGGACAATTTGATTTCTGTTATGCCAAAGGAACCAAAGGATGTGTGATCTCCACACATTCCAAAGGGCCAAATCAATTTTGACATCGACGCCAAGAAGAACCTCCTTGAAGCTCAACATGATATTGTCTTTGGTGCAGTAAGGCTCTGATGAACTGCCAATATTTATGAGCAAGTTGATAGTGATTCAAAATATAGGGCAAATCTTCCACTTTGCCATGCACAATACACAAAGCATCATTGATCCCATATTCCATTGTGGATGATAAACCATTGGAGAAAAGAATGCTTGATGTTGTTGGAAAAGTGCCAGATACATAACAATATGGAATATGGATGATAAACCATTGGAGAAAAGAATGCTTGATGTTGTTGGAAAAGTGCCAGATACATAACAATATGTATCTCCATTGATTGGCATTCTATTGTCCAAATAGAATTGTCCTTGTCTTGGAATGATATGTGCTTTAAGACTCCAAGTGACATTCATGACATAGAGGAAGGTCTAATTCACGAGTTGAGGAAACATGTTCTGTAAGACTTCTTTCATCTGTACTTAGTACATAGTAGCATCTCCATTTTGTAAAGTTCGTGCTTGATTTACATGAGTCTTTTGTGCCCTTGTCGTGTCTTCGGATGTATCTGAATGCTTGCATGGTATCCAAGTATCAAAGTCTTCAAAAAGTTGATTCTACTCTCTAAAAAGGAAATATATTCTTTCTACTTATAATTATACCTTCTATAATTTCCACAAAACATAGAAACGTAATCTTTTAAAAGAACACTTTCTAGGAGCGTTGAAAATACACAAACGTTGAAACAACTTTTCTTACATTCACTTTCATTGCAAAGTCTTTTATGTGAACCCAACTTCCCAAAATTCCCATAATAGTAGAACCTATCAAGTTATTTTTCTACCATACAAGAAAAAGAAGGAAGATAAAAGTTCTATATGCATACATGTGCATGCATGCATGTCTCTGTATGTGTGTATGTATGCATATATATACATTCATGTGTACGTATGTATGTACTCCTTCTGAGTGATGGGGATGATAATAATCTTGTTTATGAAACCTACTTAGGACTTGGCTTTTTTGACCTAGAAGTTGTAGAAAGGCTATATACATTCCATATGATAAAATAGAAACATTATGGTACTTTGTTCCATGTGCTTCAAAGTTTCTAAAAAAATAGATGTTTTTCCATGAACAAAAAGTAACAAAAACTTTTCCATGTACCTAGCATTTCTCTTAGCCTTAGTAAAATTGGACTATTCGCTTTTCTAGGATTTAAATAAGATAGGCATCTTACCTATCTTGAGCTAAAAAGCAAGTTATAATGCTATAAGATAGGCATGCATTGTACCCTATTCTCCAATTGTATATGGTTTTAACTTTTATTGATCATCCGTGCTCTTCTTAAAGGTAAAATTGGTGGTTCCTCCATTCTTGATGGTCATCTTGAAGTGTTTATAAATACTCTATAACACTTTCCTGGTGTTTGCAACATGTATACCATGTGCATTATCATTTTCCACTCCTACTGTGATGGTTTTCTAGAAGTTTTTTTTTTATCGTAAAGGGAGTTCAGCAATGCCTACTCTTCCTGACTTTAATTAAATAAAAGAAGAATACAAGTGAATAGGACTAGTGCCCTCGGGACCCCCGAAGTCCCACAACGCGGGGGCAACACAAACACATCAGGAATTCATACCTTCATGTGTGACCATACAAAGCTTACATGGGGTTATAAAGGAGGTTGATAAAGCTTGCATCCCCATCATGTGGGGCCCACTTGGTTTTAAGCTTATTGTTGAAATACTATAGCTCTTTGTGTTGTCTGAAGGGGGGAGGGGGGATTTTCTTACAATTAGCAATTCTTTTAGCTAGAAGGAATAGGAACTTCTGGATCGACCACTCCTTGGGGGTATTGCCAAAGTTGTGAGCACATCTGTCTCACCAAATTTGCCAAAGGATCTCTCCCCTAATCGCATTCCACAACACCATAGAGCAACGGATGGCTTCACCAATGAGGGCTTGTTTCCAATTGAATTGTTCTTGGAGCCCCAGAGAACGACCAAGGACCCTCCATAGCCAAAGGGATTTAGGGCAAGCAAAGAAGCAGTGACCAATATCCTCTTTGAGAACCAGTGACCAATATCCTCTTTGAGAACCAGTGACCAATATCCTCTTTGCTACGGCAACATCTCTTGCACCAAGAAAGAACACCATAGATCTTGTTAGCTTTTGCATTGTTCCATATTCCATGGTGTAAAATTTGCCATAGGAGGAACGACTTTTTGTTTTCCCCAGTGTAGAGAAAGTTCCTACAAATGCTTTCCAATTTGGCTAATTCTTGATCCTTTGGTCTCCAACAAGAAAGAAAGTATATGATTGAGGATATGAAGAACATGTTGATCACCATGACCCCGCGAGCAAGATTAATTCGCAAACCCCTCCAATAGTTAAGTTTTATTATTAAATCTGACAAGGGCCCAAGCCCACCTTTGTTCGAGGGTAACACTGAATCCCATGGGGATACCAAAAATGCGAACAAACTGACCCGATTGAATGTTTTGGCATCATTGTGAGGAGATTGGGTTGATTCCTTTGATACTCATGAACCTAGTCTTGGAATGGTTAATTCTCAACCCAGAGGCCTCGCAAAAAGTGTTGAGGCACCACCAAAGGTTTCCAGGCTAGTATCGCTATTGTGAACAAAGGCGTTTGTGTAGTTCGCAAATAGTCTCATGGTCATTTGCCTAGAGTTACGTGGCAAAGTGATGCCCCTTATGCGGCCAAGCTCCATCTATCGCACCACAAGTCGGCTTAGTCGTTCTGTGGCGACAGCGAAGAGCAGCGAGGCCAACAAGCAGCCTTGCCTGATAGATTTTTTGAGTTTGATTGTCTTTGAAAGTTGCTTGTTGACATTGACTTTGGTCGAAGCATTACCAAGGAGAGTTGAGATCATCTTGAGGAATCTCTGACTACACGCGAGGTCTTTTAGTGATTGTAAAATATACTCCCATTCCAATCTGTCACAGGCTTTGTCAAAGTCAATCTTCAGGAAGACAATGTCCTGATTAGACTCTTCAGCAAAGTCCAGACCTTCCTAGATATCAATGATGGCTTCCAATATCGACCTTCCCTTAATGAAGTCTTTTTTGTCTTTACTAAGCCACTGGTCTAAATGGCAGGATATCTTGTTGGCAATGACTTAAGCAAGAATCTTATATCCGGTTTGAAGCATTGTGATAGGTCTCCAATTCTCAATTCTGTTCCTCTCCCTTTTTTTATGAATACCTTTGATGATGCCATTGTTAGGACAAGTGGGAAGGGCACCAAACTCGAGTGCCTCAAGCCAAATAAGACGCAAGAGGGTGGCCGCCACATATTTGAATGATTTAAAGAACTCATTAGTAAGCCCATCATGTCGTGGGCTGTTTTCGTTCGGAAGCGAATCCATAACTTCAAGCATCTCTTGTTCAGAAATGGTGGCATCAAGCAGAGCGCTCACGTTGCATGGGATTCTATGCAAGGAAGTCCGAGAGATGGTGGCCATTCACCCAAGTGTGCCTAGTAGAAAAGCTCTTCAATCAAAGGATAATATCATCATTGGTAATTTTGAATTCTTGTAGAAATTATATCCTTATAATTAGAATGGACTATATATTAGAGGATTAAGTGATAATAATTGTGATGGATCAAAGGAGGATAGAATGAGTACATCAGGCTATGTCTTCCTGATACATTCAAAGTTCCTCTCTTGGATGTTGAAGAAATAACCCACAATTTCTTTATCTTCTATAGAAAATGAGTAGAGATCCATCATCGTTGCTGAATGTGATATCATGTGGTTTAAGAATCTATTCAAGGACTTGGACGCCAAGGTTAAAGAGTTCACCTTATTTGGAGACAACATTTCAAATATTCGTCTAGCAAGGAATTGAGTGTTTCATGCAAGGAGCAAGCACATAGAAGTCATTATCACTTCATGAGAGAAGAGATGTTAGCCATATGTGCTTTAAAGCATTGAAGATCACTAAAATCCACTATTACATCCACCCAAATAACCATGACGAAATGAGAGACCCCTCCAAATTGATAACTAACAAGAGGATGGATGTTAGAAAAAAAAAAGTGAAAAGGAAAAAAAATAGGCTGAGAAGGAGGGCAAAACGAGTCAAAAGGCTCGAATATAGCATCTAAACACTCTAGGAAGAACACTACCAAAACATGGAAAGCATGAGCAACATCTCGAAGACGAATTCAGATTGAAGACGAATTCAGATCATCGGAGTAGACGATCAATACAGAGAAGACTCTACATGGAAAATGTATCCTGGAATAAATCAGAAAATAATGTTATGGAATGGAGACGCAATAATGGACAAAAAATATAAAGATAAAAAAGAGATGATCAATCCTTCAACGATATTCTTACACTCACAGGTCAAGCCTTCCCATACTTATCAGAAAATATCCTCAAATTTAATTTTAAATGTGGTTTTTTTGTGGAGAGTCCAGGAAAGTTTGAAACGCATACTAACGACTCGCACACACACACAGATGTGTTTCAATTTTTGATATATGTGTTTCAAACTACATTCAAACTTTACCATACTACATATGTGTTTTTCCGGTGTATCCATATGTGTGTGTGAGAGAGAGAGAAAGTTCTGAGTGTAGGTTTCAAACTATATTCAAACTTTTCTGTACTCTCAAAAAATAAATAAAAGGTCAAACAAAACGATAATGTGATTAGAGGATTCAAACCACGACAGAAAACGGAGGTCAAGCGAGGCAGTTAATAAAAGACGACAGAAAACATGAAGCTCTTGGAAGGTGGATGAGAAAAGGCGGGGCAATCAATAGAAGACGAAGAAAACGACTAGTTCAACAATGGCAGACAAGTAGCCTCACATACGGTACTTTACTCTTGGTTTACACACACACACATCTATGTATACGTCTATCATTATTGAAAAAATGATTGTCTTGCTTATATATATAAATATAAATAAATTAATTAATTAATTTAAAAAAAAAAATATATATATATATATATATATATCTTGCTTCAATTTCCGTTTTGTATCACATACGGTATTCTACTCTTGGATATATATATATATATATAGAGAGAGAGAGAGAGAGAAAGAGACAAAGAAAAAGAGAGACTATGTGTGTGTATGTATACAGTTGTGTACATATATGTGCATATGCACACACACAAACGTGCCTGATTTGTAAGAAGAGCGTGGGACTTAATTGCTGCTATGCGAGTGACGTACTACTACGCATTTCTATTGATCATTGGAATGGGGATTGAACCACGAAATGCACGAAGGGCTAATTTGTTAAACAAATCAATTTTAACGTGCGCTTTTTCAGAAAGACTCCGAGTTCTGCTCATTTTCTGAATGCAGCTCTCTCTCTCTCTCTCTCTCTCTCTCTCTCTCTCTCTCTCTCTCTCTCTCTCTCTCTCTCTCTCTCTCTCTCTCAATCTGCACCTCATTTTTCTTCCTCCTTTATGTCTCTGTGCAAAGGTCAAACACTGGATGTGATACTTTTTGCCAATCGTTGTCGAGCATGTCCTGTTCTATGGACTTCCATGCCCTTTCCTCATGCAGGAGGTCCCTCATACGCTGCTGTTGTTGGACTTGTTTTCTGTTGTGGCTTAATCTTCCTCTTTGAGTCTTTTTGTTTTGCGCACTTTTCCTTGTTCGGCAGCGATCTGTGTCTCCGGATTTCAAATCTCATTCCACTGGATATGAAATTCTTCTCTGTATTCAGATTCGAAGTCTCATTCAAGGGATCGGAAAACTTGGTCCTCTGAAACTTGTAAGGTCCTCCGATTGCCAGTTGCCTTGTCAATGTTTTTTCTAAAGAGAGACTGGTGAAGAACTGATCATCCTCTAGCTATTGGCCTGTCTTTCGGCCCTTGCAGTTCTCATGTTACTTAAGATCAATTTCCATGTGCCTTATTTTGTGTACCTGTTTTCTCTTGCCAAGCGTTTATCGAGCGGCAACTGGGAGCTCACTTGGAGATGGCGTTATCCAGACAACTCAAAACATTATAGATGAATGCAGGACATTCTTCTTTGCAGGCCATGATACAACTGCTAGTCTCCTAGCTTGGGCAACTATGCTCATGGCGTGCAACCCTGAATGGCAAGATCGGGCCAGAGAAGAAGTGCTTCAAATGCTTAAGGACGGATACATAAATGCTCATAGCAAGCTAAAAGTTGTAAGCTCCTTTCTGTTAATCAAATTAATGTTCAAACAAGAAGATTCACATATAAAATTGCAAGAGCTTGTTTTGCTTTAACAGTTAGAAATGATCTTGTTGGAGACGTTGAGGCTGTACCCAATTAATCTCCCGCACAAGATCTCCAGAGTATGGAACCACAGATGAGGCCAGCACAGAAGAAAGAAAGCTCAACATTCCTGCAGGTATCAGGATCAATGTACTATGCGGAGTGATGCATCGAGACAAAAAGATGTGGGGTAATGATGTAGATGAGTTCAGCCCGAACGCTTTGCAAATGGTATTTCACGTCCCTGCAAGGGCATACATGGTTTCATGGTTTCGGGTATGGACCGCACAGATACATGGGACAAACGTTTGCAATGCTTGAGGCTAAGGTTGTTTTGGCATCCATGCTGCAAAGGTTTCGCTTTCCTCTCCCAGAGACTTCAGCATGCCCCAAGGCTCTATGGTACCCTTCCTCCTCAGCATGGAATGCCTCTTCTCATCACACCCATACATTTTGCCGAGACTAATAAATGAGTAACAATGTAATTCAATTGAGCGCACAACATTGGAAACAACTCAGCAACAATATTAATCGCTTAATTTAAAATCACAATAACTAGATACTGATTTGAAATGGATCCTAAACCGCGCATTGTTCTAAAAGTTGCTGTAGCACGAGCCTTGGCAAATCAATCATCATCGTCTTCACCATTTTAGTATTCTGGAATTTGAGTCCTGTTTTGTCTTCTCCGCCTCTTCCGTCTGACCTTTTCCATATACTCCTGATCTGTGTTTGGAATGTAGAAGTTAAATGTTATGTTTACTTTGCTGGCAATGCCAACGCCTACGCCTTATCTGAAGAACTATAGTCATTCTCTGAAGCTAATGATGCACGTCGTTCGTTTACTTTGCTGGTGCCATAGCTAACGTTGCATGTTGTCTTATGGAAGCTCACTTTCTGGAGGTCCTTTCCGTAAAACTGAACCGATGAGCTTGCGAGTAAGATAAAATTTTGTATCCTTATTAGACGAGTAACATAGCAGACCATCATTGACGATATTAATTTGTCTATTCATTCTTATGTTGACTGCTATTCCACATCACATGAAGTAATTGTTAATGTAAAAATAAAATGCTCTTAAGCCTAACTGTACTGTTCTTTTAAGTTACTTTGATGAATTCTAATTTTTAATATCGAGTAGTAGAACTTGAACCCATTGCTACGAAATAATCTTTTCTTGCTTATAGTTGAGTAGCTGCTTAGTAATCACCTATAATGGTGTGTCATTTGTTGCCAAAAAAGTAGAAAAATTAAGGATATCTTCATGATTAAGGACACACCCATGTTCCCTACATGGATATTAGTGTTGAGAAAACAAGAAACTGTAATGGAATTTTATCACCAAGTGGTTGAAAGGTAGATGTGGAACCATAGATCCTTTGTCTTTTCCTCAATTGGATCCTCTTGTGACCCTCAAAAGAGATGGATAGCAATACGATTTTAAGCCCTTCCACCATTCTTGGCGGTTTCAATTTATGCCTCAAAGTCGGATCAAGAGACAACCAACATTTGGGATTCCCAAGCTTCCCTTCCATCAACGTGATTCTCTCAAGTGAATTTCACACGGTAGTCTGACTAGTAAGAGTAGAAAGGGTTACTGAAGACCTTTCTAATCTCCAATGTTAAGCCTAAGTTGGACTAAGAACACTTCTATATCGAGTATAGACAAGACTTTACACAAACACTTCATATCTTTCGGACTTTAAAAGTGAGATGTATCTCCTTGTTCATTCTGAGCTGCTTTCCTTTTCAAGAAGTTTGCTTCAAGATTCAACTTCATTACGTTCAAATATCACGAATTTTATATGAAAAGGCTCAGCAACAATACTTCTGATCTGTGTTTGGAATGTAGAAGTTAAATGTTATGTCTACTTTGCTGGCATTACAACGCCTACGCAATATCTAAAGGACTATAGTCATTCTTGGAAGCTAATGCTGCACGTCGTTCGTTTACTTTGCTGGCGCCATAGCTAACGTTGCACGTTGCCCTAAAACTAAAACAATGACTTTGCGAGTAAAATAAAATTTTGTATCCTTATTAGACGAGTAACATAGCAGATGATTATAGATGATATTCATTCGTCTATTCATTCTTACGTTGTCTGCTATTCCACATCACATGAAGTAATTTCTAATTTACGCAAAAAATGCTTTTAAGCCTAACTATACTCTTCTCTGAAGTTACTTTGATGAATTCTAATTTTGATTATTGAGTAGTAGAACTTGAACCCCTTGCTATGAAATAATCGTTTCTTGCTTATAGTTGAGTAGCTACTTAGTAATCACCTGTAATGGTGTGTCACTTGTTGCCAAACAAGTGGGAAAATGAAGGATATCTTCATGATTAACGACATACTCATGTTCTCTACATGGATATTAGTGTTGAGAAAACAAGAAATTGTAATGGAATTTTATCACCAAGTGGTTGAAATGTAGATGTGGAACCATAGATACTTTGTCTTATTCCTCCATTGGATCCTCCTATGACCCTCAATAGAGATGGCTAACAATAGGATTTGAAGCTCTTCCACTGCTCTTGGTGGTGTCAGTTTATGCCCCAAAGTCAGATCAAGAGAGAACCAAAATTTGGGATCCCCAAGTCTCCCTTCCAACAATGTAATTCTCTTGGATGAATTTCACATGGTGGAGGTCCTCTCTGATTAGTGAGAGTAGAAAGGGTTGTTGGAGACCTTTTGAATCTCTAATGTCAAGCCTACCTTCATCTAAGAACACTTCTATATCAAGTAACACAAGAATTTACACAAACACTTCAAATCTTTTGAACTTTAAGAGTGAAATGTATCTCCTTGTTCCTTCTGATGTGCTTTCCTTTTCAAGAAGTCTACTTCAAGATTCAACTTAATTACCTGCAAATGTCATGCATTCCAATGCCTTAAAGTATATAAGAATGTCTGTGCAATCTATTTATGCTCTTCGATATATCTATGCCATTTATTTTTCTCACATTCTAGCCCTTAGTCCTATTCTTACCCCTCCCCCTCTAGATGCTGATTTATGACTATTGGGTTGGATGTTGTTGGTAGAATTCTTTGGCTATATAGAGCCTTATTGCCCTTATTTCCTAAGCTCCATGGCATCCTCCTCTCCCCCATATTCCTCTTCCTTTTTCAAGGAGGATTATTTCGACCTTCTTCCTTTGGCATTGGGGCTACTCCCACCCTCCTAGGTACCTACACCTTTCACTTTAGCATCCGTTGTAATGGTAACGGCCCTTGGCCTACTTTGATAGCCCCTCCTCTTGCCCCTCAAATTGCCCAACATCCCAGCCCTCCTCTTGTGTGACCTGCTACCCCATCTGGTCCACGCTATTGGTGCAATCAAACACAAGCCCACATACTTCGTTAATTAGCTTATGCTTTATTTATTGGCACAACCTATGAAAGGCTTCATATGATCAAACTCTTGTAAAAGCATTTCACATTTATCCTTGTAAAACTGGATTACACCCATGTGGAGTTAGGAAGCTCTAAAAGTAAAAATCAATCAGTTGTTGAGTGATGAGGGAATCTATCCTACATTTTAGGATTCAAATTTTAGGAAGAAGTTTGAATTTGAATTCAAACCTTGGCTCCAAACATGACTATAAAAAGAGGATCTAGAATACCGCCACATATCTCAAGCCCATGAGATCATTTTGAGTGAGTTCTATTGTGAAGTGAGAGCTCATCTCATAGCTCATTCACCTCTCACACATTGAGCAATGTATGATTGCCAATGACATTGTGCTTATAAATATTTTAATACATATATGATCATTACATTCTCATTTTGCCTTTCCGTTTGAACTTCATCAGAGCAATGATCTTCTTAGAGCTTGTTGTTAGTGTGTTTTTGATCATTTGCAATTATTTAAAGCAAGATAGAATCATCATATTGTCCATTACATACCTACAAAGTTTCATTAGCATTGAATCTCGCGATATTCGTCAGATATTAGCATAACTTTGCTCACTCGTCTGATGACTGTTGTAGCCCGTGAATGTCGAGATGATTATGTGATTTGCTAAACATCTTTCTTTGCATGTAGTCCATCATTTTTATGAAATCACTCATGATTGAGAGCTTACTAAGTTAATTAGGGTTCCCCAAAAGGAATTTACCCAATTGCTACTATGCTCAAAGAACTATTCCAAACACTGAATAGGTCTATGGACTAAAATAGCTAGTTTTTTTATCTTGGATTATCTTCTAACCTATCTGTTTTGATCCATCAATTAGTGGATTACCTTCCAAGCAACATATAGGATTATTTGTGTTCATTAGCAAGCTAAAAGGGCCCACTATTTATTTCTAGAGTTCATTTGGCTGGTGTAGTGCAAATTTTTTGTAGCACCACTTCATCTTCATCAAGTGCAATTCCATTCTTATAGTGGTATTAGAGCAATGTTGGACAACATGGCAAATGGATTTCCTTCATCAATTGAAAAAATGGATAGAGGTAACTACTCAGCCTTGTCATCAAGGATGGAAGCTTATCTTCAAGGCAGAAATCTGTATAGTTATATAGTTGGAGATGAAGTTATGCCAAGTTTCAGGAACAAAGGTCAAACTACACAAGAAGAGCAAGAAAGATTGAGTGCATGGTGCTCCAAGGATGCACTTTCAAGGACTTATCTCCTCAACTCTATCTCAGATTTTTTTTTCCTCATATTAGAAGTTGTAAAACATCTCAAGAAGTGTGGAATGCACTCGAGGCATTCTTCTCATCAAGCATAAAGGCCAAAAAGGACCAACTATGGTTCAAGTTCACAACCCTCAAGAAATCTTCCAAGAAAAATGTGACTGATTTTGTCAAAAAGATCAAAAATATTGCTCATCAGCTAGGAAGCATTGGAGAAGTGATAGATGAAGAACAAATTGTTAGGCAAGCCATCAATGGTGTGAAGGGAGATAACAAGTGGGAAGCCTTTACAACAGCAATGGACCTATACATGGATATGCATGTACCAGATTTCAATACACTTATGGGACAACTACTTACTCAAGAGGCCAAGCTCATGAAGGATGGAGAAGGTTCCAAAGGTAATCAATCTTCTGCTTTATATACTGATAAAAGTAAAGCCAAACATAACAAAGGAAGAGAAAAGAAAGTACACACCAAGCTAACTATGCAGGTAGAGGAAGACATGGTAGAGGTAGAGGCAGAGGAAGCACGTACACACCAAGCTAACTATGCAGGTAGAGGAAGATATGGTAGAGGTAAAGCCAAAGCTAAAAAAGGAAGCACATACACATGAAGCTAACTATGCAAGTAGAGGAAGACATGGTAGATGTAGAGACAGAGGAGAAAGACAAGTCATGGGGAGATCCCAAGACTCTAATCCTTATTCTATCTGTGGATTACTAATCACATAACTAAGAATTGATTTAGGAACTCCAAGGATAAAAGAGGTAGAGGCTACAACATGGGAGGTTATTTCTATTCAAGAGGAAGATTCAAAAATTTCCATGGCAACCAAAACAATTCAACCTACCAAGGAGGATAGAAAGGGAGAAGATATTACAACAATTACACAGAAGACTCAAATCAATAAGATTCTCTACTTCTCATGAATATGATAGTGTCACAAGGTAAATCTGATGAGCATGTTTTCTACATAGATGTAGGTTGCTCAAATCATGTGGCAAGAAATGTGGCTCTTCTATCAGATTTAGAAGATCCAAGGAACAAGCATGAAGGGCAAATAGGTGATGATACAAGGCATCTGGTGGAGAAGATAGGAAATGTAAAACCACTTGATGGAAACATCAACCTACTTAGCAAGATACTCTATGTCCCTACCATCACAAAGAATTTGATAAGTGTAGAACAGATTGTGGAGAAAGGCCTACAAGTTAGGTTCACAAAAGAAGGAGCATTTGTTGAAGATCCAAATCAACGATTCAGGAGAATTGCAAAGGGAGAAAAGATAGGTAGATTGTTCACATTTGAATTAAAAGACATCAAGAACGTTGCACTCTTTAATTATGGTAGTTAAACACTCACAAAATTTGAAGTATGGCACAAGTGTGTATGCATATGCATATGCATGTGTGTATGCATACACACATGCATATGCATGTGTGTATGCATATGCATGTGTGTATGCATATGCATGTATGTGCGTATGCATGTGTATGCATATGCATGTGTATGCATATGCATGTGTATTCATATGCATGTGTATGCATATGTATGTGTATGCATATGCATGTGTATGCATATGCATGTGTATGCATATGCATGTGTATGCATATGCATGTGTATGTATATGCATGTGTATGCATATGCATGTGTGTATGCATGTACACATGCATATGCATGTGTGCACATATGCATGTATGTATGTATGCATATGCATGTGTGTATGCATATGCATGTGTGTATGCATACACACATGCATATGCATGTGTGCATGCATATACATGTGTGTATGTGTGTATGCGTATGCATGTGTGTATGCATGTGTGTATGCATGTGTATGCATATGCATGTGTGTATACATATGCATGTGTGTATACATATGCATATGTGTATGCATATGCATGTGTGTATGCATATGCATGTGTGTATGCATATGCATGTTTGTATGCACATGCATGTCTGTATGCAAATGCATGTGTGTATGCATGTGTATGTATGTATGCATGTGTGTATGCATATGCATGTGTGTATACATATGCATGTGTGTATGCATACACACATGCATATGTATGTGTGTATGCATACACACATGCATATGCATGTGTGTATGCATACACACATGCATATGCATGTGTGTATGCATATGCATATGTATGCATATGCATATGTATGCATATGCATGTGTGTATGCATATACACACATGCATATGCATGTGTGGTTGTTTGAATAAACACCGAAAAAAAGAAGCGGATAGGGATACACTTTGATTGACTCGATGTGATTGTCTTGATGCCAATATCTCAGCTAATAGAAGATTCATGTTGTATCAATACAATACAACTTCCTAAAGATGATCTATGGATATATGAAGATGTATTGTATTAATACACCACGAACCTTTTATTAGATGATATATATTGTCAGGGATGCTATTGATCTTCACTTATTGATACCTTTTCTACCCTTGAGCTATAAAAAAAACATATGCATACATACTAACATGCATTATAAAAAAAACATAAAATCATGTCACGAATAATGCAACCTAGTGTGTATGTATATGCATTTGTGTATGCATATGCATGTGTGTATGCATGTATGTATGTATGCATATGCATGTGTGTATGCATGTATGTGTGTATGCATGTGCATGTGTGTATGCATATGCATGTGTATGTATATGTATGTGTGTATGCATATGCATGTATGTGTATATGCATATGCATGTGTGTATGCATTCGCATGTGTGTATGCATTCGCATGTGTGTATGCATATGCATTTGTGTATGTGTGTATGTATGCCTATGCATTTATGTAGGTATATGCATTTGTATATGCATATGCATTGTGTATGTGTGTATGCATATGCATGTGTATGTATATGCATTTGTGTATGCATATGCATTTGTGTATGCATGTATGTGTGTATGCATGTATGTGCGTATGCATATGCATTTGTGGATGCATGTGTATGCATATGCATGTGTATGCATATGCATTTGTATGCATGTGCATTTGTATGCGTGTGCATTTGTATGCATATGCATTTGTATGCATATGAATTTGTATGCATATGCATTTGTATGCATATGCATTTATGTATGCATGTATGTGTGTATGCATATGCATTTGTGTATGTGTGTATGCATATGCATTTATGTATGTATATGCATTTTTGTATGCATATGCATTATGTATGGGTGTCTGCATATGCATGTGTATGTATATGCATTTGTGTATACCTGTATGTGTGTATGCATGTATGTGTCTATGCATATGCATTTATGTATGCATGTGTGGTGTATGCATATGCATGTGTGTATGCATATGCATGTGTGTATGCATATGCATGTGTGTATGCATATGCATTTGTGTATGTGTGTATGCATATGCATTTATGTATGTATATGCATTTGTGTATGCATATGCATTGTGTATGTGTGTATGCATATGCATGTGTATGTATATGCATATGCATGTGTGTATGTGTATACATTTGTGCATGTGTATACATTTGTGTATGTGTATGTGTGTATTTGTGTATGCATATGCATGTGTGTATATGCATATGCATGTGTGGATTTGTATATGCATATGCATGTGTGTATGCATATGCATGTGTGTATGCATATGCATGTGTGTATGCATATGCATGTGTGTATGCATATGCATGTGTGTATGCATATGCATGTGTGTATGCATATGCATTTGTGTATGCATATGCATTTGTGTATGCATATGCATGTGTGTATGCATATGCATGTGTGTGTATATATATGTGAGTTTGTATGTATATGTATATGTGTCTCTCTCTCTATCTCACTCTCTCTCTAGGTCAATCAAAAACAAAACAGTCACTTACATCGATGTAATTGTTTGAATCATTGTCATCAAAATCCACTTAAAGTTGTCCTTCGTCGAATTTCTGAAGACTTGATCCCAAAATCTCTTGCAAAACTAAAGAGAGAAGATATTAGAAAAGGAAAAACATAAAGAAAGGAAACAGAGTTCTACAATATGTGCGATATACTTACCAAAACTTTAGACCTAGAAAAATAGAGGTGTGCTTAGAGAGAGAGAAAGGGAGGGAGAGAGAGAGAGAGAAAGAGAGAGAGAAGAGTGACAAATAGAGATATGGTGCTCGTCCATGCAAACTTGACAGTAGCAGATCTAGTTTCAAAACGTGATGAATGTTGAATTTTTTCTCTCGGGCCCGGTTAAAACACGACATTGGTATGAGCATCGGTATAAGTGTCAGTAGTTCCCAGTAATTTACCGACATTTATACAAACGTTCATACCGACGCTCATACTGACGCACATGTATCGACACATACATTGCCTAGTCGGTTTGCCAAAGTTTTTCGACGGTCATACCGATGCCAACTAGTGATCGTCGGTATGCAGAACGTCGGTATGCCCTTCATATGTTGTACTCAATTTTGGGCAGAGAGGAAACCATTTTAGATTTCTACAGGTGTAGCAAACTAGCGAAATTCAGATGACCAAAGCATGTATGCCAAAGCTTTACATCTGACATAGCCTTAGAATCATGTATTGTACATGCTGAATCATTCACACATCTTTCATAGTCTATGAGCTTATACAGCCCACGACATAAAATGCGACAAGAAATAATCACGTTACCATTTGACGAATCATGAACTGTACACTTGTCATCAACAAATTTCACAACCAAGACAATCTTGGCCAAAGTTGAAACTGATAACAGATTCTTCTTGATCCCTGACACAAATAAAGCAACTAACAAAGTGAAAGAACTACTATCACTACTAGTCAGAATGATCTTACCAACTCCCATGATAGGATAAGAGGAGTTGTTGGCACATGTGATAGTATTCCCTGTAGGGGCAGGCTCGCGTGAAGAGAAGAAACTGTGCTGCAAGGTAATATGTTTCGTCTCCCTACTATCAAAGTACCAAACGTCTGAGTCTACTATAGACATGCATTGCTCATGAGAAGATGGGTCAAAACTGCAAATAGTAGTAAATGCCCATTCTTCTTCCTGCACAAGATTAGAAGACTCAGTTTTTTGTGTAGAGACCTCTACAAGAACCATTCCGACCTCTTTCTTCTTTGCCTCTTTAGCAGCCTGTTTTGGACAACTCTTGATGGCATGATCATATTTGCTTTACAATATTTGCGAAACAATTTCTGCTTTTCTGATTTCTTCTCATCTTTGTCTTCCTTCTTCAAATGTGCATTATTTGCAGATTTCTGCTTACTAGTAGAAGAGCTCCATTTACCTTTGCCCTTCTGACTAACTAGGAAAGCTTGATCTGCAACACGCATAATAGACCTCTTCTGCCTAGAGGAGTCTTCCTACAATAGAATGGAGACTAACTCCTCAAATGAAAAGGCATTTAGATTGCTTTTCATCATCAAACGAAGAGTTGAAGCAAAACTATGATATGAGTCAAGAAGACCATTTAGAATGTTATGCGCAAGTGAGCTATCTGGTATAACTTCATCAACAAAAACCAACTGTTCTTTCAAATCCTTGATCTTTATGAGAAAATTGTCCATAGAATCAGCTTCATTCATGTGCTCACTCTCCAATTGATTTCGGAGGTAAGCAACATGAGATTCATTCCTAGCTTGGTACAATGTGGTAAGTGTATCCTAAGCATCCTTAGCTATTCTGCAGGAGTGAGTGTGAGGAATAATGGCATGTTTGACAGACAAAGCTATCAATACATGTGCCTGAGCATCTCTGCTATCCGAATGAATTTTCTTTGTAGTAGGTGCAATAGAAATAACAACACGAACAAGAATATGTAGAATATCATCATCTTTGACACCATCTCCATTAGCTCCAACATCTGTACTTGTAGTACCTATATTCACAGGTGTAATAGGATATCTTTCAACACCCTCCACAATATTGCATAGTCCTTTTGTGACCAATATATGATGCATCATATGAGCCGAGAATAGGAAGTTGGCACCATCCAACTTATCCTCAACAACCAACATACGGAATACATCACTGCATTTAGCCATGGCCGGTGACTAAAATACCTTGATGTAGAAAATTGATTGTATCTTAAAAAGTTGAACAAAACTATAGAGACAAAGTCTGCTAGACCTGTAGCAGACTTTGAGATGCTTATATTGCCGAACAAAAACTAGTATATACCTTTGGCACAAAAATACGAAATAGCCTCCACAAGCAGTAGGATAGTGCATTTGAAGGCCAAAACAAGATCAGATCACGGTTTTAGCGCCATAGAGCGAAGCAGTTTTGATCTCTGAAACAATCTGAGTATGCTTACCGAATTTCGTGCGATTTTGAGACTACAACCGGAGAGGTGTAGACAACACCCTGGATGCAACAGCAACCTGCTCTAATTCCAATTGTTGGAGTTAGATGTGTGCAAAAGCACATGAAAAACACGAGGAAGAAGCTTCTTGGAGCACAACACACAATGCTGAATGAATTACCACTAGAATGTACAAAGATAAGTAGCCCATTAGTGCAATAGGCGTACATACAAGCTGGGGAAAAAAACCTCCTAAAGAGGGAAAAAAGTGTCCTGGCGGTCCTACTGATCCACTCCTTTATTGATGATGCTACTCACCATACATGGGTGTAGCCTCATTCAGAACTTGGTACAATGTGGTAAGTGTATCCCAAGAATCCTTAGCTATTCTACAAGAGCTATCAATGCATGTCCTTGAGCATCTCTGCCATCCTAGTAAATTTTCTCTACATTAGGCGCAACAAAAACAGTAGCACGAATAAGAATCTATAAAATATCATCATCTTTGATACCATCTCCATCACCTTCAGTGCCTGTATTTGTAGTACTTGTATTCGTAGGTGTAATAAGATGTCTTTCAACACCTTGCATAATATTCCACAATCCTTTTGCAACCAATACATGATGCATCATATACGCCCATAATGGGTAGTTCGTACCACCCAATTTATCCTCAACAGTCAACATACAAAATACATCACTGCTTTCAGTCATGGCCATTGACTAAAATACCTTGATGCAGAAAAATGATTGTATCTAAAAACATTGAATAGAACTACCGAAACAAGTTCTGCTCCACCTGCACCAAACTTGGAGAGGCTTATACTGGCGAAGCTGGTACATATCTTTGGCATAAAAAGACAAAAAATCTTGCATAGGCACTACGATAGTGCGTTCGAAAACACCCCGAGTATGCTTACCAAATCTTGTGCAATTCTGAAATTGCAATCGGAGAGGTGCCAATGATTCCCTAGATGAAGCGAGGACCTTCTCTGATACCAACTGTTCGAGTTAGACGTCTATGAAAGCACACAAACAACACAAGGAAGAAGAAGAAGCTTGGACCACAACACACAATACTAAATGTATTACCACTAGAATGTACAAAGATAAGTAGCCTGTGAGGGAAATAGGCGTATGTACAAGCCAGGGGAAAAAAACCTCCTAAAGAGGGAAAAGGTGCCCCAGAGGTCCTAGTGTGTTCACACACATCACTAACTAAATATATCAACAGAAACCACCAATGGTTTGTGAAATAAAATAATATTTGATGAAGCACTTCATTTGAATTCTTAGATGTGAGGATCTTGAACCATTGGATCATTTTAAATCAATGGCTAATATTCAAATTTGTGCAAAGTTAGAGAGAGAAGCATCTCACTTTTTGTGGGATTGGGGCTCAGCTTCTCGTGACACTCTACAATAACTTGAGCTTTCCAATCTTGAAGCATCCAAGAATAGAGCACAAATGGGGCTGAGCTACCTTCATAGATGGACATAGACCATTAGACATGCCCCCTCATCCGATGCCTGGAGATAAAAGGTGCCTTTGGATTCTAAGCAAGAATTGTGAGCCATGGGATCAAGGATACATATAAAGGCCTACAATACAAGTGCCCAAAATTCATTGAATTGAAAGTCCTCCATCCGATGAAAGGCTTGATCCAATGGTACAATCTGATTCACGCAAGGTGTAATCATTGCTCTCATCCTAGCCACTTGTTTTCTAGCAAATCTAAGGGTTTATAATTAAAGATGCCTTGACTTTTTTCATTTCACCCTAGCCATTGGATCTTTCAAGAAATCAAGGGCTCCAAATGATTTTCAAGATGTTCAAAACCATTCTCAAGAGAAAACCCACCATTTCTAGGTGGTTTCTTCATATTTGACCACACGAAAACAAGGGAAGCCTATGCCTATTCTATGTGATTAAGGGAGTAGATTGTGGCCATCGCCCTCTTCTCATTGGTCTACCTCTAATCACTTCTTAATCTAAAAGGCCCATGCAAGGTTCATTTGTTCCCTTAATGGCATTACAGCTGTACATAATAAGAGTTTCATAGCAACATATGAAAAAGTATGGGAAAGGTATTGGTGGCGGAGGATGTAAGAAAATGTGAAGGATTTTGTGAGAACATGTGCCACATGTGAGTTACATTCCTTGGTCTAAGATAGAGATTCCATACATCCAACTTATCCACCTTGTATTCATTACAAATGGGTAGTAGACCTTGTGACTATGTCTAAAAGCAGTGATGGCATAAGATATATAGTACCTGCAAATGAAGAGTTGACAAATCACATGGAAGGTCATGCACTTCGGTCTAAGACTACTTATAATGTATGTCTATTCCTTTTAGAAGAAGTTATATCAAGATTTGGATATGTGGAGAAAGTAGTAGTAGATTCGAGGAGAGTTAGATGCTAGAGAAGTAAGAGAATTCTTTGATCACTATGGAACTTGCTTCTCTCTAATGGTGGCTTATGATCCAGAAGCAAATGGAAAGATTGAAGGAAGTCATCCTTCCATGGTGAAGGGGATCTCGAAGGCATGTGATGGAGATATCGGGCTATGGCCAAGATATCTACCATTTGCCTTATGGGCCGATTGGATGACATATACGAGATCAACAAGATTTATGATAGCTAAGCTCATGTATTGCCAAAAATTGATTTTTCTTATTCATACTCAGATAATAAACTGGACAACCTTAGATTTGAAACATAGTTTATGAGGAGAAGACTTATTAGCTTAAGGAATTCAACAATTAAAACAAGGGAATGAGAATATAAAATATTCCTTTGTTGGTAGTCCTCTAGTTTTGAATGAGGGCAATTCCTCATCTCCTGAGATGTATCCATAAAGACTCCTTCCTTGTAGGTATGTCTTCATCCTTAGAGACCATGCCTGATAGTTGTTCCTATCGAATTTATCAATAAATGAAGGAAAACCATCTCCCATTGTACCTTATCTTTGCTCTGATACCACTATTGGGAATGATGGATGGATACTTCAAGATGATGAGTAGGTACTACCAAATCCTGCTTTGTACCAGCCGTTTCATGCTTCAGAGTTGATAATTAAACCTTCTTAGCTTTCCAATGACACCATAAAAGAGCCTATGTACTTTGGAAATGATGTATGAAATGATTGAATCAAAACAGACAACTTTGAACTTCAAGTCTTCAAGAAAACCTTCTATTTTTTACTATACACCTGCTGAATCTTTTGCTCACTATGACCGCCACAGTAGGAATTGGAAAACTTCCTTTTAGGGTTATCTAATTAGCTTGTTAAGCTAATGATTTCAAGTGAAAGCACTTAAAAAGATTAACTATGCTCAGAGAAATTAATTTAGCAAGTAAACCTTTACCCCCGATTTTTTAGGATTGTTGCAGACTTCAACAAGTGATCACCTCGATGCACTTCTCTCTCAAATGGCTGGATAGAAATCCTTCAAATTTTTATAGAATGTAGACGACTTTGAGCTGGTTCTATTAAGCTATAGATCTTTGAATTTGGTGGAGAAATGAGTGAGATATGAGCTGCACAACTTGACTGACTGATAGAGACTATGATAGAGAACTCAGAAATGAACAATGTAAATGTAATGTATTAATGAACAATGTTGTACAATGCCATAGGCATGAAGATCATTGCCTTATGGTGTAGAAAGGTGTGGGCTAGAGTGTAGGCCTCACACACACTCAGAGATGAACATGAGGAGCTCGGAAAGTGACATGCACCCGTGACATTTTTAGTGGATCTTTTATAGAGGTTGAGTCCAAAGTTTGAATTTGAATTCAATCTTTGGCTCTCTATAACCATGCTCCTAGATCCTAGGAGATATTCTCTCTAATTGATTGATGCTTTACAACTAATAAATTCCACGACTCCCTTGTGTAGGTGGTTACACATATTCTCTCAAATCGATGAAGATTTAACTTTTACAAAGAGGTAAAGAGATAAGAATCCTCTAGCTATGGTTCACATGGAACCTCATTTCTTTGTAACCTTCAAGCCAAAAAGTGTAGGCTTTTAAATTGGACCAACATTGACGACTTCAGATGGTAATATTAATCTATTAAGAAAGGTATTGTATGTGCCAACCATAAACAAAAACCTCATGGTCTAGGTCAGATTGTTGAAAAAGGGTTGCAAGTTAGATTCACAAAGAATGGAGAATTTTTTGAGGATCCACATTAGAGATTCAAGAGGATAGCAAGGGAAAAAAGGTTACGTAGACTATTTACTTTTGAGCTCCAAGATAGTAGGAACATTGCATTGTTCAATTATGGTAGTTAAACCTTATCAAAATTGGAAATCTTGCACAAGAGGTTAGCTTGTATAGGTGAAAGGGCTCTGAAACAATTTAGTAGAGATCAAAGTGTGCTTGATCTACCAAACATCTCCAAACAACCCATGATTTAAACATGTAGTGCTTGCCAATTTGGCGAGCCTCACAAGCGACCATTCACAAAGAAGGGATACATTCATGGAGACCTATTAGATATAGTCCAAACACGTGTATGGGGGCCAAACAAGGAGCATTTAGTCTCTAGATTGAGGTAATATGTGTAATTCATGGATGATTATAGCAAATGGAGAATACTATATTTTATGAATCATAAAGATGGTGTTCTCTTGTTTCAAGAAATATCTATTACTTGTAGAAAATGAAACAGCTAATACTTTGAAGAGGCTAAGTTGAGATGAAGGGGGAGAAAATTTCTCTTATGACTTTGATTCTTATCTCCAAGAGAGAGGAATCAAAAGAGATATTACAGCTAGGTATACTCTAGAATAAAAAGAAGTGGCATATAGAAGAAATAGAACCATAGTGGAGGCTACAAGATAAATACTGAATGAGAAGAAGTTCCTCAATTACCTATGGGAAGAGGTTGTATCTATAGCCACCTATCTGATCAATAGACTCCCATCAAAAGCATTAGATGGGATGACACCATATGAAGCATGGAATGGAACAAGACCTAGCCTTGATCCTTTCAAGATCTTTCGGGGCATAGCATATGCACACGTACCTTCACAAATCAAAGGCAAATTGGATCCAATGGAAGAGAAATGCATATTCATTGGCTATGAACTTAATTAGAAAGGTTATAGGCTATATAATCCAAGCAATAAAGGTTTCAATGTAAGTAGATATGTTGTTTTTTATGAAAACAAATCTTTATTTAAGGATGATTTTAGGAAAATCAAACTTCCTTATGAGCTAGAGGAAGATTTTCCAACATTTGCAAAGAGGAATGAGCATACACATGAAGAATCATGTGATTCTAAAGAAGTCCAGAAGACCAAGAATGAAAATGAACTCTTGGAACTCCAAATGCAAAGCCAAAGTGTAGGAATTGAGAGATGTGTCAGAATCATCTCAACAAACTATAAGGAGGTCTACTAGAGAGAAAAGGAAGCTAGAAAGGTATGGTTATGACACTTTTTTTAAATTCTATTTACATAGCTCAGGATACAAAGTGATAAAAAGCATCTACATATGAAGAGGCCAAGAAGAAGTTAGAATGGAGAGATGCTATAGAAGAAGAGATAGAAGCTCTACAACAAAATCAAACTTGGGAATTGGTTCCCAAGAAACCATCCATGAAGGTCATTGGTTCAAGGTGGATTTACAAAAAGAATTCTGATGGCTCAATTAATAGGTACAGATCAAGCCTTGTAGCCAAAGGGTTTGCACAAACCCAAGGCATTGACTATGAAAAGAGGTTCTCATATGTGGCAAAAATGCCCACAATTAGAGTACTTATGAGTATAAAACCTTCCACAAATTGGCATATCTATCAAATGGATGCTAAAAATGCTTCTCTAAATGTTTTAATTTTAGAGGAGGTGTACATGGCTCAACCTCCTATTTTTGAAGAAAAATTATATCTTGAATATGTATGCAAGTTAAGGAAAGCCTTGCATGGCTTGAAGCAGGCTCCTACCGCTTTGAATCATACACTTCTTACTTACTTACAGGATAAAGGTCTTATGGTAAGCAAGGCAGATTCTTCCCTCTTTATCAAGAGGAACCACTTAGAGCACATATACTTCTATGTATATGTGGATGATATAATCAGTACAAGAAGTGATGTAGATGGAACCAAAATCATGAAGGCTCAAATGAAGGAAGAGTTCAAGATCAATGATCTTGGCCTTCTCACATACTTCCTAGGTTTGGAAGTGGTATATACGGAGAAAGGTATGTTCCTAACTCAGAGAAATTACATTGGAGATATGCTTACAAAATTCAAGATGGAAAATACAAAGGTTCTAGGTACACCCATGGATGGAAATCTGAAGCTAAGTGCTCATGAAGGTGAGTTAATTGAAGGTGTTACTAGCTATCAAAGGTTAGTTGGAAGCTTGAATTATGCTA
Organism: Ceratopteris richardii; assembly: GCA_020310875.1. NCBI lineage: Eukaryota > Viridiplantae > Streptophyta > Polypodiopsida > Polypodiales > Pteridaceae > Ceratopteris > Ceratopteris richardii. The sequence goes on from CM035416.1 coordinate 7,154,413, forward strand.
CTCTAACTAGAGTAGATTTGTGATTGGATTTAGTCTGCTAAGTCAATTCATGCACACCCCAAGGAAGCCTCACATGGAAGAAGCCAAGACAATCCCAAATTATTTGAAGGGTACAATTAATGAAGGATTATACTATCCATATACATCTGATTTAGATGTTAAGCTCTTCTCTGATGTAGATTGGGCAGGCTCTAAAGATGATAGGAGAAGCAGATCAAGTTACCTTACTTTTGGAGGTACCAAATTAATCTCATGGTCTTTCAAGAATTAAAGTATGGTTGCTCTCTCATCAACAAAAGCTTAATATAGAGGACTTGCAAATCCTACACAAGAAGCTAGATGGATTAAGACCCTACATTCGAATTTAGGGTTGAATACTTATTCTCCACACATATTTTGAGACAACATTAGTTCATTACATCTTGCTGCTAACCCTATCTATCATGCCAAGGATAAACATATAGAGGTTCATTACCATTATGTCAGAGAAAAGATCATGAGTAAGGAGACACAACTCTCATATGTATCTACACAATACGTGTAGATATGATGACATAGGCATTGGATGTAAGCAAAGTAAACAGGTTTAAATCAAAGATTGGACAATAGGAAATCATGAAGGACTGAAGAATCAAGAATCTTTGGCTTGAGGGAGAGTTGTTGGTACATTTAGCAAGCCTAAGTGCATTGCTAAAGTCATGGGACTACACATCCATTTTATATCTTCACAAGAAGGAACTTCCTGTGAATTTATGCTAGTCATTCTTAGCATAGTTACTTTGGATAAATGTAGCAGCAAAAGAAATAAGTAAACTCGTGAAGTTAGGGAGCTAATCCCACGACTCATGTGGTAGGAAGATTAAATCCAAATCATCCCTAAAGTGTAGGATCACTTTTAGGTGAGGGAAAATTCAAACTCAAACTCAAATTATAAGTATAAAAAGACATGCTTTTATTCATGGGCTAAGTAAGACATTCTAAGAGACTTTGGGCTATGTTAGTGAGCTCAGTTCATGCATGAGTTTTCTACTACACTTCCATTGTATCATATGTTCATTAACATATACATTTTTATTCATTTCTTCAACTACATTTCTATCTACTGTTCTTTATAACATCTTCATCATTAGAGTGACTTTGTGGAATCAATTGCTCTACATGTAATCTATAATTTTCTGTGGTTTAACTTGGATTAGTAAGAGTAAAGTGTCTACTACTCGCGTATCAATTTCCATTGCATTTGGTTTAGTGGATCTCGAGACATGAATCATAGAAGGTGACTGTGTCTGCACATCTTCTAGATCTTAAAATGTTGGGATGACCCCCCTGACTTGTTAGATTCATTTCACAGTGTATGTTGTGGCTAGTCTAATGAAATAACTTTCTTTACTTGTCTACACACTCCAATTAGATGTGTGCAAAAGCTCAATTCATACCAAGTTGTCAGATGTGAGCAAATCACTGAGCACTTTTATTCCCAAATAGAAGGTTTCTTCCAAATCCCAATACATGCAAGTTATCTAATTTGATGGAAACTTGTGGGAATGATGGTCCAAAGCACTTGGTGATTCCAGATGCATTAATGTAAAGCTAAAGGATTCTTTTAAGCATCCCTAGATTTAACATGGTAGGTATAGAGCATGTTTTGTGCAACACTAGCTCATCTTTGGAGCATACTTATCCATCTCCTCACACCCAAGAACTAGATCAAATGTATACAATAGATGCGTGATTCAATAATCGACTAATGCATCAAAAATGATGGTGACAAGATTAATTATGAAAATCAAAATACAAAGGTGAATCACTATCCAAGTGATCGTGGATGATACAACTCTAATAATGAGATACTCCACTACAGTGCAGATGTGAAATGGAAATGCTTGAACTAAATCGGCCTTCTTAGCTACAATGCAAAAGAGGACCTTCTCCTCAATCACTTTGAAATCTTTACTTCAAATACTTCGAGTATTTATCTCAAAAAATTCATGGGAAGAAAACTTTAACATTTTTGAAACTCATAAAAAATAAAGCTCTTTAGAGAAAATCTATCTCTTTTTACCATTGTTTCCTTAATTTTATTTTTGAATTTATTTCTTTTTTTCATTCCTTTTTTCTATTTTATTTTTATTTTTCTTATTTTCTTTTTATGTTAACTACTTTTTTACAATTAGTTCTATATTTACATTAATTCCTGGAGAGGTTTTTATTTTAATTATTAACCTTCCTTTAGTGTTTTATAGTACAACAAGTCTCCCAACACTATATATATATATATATATATATATATATATATGTGTGTGTGTGTGTATATATATATATATATATATATATATATATATATATATATATATATATATATATATATATATATATATATATATATATAGTGTGTGTGTGTGTGTGTGTGTGTGTGTGTATGTATGTATATATGATCAATCAAAACACACAAAAAAACCCAGTGCACATTCTCTCTCTCTCTATCCATAGTCTTTTTTTTGTCGATCAAACTAAACCTCAACTTCTCTCACCACGTGATCTACAGGTCCACTTTGCTTCCTAGGAATTAAATCTATAATATGATCAAGAGATCCTCTAGAAGTGGTAGTTTAGAAGGAAAATCAGCCATAAAACAATCCTTATAGGAATCCATAAATGATTTATGTGCATTAGGAAGTGTATGTGTATAATAAACTATGTTATTCACAACAACAATATATGAATTATAGCCTTTCCTAAATGCACACTTTACTTGAGTATGAATAATTAATGGAAATGGTTGAAATTCATGCATTGCAGACAAACAAATATCTTGATTGTTAAACGTACCAATTTTCATAATTTTTAGACTTCGTTTGAGCCCCCAAATAGGCCCTAGAACCTAAAGTTTAACTAGGTTGGACACTAGGTCTGGACAGGGCCAAAAGCTAGTCAAAAACTATAAATAGAGCTAGAGAGCTCATTTTTTAGGGTAGCTTGTAATAGATTTGAACTTGTATGAGCACTTTTGAAGTAATCTAAAGAACTCCATTGCTTCTCTCTTTGTCTTACCTTGTGTGCATGTGTGTGTGTATGTGTGTGCATGTTAGTGTGCTTCTCACTCACGCACTTGTGCCATCACTTGTTCGAAGTCTTCATACCATCCTCACGTCTTCTCGGATTGACATTAAAGGAGGTGCTACTCATCACTGAGCTACACCAAATTTTGGCGCCGTTGTCGGGGATTGAGCTTTACATCAATTACCTCAAAACTCTCCAAGTTCAAGACTAATGTATACTTCCTTCTTCAATTTTTGAACTTCTATGCTTCTTCAATAGTCTCCCTGAAGATTCAACTTCGTTACCTGAAAATGTCATAGATTTAGATCCCCCAAATCACATAAGAATATTTATATGATTCTTGCAAATCCATAAGGTACAATAAACCTTTGAATAGACTAATTAAAACTTTGATTAATCACTAAGATCAAAAGTATGTCTAAAACTAATGTTTAAACATGGTCACTTTGACATAGGTGACTCCAACCTTTGATTTGTCTCAGACTAAAACTTGTTTTGCAAAATGCTTTTGAATATATCTTCCTTATCTCTCAACTTAGATTTCTAGTTCTTAAAGATAAAAAACTTTACACGCATCACTAAGACTAAGAAAAATAGTAATCAATGAGATGTGCCATTTTTGAGTCTACACTTCAGAGAGTTGACATATGAATGTTCCTATGAACCATACACACACTAGGAAAGTAATTGGGACAGGAAACTTTAACCATAGCTTGGTTTACTATTGAATTAGATCTATGTACAAGGATTTCTGATCCATATGATCATCTTGAGAGAAATCTAAATTAGATTAAGCTCTAATCCTATAGATTTCTATCAACACTTCCAATTCTTCTATAATAATGAACTCTTTTAATTTCTATAGTCATAATTGATATAAATGGTTACAAATTTGTAAGTGGATCATGAACAATACATTATTATTCACTTGATTTATTTTTAATCCAACTATAATACACTAATTCGGATCCTCCTGAAGTGAATATATGCTCGATCATGTCTCATGCTTTCTATCCATTGCTTCCTTCATTCTTCTTGATCTTTATCTGCATCAACCTTCACTTTTAAATAGTACATACTCTTGCTTGAATTTGTTAACCTTCATAAGCACCAATTTGTCATTGGTTTGCACCAACATCTGTGAAACAAACAAAGACACACGGATGAGCAACATATCTTGCAACCATGCCAAGCCTCATATGGAGTGATACACTTCAATGATTTGGCGGGACACCTATTAAGTACATATGTTGCACACATAACAGCCTCAAGCTATAAGCTATGTGGTAAAGCGTGACTTTTGACCATATACCTCGCCATCTCCATGCATGACATGTTCTTCCTTTTAGCAACTCCATTGTGTTGAGGTGTATAAAACATTATACATTGATGTTTTATCCACTCGGGGATAGTGTGAAAATTATTTCAAAATTATTGCTTTGTTTTTCTGATCAAGATGTGATGGTTAGATCATAGGAATATTAATAAAGTTGAAAATTTGTTCAAATATTTGATTGATCTGATTGAGTGTGTGATGAGAAGTTCTCATTTGTACTTTTAAAGAGTATTTGACCTAGATTAGCCTTAGAAACTTGTATATTTCCTTGTATAAAGTGTGTTAACCCTAAAAACATTGTTGTATTTTGACAAAAACCCATTAAAATTGCCATGAGTATATTCAAAAGGAAATAAAAAACCCATGTATATTATAGCCTTTGGAAAACATGCAAAAATTCACCTTTAGAAACCTCAAAACTCTAGAAATTAAGACTTGAAAACCTAGCTTTTAGCCCTTGAAAACTAACTTTTAGCCCTTGGAAGCTAACATTTACCCTCAGAAACCCATGGATTTAACATTTTATGTGTGTATTTAACCAATGACTATGTGTTGGTGGCTTTTTCCATCAAGAAACCCTGAAAAGGTTGCCTAAAATACCCTTGGATTGGACCCTTAAAGCCTTGTAAAACCAAAACCTTTGTATATATTAATGTGTAAATAAAATGAGTGAAACCTTAATCACATTAAAAAGGAAAAAGAAAAAGAAGTGATTTAAAATAGAAAAATAAAAACAAAACGTAAAATAAAAGTAGAAATGAGAAATTGGATTTTCCAAAATTAGAAAAAACAAAAAGAGGGTAATCTAAAAATAGAAAGGAAAAAGCTAGAAGGATCTAAAGTTCTAGAAAAACAACCTTGGGAAAACTATAAATAGATGCCTAGCCTCCATTATTTCCCAAGAACTTTTTCAGGTACTCTTCGTTTTTCTTTTCTCTACTCGTGATTTATGAATACTTTTGTTCTTTTTGGCTCTCAACCTCATCAACTCTCAAAATCTCCATCTCTAGCTCTGACGCCGAGAGAGAGAGAGAGAGAGAGAGAGAAACACAACGAGGTCTGATCGGTGTTGCACTCACGTGGAAAGAGAGAATCCTTCGACAAAGGTGTATAGCCCAAGCATTTTACAGCCTTTTTACAAAACTACCAGACACACAAGTGCCGAGATAATAGACCATTCTATGAAGGGATATATTACAAACAAAAAACGAGGGATAGGGAGTGATTTTGTCGATATTGAGGAACTGCTACCTGATTTTGGAGCCATCAAACAGTAGGGCTTGCATAAAATACCAGAGTAGAGGGGCCAAAATGGAGAGATACACAAATATTCTGCCACATGCCCACACATGAAATGTAGTGTCCAGTGAAACCTGATTGACAAAAGTTGGGATTTCCGGTGTTAGGCATACACAAATATTCTGCCACATGCCCTCACAATGGCTATGGAGTCTTCTTGAATTTCTAAGTAGGAAGATTCCGAAGGAGCCTTGTTGGTGCACATACAGGGAGAACTAGCGTACAAAAAATAGAGTTGTCCTTTTCTACTAGCAGTAGTATAAATAGCTCATTGATGCACCTACAATTAGAATATGGGTGTGTAAATAATGACCGATCTCATGTTATACTCTATAGAAATTGACGTCGATGCGCAGATCTTGAGTCATGATTAAGAGACATTATGTTCCCAATAAGTTCCTAAAGGATAATGAAGTCTATCATTTCTTGAGTCATGATTAAGAGACATTATGTTCCCAATAGGTTCCTAAAGGATAATGAAGTCTATCATTTCTGTGTTTGATGGGCTGAACTGGAATGTGTACATGTGTGCGGTGACTTGAAGAGGTCAAGTTTTTGTGGCATTCTATGAGGCTTGCTTCAAGGAACTTCAATCTTCAACCAAGGCGGGAGAGCAAATGAATTTATACATTTGAGGGCATTGATTGCAAGTTCTATAAAGTGGATGGGTATCTTTTTCCTCATGAACATTCAAACAAGTTTATCCAAGATATCTTATGTAAGTTGTTTAAAGCAGCTAAGATGGCTAGTTTTGATGTAAGGATGGTAAATCTAAATGGAGACCCTACATGTGGAAAAATCGGAAATGCTATTTTGTTCCCTCCAGATGGTGATTTTAATCCTTTGATGTGTATCAATGGTCTTGCAAAGGCAACAATGAAGTGAGATGGAAAAATTTATGAACAAAACCAACGGACTAAGAATTCAAATCATGAACTAACCACTGAGGATGGTATAAATGTTATAGCAGATGCTATGGTTCTTACTAGGATCTCTCCTTTGGATCACAACCTTGCAATACATGCACCTCAAGAAGCAAAGTGGACCTGTAGATCACGTGGTGAGAGAAGTTGAGGTTTAGTTTGATCGACAAAACAAAGACTATGGATAGAGAGAGAGAGAGAGAATGTGCACTCGGTTTTTTTGTGTGTTTTGATTGATCATACACACACACACACACACACACACACACACACACATATATATATATATATATATATATATATATATATATATATATATATATATATATATATATATATATATATATATATATATATATATATATATATATATATATATATAGTGTTGGGAGATTTGTTGTACTATAAAACACTAAAGGAAGGTTAATAATTAAATGTAAATATAGAACTAAATGTAAAAAGTAGTTAACATAAAAAGAAACTAAGAAAAATAAAAAGAAAATAGAAAAAAGGAATGAAAAAAAGAAATAAATTCAAAAATAAAATTAAGGAAACAATGGTAAAAAGAGATAGATTTTCTCTAAAGAGCTTTATTTTTTATGAGTTTCAAAAATGCTAAAGTTTTCTTCCCGTGAATTTTTTGAGATAAATACTCGAAGTATTTGAAGTAAAGATTTCAAAGTGATTGAGGAGAAGGTCCTTTTTTGCATTGTAGCTAAGAAGGCCGATTTAGTTCAAGCATTTACATTTCGCATCTCCACTGTAGTGGAGTATCTCATTATTAGAGTTGTATCATCCGCGATCACTTGGATAGTGATTCACCTTTGTATTTTGATTGTCATAATCAATCTTGTCACCATCATTTTTGATGCATTAGTCTATTATGGAATCACGCATCTATTGTATGCATTTGATCTAGTTCTTGGGTGTGAGGAGATGGATAAGTATGCTCCAAAGATGAGCTGGTGTTGCACAAAACATGCTCTATACCTACCATGTTAAATCTAGGGATGCTTAAAAGAATCCTTTAGCTTTACATTAATGCATCTAGAATCACCAAGTGCTTTGGACCATCATTCCCACAAGTTTCCATCAAAATAGATAACTTGCATGTATTGGGATTGTGAAGAAACCTTCTATTTGGGAATAGAAGTGCTCAGTGATTTGCTCACATCTCACAACCTGGTATGAATTGAGCTTTTGCACACATCTAATTGGAGTGTGTAGACAACTAAAGCAAGTTATTTCATTAGACTAGCCACAACATACATTGTGAAATGAATCTAACAAGTTAGGGGGGTCATCCCAACATTTTAAGATCTAGAAGATCTACAGACACAGTCGCCTTCTATGATTCATGTCTCGAGATCCACTAAGCCAAATGCAATGGAAATTGATACGCAAGTAGTACACACTTTACTCTTACTAATTCAAATGCAAGTAGTAGACACTTTACTCTTACTAATCCAATTTAAACCACAGAAAATTATAGATTACATGCAGAGCAATTGATTCCACAAAGTCACTCTAATGATGAAGATGTTATAAAGAACAATAGATAGAAATGTAGTTGAAGAAATGTATAAAAATGTATATGTTAATGAACATATGATACAATGGAAGTGTAGTAGAATACTCATGCATGAAGTGAGCTCACTAACATAGCCCAAAGTCTCTCAGAATGTCTTACTTAGCCCATGAATAAAAGCATGTCCTTTTATACTCATAATTTGAGTTTGAATTTGAATTTTCCCTTACCTAAAAGTGATCCTACACTTTAGGGATGATTGGGATTTATTCTTCCTACAACTGAGTCGTGGGATTAGCTCCCTAACTTCACGAGTTTACTTATTTCTTTTGCTTCTACATTTATCCAAAGTAAATATGCTAAGAATGACTAGCATAAATTCACATGAAGTTCCTTCTTATGAAGATATAAAATGGATGTGTAGTCCCATGACTTTAGCAATGCACTTAGGCTTGCTAAATGTACCAACAACTCTCCCTCAAGCCAAAGATTCTTGAGTCTTCAGTCCTTCATGATTTCCTATTGTCCAATCTTTGATTTAAACCTGTGTAATTTGCTTCCATCCAATGCCTATGTCATCATATCTACACATGTTGTGTAGATACATATGAGAGTTGTATCTCCTTACTCATGATCTTTTCTCTGACATAATGGTAATGAACCTCTATATGTTTATCCTTGGCATGATAGATAGGGTTAGCAGCAAGATGTAATGAACTAATGATGTCTCAAAATATGTGTGGAGAATAAGTATTCAACCCTAAATTCGAATGTAGGGTCTTAATCCATGTAGCTTCTTGTGTAGTATTTCCAAGTCCTCTATATTAAGCTTTTGTTGATGAGAGAGCAACCATACTTTAATTCTTGGAAGACCATGAGATTAATTTGGTACCTCCAAAAGTAAGGTAACTTGATGTGCTTCTCCTATCATCTTTAGAGCCTGCCCAATCTACATCAGAGAACAGCTTAACATCTAAATCAGATGTATGTGGATAGAATAATCCTTCATTAATTGTACCCTTCAAATAATTTGGGATTCTCTTGGCTTCTTCCATGTGAGGCTTCCTTGGGGTGTGCATGAATTGACTTAACAGACTAAATCCATAGCATAAATCTACTCTAGTTAGAGTAGCATAATTCAAGCTTCCAACTAACCTTTGATAGCTAGTAACACCTTCAATTAACTCACCTTCATGAGCACTTAGCTTCAGATTTCCCTCCATGGGTGTACCTAGAACCTTTGTATTTTCCATCTTGAATTCGGTAAGCATATCTCCAATGTAATTTCTTTGAGTTAGGAACATACCTTTCTCCGTATATACCACTTCCAAACCTAGGAAGTATGTGAGAAGGCCAAGATCACTGATCTTGAACTCTTCCTTCATTTGAGCCTTCATGCTTCTGGTTCCATCTACATCACTTCTTGTAATCATTATATCATCCACATATACACGGAAGTATATGTGCTCTAAGTGGTTCCTCTTGATAAAGAGGGAAGAATCTAACTTGCTTACCATAAGACCTTTATCCTGTAAGTAAGTAACAAGTGTATGATTCGAAGCGCTAGGAGCTTGCTTCAAGCCATGCAAGACTTTCCTTAACTTGCATACATATTCTGGATATAATTCGTCTTCAAAGATAGGAGGTTGAGCCATGTACACCTCCTCTAAAATTAAAACATTTAGAAAAGCATTTTTAGCATCCATTTGATAGATATGACGATTCTTGGAAGGTTTTATACTCACAAGTACTCTAATTTTGGGCATTTTTGCCACATATGAGAACCTCTTTTCATAGTCAATGCCTTGGATTTATGCAAACCCTTTGGCTACAAGGCTTGATTTGTACCTATTAATTGAGCCATCAGAATTCCTTTTTACTTTGTAAATCCACCTTGAACCAATGACCTTCATGGATGGTTTCTTGGGAACCAATTCCCAAGTTTGATTTTCTTGTAGAGCTTCTATCTCTTCTTCTGTAGCATCTCTCAATTCTGACTTCTTCTTGGCCTCTTCATATGTAGATGCTTTTTATCACTTTGTATCCTGATCTATGTAAATAGAATGACAAAAAAGTGTCATAAACATACCTTTCTAGCTTCCCTTTCTCTCTAGTAGACCTCCTTATAGTTTGTTGAGATGATTCTGAAACATCTCTCAATTCCTACACTTTGGCTTTGCATTTGGAGTTCCAAGAGTTGATTTTCATTCTTGAAGTCTTTTGGACTTCTTTAGAATCACATGATTCTTCATGTGTATGCTCATTCCTCTTTGGAAATGTTGGAAAGTCTTCCTCTAGCTCATAAGGAAGTTTGATTTTCCTAAAATCATCCTTAAATAAAGATTTGATTTCATTAAAAACAACATCTCTACTTACATTGAAACCTTTATTGCTTGGATTATATAGCCTATAACCTTTCTAATTAAGTTCATAGCCAATGAATATGCATTTCTCTTCCATTGGATCCAATTTGCCTTTGATTTGTGAAGGTACGTGTGCATATGCTATGCACCGAAAGATCTTGAAAGGATCAAGGCTAGGTCTTGTTCCATTCCATGCTTCATATGGTTTCATCCCATCTAATGCTTTTGATGGGAGTCTATTGATCAGATAGGTGGCTATAGATACAACCTCTTCCCATAGGTAATTGAGGAACTTCTTCTCATTTAGTATTGATCTTGCAGCCTCCACTATGGTTCTATTTCTTCTATATGCCACTTCTTTTTGTTCTAGAGTATACCTAGCTGTAATATCTCTTTTGATTCCTATCTCTTGGAGATAAGAATCAAAGTCATAAGAGAAATTGTCTCCCCCTTCATCTCAACTTAGACTCTTCAAAGTATTAGCTGTTTCATTTTCTACAAGTGCTAGATATTTCTTGAAACAAGAGAACACCATCTTTATGATTCATAAAATATAGTATTCTCCATTTGCTATAATCATCCATGAATTACACATAGTACCTCAATCTAGAGACTGAATGCTCCTTGTTTGGCCCCCATACACGTGTTTGGACTATCTCTAATAGGTCTCCATGAATGTATCCCTTCTTTGTGAATGGTCGCCTGTGAGACTCGCCAAATTGGCAAGCACTACATTTTTAAATCATGGGTTGTTTGGAGATGTTTAGTAGATCAAGCACACTTTGATCAAACGGGTAAAACATCTTCAGGATCAATTGGTTGTAGTTGGTGTTGTTATAACACCACAAGAGCTGGCTCAAAGATGTGTACATGTTCTTCCAGCAAAGTATGATGGATTAGTTACAGCCCGTAACACTAAAGTAAGACCAACTCCCCTTACATTTGAAGAGTTTTGTGCTATGCTTTTAAAAGAGGAGATGTAGTTGAAGAATCGGCAAAGTACAAGTGATGCTGCATTCTCAGCAAATGCAAAAGGTAAAGGCTCTTTTGATGGATCAAAGAAGACGCCAAAGAAGAAAAAGATCACAAGAAATTGCTTCTATTGTGAAAAGAAAGGCCATGCCATCAAGGATTGCAGAAAGAAGCAAGCTGATGAATGGAATGGGACTATTAAATCATTGTGGAAGAACAAAGAGTTTGCAAACAACACAAAGTTGGAACTATGGGTAGCTATTGAAGAGGTATGCTCATCTGCTCAAGCTCGTGTTGATGAACCATGGATTTTAGATAGTGGACCTTCTCGCCATATGACTAGTAAAAAGGATTGGTATAGTTTCCTAGTGCCTCTGAGGGAATCCATCAATGTAGTGGTGGGAAATGACTCCAAGTGTCTAGTGGAAGGAACTGGAACCATCTCTTTTATCACTTCTCTAGGTGTTGAGAAAAAGTTATCCAATATTCTCTACGTACCTACACTTAAAAGAAATTTGTTGTCAGTTTCTGCAACAACAGATCATGGACTCGAAGTTCACTTCAATAAGAGTGGTGCAAAAATCATGGATTCATCAGGTCATGTAGTAGGTAAAGGCATAAGACGTGATAACTTGTATGAGTTAAGTGTCTTAACTACTACAGAAGATAAAGATGTAAGCAAGTTATGGCACCAATGATTCAGGCATCTCGGATTTGCAGTTTTGAAGGAGATGCAAAGAACATGGATGGTTGCTCATTTGCCTGCATTTTCAGAGTTGCAGGAACCTTGTGAAGCTTGTATGATGGGCAAGCAACAACGAAAAGGCATTTCCAAGAGAGACCAACAATCGATCTCAAGCTCCTCTAGAGTTTGTACATGCTGATCTCTACAGTAAAATGTATACACCTGCTTTAGGAGGATCTTTCTACTTTTTGCTATTAGTCGATGATTATAGTAGAAAGATGTAGGTTTATTTCATTTGAGAGAAGGCTGATGCTTTTGAAAAATTTAAAACATTGCATAAGTATGTGGAAAATGAATCAGGATGGAAACTGAAGAAATTCAGAATAGATAGAGGAGGTGAATTCTTGTCAACAGAAGTCAATAATTACTGTAAGGAGCATGGTGTGAAAAGGAAACTTACCACAACTCATACTCAACAAAATGGCATTGTTGAGTGTAGGAACAGGACAATAGTAGAAATGACTCGTTGTATGTTAAAGGCTCAATACATGCCTCATTCATTCTGGGCAGAAGCAATCAATACAACAAACTATATACTCAATCGAAGCTACACAAAAGCACTAAAGGGGATGACTCCTCAAGAAGCATATTTTGGTAAAAAGCCTTCAGTTTTCAAAATTTTTGGTTCTTTATATTATGCACATATTCGTGATTCAACAAAATCAAAGTTGGATTCAAAAAGCAAAAAGTGTGTCTTCCTAGGATATAGTGAAGAGTCTAAAGCATACAGGTTGTGGGATCTTGAGGCAAGGAAGATTCTTGTCAACCGAGATGTGGTGTTTGATGAACAACCACACTTAGTAGAAGATAAAGGTAAATCTACTATCTCATCAAACAGAGAAATATCTCACCTTGTGCCTATCAAAATACAGGTTAAATTTGAGGAGAAGGAAACATCTGATGGAGCAATTTCCTCAATAAAAAGCCAACCAGTTGTAGCTACACAGCGTAAGCCACTACCAAAGTGGGCACAACAACTCTTTGGTTATCACAATCCACATGTAGATGTGCCAGAATCATCCTTCGATGGGTTACTGTCACTCTAGCACAATGGTGAGTACCAACGTGAGAAGATTCACCTCATAATTGTCAATCCGTGGAGACGTGAGGACTAGTATGAAGACTATGAGCAAGTGAAGACACAAGTGCGTGAGTGAGAAGCACACAAGCATGCACACACATACACACACACGCGCACACAAGGCAAGAACAAGGAGAGGAACAATGGAGTTCTTTGCATTAATCAAAAGATCTCTTACATAAGCTCAATTCACAAACAATCTAACCCCAAAAATGAGCTCTCTAGCTCTTTTTATAGTTTTTTGACTAGTTTTGGCCCTGTCCAGACCTAGTGTCCGGCCTAGTTAAAAATTAAGTTCCAGGGCTTATTTGAGGGCTCAAACGAAGTCTAAAAATTATGAAAATTGGTACGATGGTACTTCTAATACTCCTCAAGCTCGAGGACTCCTCGGCTTGCACAAAATGGAGTCTATTCTACCAAAAACGGGATTTACAATGTTTGTGTAGTGATTAAAATCACTTAAGTTGTAAATAATCCATGGGAAAAAATGATTTGGCCTTGTTGCCGTATTGTGCATGACTCCTCTGTTGCTTTGTATGCCAACACGCCCCCCTTCCTAGCGTCTGTCGCCCCTGACAGACCTTTGTTCTCTCGGGTGGTCGATATAATATTGGATGACATTGGTGGCCAGTTCATGTTCTCCTATCCTTAAGCCTCTTGCTAGATCAGCTTCCAATGCATCCCAATTTATTGCACCAGGGGTCTCTGGTTGCGGGGTGGTGTAGTACTCTGAGTACATTGCTTGTTCACAAGCAAAAAGTTGGAGCAGATGTGTTGGCTTTGGTGCGAAAATCTCCGAGTGATACTCCTAGAAACCTGATCTGAACATTTCTTCGAAGGTCTGTTTGTAGCAGGCAGGGAGGTATTTGATGCGTGCATGCCAGGCGTAAGCCACCCGAATACTGGGGGTGGTGCTCATGTCATACACCAAGTCGTAATTTCCATTGCTAAACCCCGGGAGACGTACCTGTGGTGCGGCTGCATTTCTAAAAGTCTTCAGGACTACTTGCATCATATCTAAGATTTTAAGCATCATTTGCGCTGCTACATCTTGCATGGGCTTCAAGCGCGGCATCCAGTGGCGAATGGTTCCCATCATATATGCTACCGACGGTGGTCCCTGTGGTGGCGCAATGTACGGGTAGTTCAGCCATTCCTTGCATTGCGCGTTGTTCTGTACCTTGATATTGAATGCCTTCCAAGACCTGCGGCGTGGGACTGGACCGTAGCATGGATTGTATAGGAGGTGTAAAGGCGCGTTGTTCCATGTGCGTAGCATTTCTGGATATGTCTCTAGAAGTTTCTGCCGCCAGGTGGGTTGACGAATTTTGCCTTTTTGCACCTCTGGAGGAAGGTCTTCGGGTTGAAATTGGTTCGCAAAGGTAGGAATCTGACCCGTGACTCTTTGTATTTCTGCATTATAATCAGCCAAGATAATATAATACGGCCTGTATTGGAGTTCAGATGAGAGGATCAGGCATCTCGATGACAGGTTCTTGAAGTAAGCCGATTGTAACACAGTTTCCTCTATGACCCTCATGGCCTGATTTTGCACTACTGTGCGCTCTTCGTGCGAACTCCCAATTTCCTCCACTTGACGTAGCCATGGGGGCCGTGGTGCCTCGAATGTGTCCTGAGCTTCTTCTGTTTGTTGGCCTCCTGGGAATGGTTGTGGATCGTATTCTTCGTCAAATGTTTGTTCCACAGGAATTTGCACAACTTCTTCGTCCGTGGGAGCCTCTGGAGGGGAAGGTGGTCTCTCATATTGTAGTAGGCGTGTTTGCAATTCAGTGACCTGTTTCTGGAGATCTTTTATGGCCTCTGCGTCTGTGAGAAGTGAAGCCGTGGAGGGGGTGGTTGGAGAGGCTGCTGTTGGTCCTTTTTGGTGTTCCTGCTTCAATTGTTCCAGTTCCTCCGATAGTTTATCATGTGCTTCAAGCAGCATGGCATAGTCTTCCAATATGATCTTGATATTATCGGGGGTCACTGCTTGAAACTTGGATGGGCTGATGGGTGCCCCCGGTGTGCTCTCAATAGCTGCCTCCAAGTTCTCTTGATTTTGTACTTGCAAGCGTCTATTCTCTTCCTGAGCGGCCGCAAGATGGCGTTTGAGTAGAGCCATATTTCGCTGAAGTTTTGAGTTGCGTTCCAGCTGTGTCCGTAGGTGACCTTCTACCACCTGTATCGCTTCCTGATCTGTGTTCTGTAACTGTACCTCCAATATGCCATGAGCTTCTTGGAGAGTTTGGAACTGTGTGTGGAGGCGAGCATTTTCCTCCTCTAGTGCCGCGAGGCGGTGCTGTAGTGTCTCTGAGTGCTCGTGCAGGCGTTCGTTTTGTTGCTGGAGCTGAATGTAATCTGTCCTTAAATTTGATATACAAGCCAGCATAGTGTCCAATGCATTTCCTATAGATGAGTGGGTGGTGTTTACAGTGGGAGATGCATGGGAAGGGAATTGGGGAAGGGGAACAGTGAATGATGTGTCTATGGAAGTCGTGTGTGTGAGTGAAATTGGTGGAGGGGGAATGGGAGGAGGTGAAATCGTGGGGGGAGGTGCCGTGGGTGGTGAAATGTCCATGCCTTCAGGAGTGGGTGTGAGTGTGGGGTCTGCCATATACATTGGGATGGTAGGTGGTGTGTGTGTGGAAGTGGTGAATAGATGCGAAGTGGGGTGGGAAGCTGAAAAGACAGGAAATGGTTGAGACCCTGGTTGAAAAGCTCTAGCAAGGAGGTCATGGAGGGATTGTAGAAATGGAGAGAGAGAGGTCGGGGGTTGAGGTCGTAAATTTGAGGAGGGTTGGAAGGGTTGCGTGGTAGCAGGGAAACCCATGAATGTGGATCTAGGGTCAGGATGACCTATGGCTGAGGGCATGGGGGATGGTTGCCCTAGGGCAGGCTCTAGGAGCGGTTCGGTGGATTGTGTAGTGATGGGGGTTGCTTCAAAGATTGGGTTATCAGTGGTAGAGAATAGGGTGGAGCTAGAGATGGGAGTACGGAAGATGAAGGTTGGGTCGGTGGGTTGAGTGGTCGAGGTGATTTCCACTGTTTCTGCTCTAGGAGGTGATGGTGGGGGTGTGGGTGGTAGTGGTTCGGTGGACTCCTCATGGGTGACTGGGTGTTGTTGGCTAGCCGTTTCGGTTGCTTGGGAGGTTGTCCTGATAGGTTCAGATGTAATAGTTGGCTCTTCTGCAGTTGTAATGGGAATCTGGATATTCTTACCTGAGCGTGGTCGTGTCTGGAACCTTCGTGGGTCATATTGAACTGGAGACCTCCGAATGGCAATGCGCACAGCTTCTACTACCCCATATGTTTCTGCCATCAATAAGAGACCTTCCCTATACTCTGAGTCAACTCCTGCTTCTTCCAACAACTGAGTCATGAGTACTCTGCTACTCTGTTCGGTGAGTAGTTGTTGCGATCGCACTCTTTCCATAATCTGATACAGCCTTCGGAGTTCTGTTGTATAGGCTGGGGCTTCAGTGGTCTCCTCTTCATACGCTCCTTCTTCTTCTAGGTGTCCTTGTTGTTGACCTTGCTGAGCGTCACTCCAATGTACATGTCGACCGTCTGTAGACTTTCTTCTTCTTCGTGAGGATGTGCCTTGCTCCTCTGCCTCTGAATAAAACTCCACATCAGAGAATTGTGTACTTTGTAGGAATGCTTCGAAGTCCTGGGGGTCCAATCCTTCAGCATCTCCAGTGGCAGCAAATTCGAATTCAGGTGGAACAGGAGGAGCCGATGGGGTAGCTTGTGTCGTAGTGTCAGATCCCGACCTGGGTATCCTAATGGTAAAGGGAGGTACAGTGGCCTCCCTTCGTGGCGATGCCTCAGGAGTAGTCAGAACTTCCCTTGTCTGGACACAAGGGATCGCACCCCTCATGCACTTGGATTGATGTGTGGACGTCTTGAGCCTTTTAAACATTTGTAATTGTGCCCAAGTTAAGGCACGTTCAATGGGGACATCGTATGCTAGGCACCGGTAAATAATGCGTGTGATTGCACAGCATCCGTTCACCACTAATTTCCTAGAAGACCGTTTGTTTGCTTCATACAATTGATCTATAATCCATACCGGTAGCTTAATGGGTAACGCACCTGCTTCTGCTAAGTAGAGAGCGAACCAGATTCTCTTGTGTGGTTGTGTGAAGCGGTCTTGGCCGGGAAAGGCGAAATGTTGCATGCACATGCGGAGAGGGATGGACACGTTTGGTGTGAGTGCTGCCATGTCTTTAAGCTTCAAGAGTTTCCTATCCTTCATGTTAGTGGGAACAAGAGCATCCTTTTCAGAGGGTACATGCGTGCCGTGCATATTCAAAGCGTCGCTTACCAACTCCACAGTAAGTTCAAACCTCTTCAACTCGTTGTTGCCCAGCAAGGAGGGAAGAACAAATGATCCGGGTTTGTCCTTTTCTTCATTAGCTTGTAATGTAGAGACCAAATAGTAACATCGGAGGAGATCTGGTTTAGGTAGTGGGGCTTCAAAGTATTCTGCCAGCCCTGCTCGTTGCCATATGGTCTGGAGATCCTCGGTGTTCTGTAAAGTCTCGAACTCCTTGGAGAAAAATTGGAATCGAACCCATGATCTGTCATACTCGCACTTAGACTCCCATATATACTTGGCCTCTCCTAATGGACCTGGCATGCCATTGAACCAATGAGAATTGGCATGGACTCTTTCCGTGATCCCTGTAGGTGGATCCGGCATCGGGATTTGCTGAAGGTGCTGCAGCTCCACTGGTCGTTCAGTTGGTGGCACATCCACAGGTAGACTATCCACATCAATTCCTGCAGTAAGTATCCCTACTTGTGAGCCCGAACCTGTCGCTTCTGCCATTTTACTTCTTGCCTTTTGATTCTGTGAGAATATAGAATCATGTGTTAACATCGTAATGGACAGAATAAATCCGTTGTTGTCCCCGTTACAACATTAACATGAGGTAGATGGTGAGTTAGTGGTTAGTAAGTGCACGAAGACAGTGTGTGTAGTTAATGCTTGGGTATTCCTAGGAGACTGATGCAGTTAGTAAGTGGGGGTGAATTTACAAATTGGGGTCGGGGGGTTTATTATAGGTCTTAAGCTGTCAAATGCAGTGGATGGGTTTTTCCCTTGGTTCGTAGAGACGCTAGAGAACATTATAGGTGTATCAGCTTGAACATGAGGCCTTTTAGGGACCCATTTACAAATGATTCTGTTCGTGCTCATGGGCCTTGGTGTGTTCGTGAGTGTTGAAAACGAGTGGATGCCGGTTGTGCGAGTGAATGGGTTACGCTGTATAGGTTGTGGCTTGAGCGTAGCTATTTGCGCCCGCAAGCAAGCCTTAGGCACCCAAATTTGTCTTGATTGTGGGCTAGCCTTCATCGACTTCTTGGGCACCCAAATAGATTTCACGTTAGCAGAAGAATTTCCGAAAGACTTCTTATTAGTGTCGTGTTGTTGGTTACTAATAAGAGGCTTTGCCCGTGTGGTTGGCTTGAGTGCAACCGGGTGTTCGCCTTTCCGCACCCACACTTGTTTCACTTGCTGGGACATTTTGCTGCGCAGGTACTTTGGATCCCCAACATAGGTAGTACTCTGCTTCTTCTGCCTTTGATCCACCTTTGGTTGTTGCCTCCTTCTGGCCTTTGGAAAAGAAGGGAGTTCCTTTGCATCCCTGACTCCTTTTTTGCGAATATCATTCCTCTGCAACACATAGTTTTGGACAAGAACAACATGGTCATCTTCATGTGTATTCCTGGAAGGACCAGGAGTCTGTGCCTTTCCTAGTTCCTTGAGTGCTCCATTATCTAACTCTACTGTAATTCGACTATGATTGACCCAAACCTGAAGAAGTCCACTTCTTAAGTTTAAGTTGACTGCTTGGTCATAGATCCAATCTTGACCCAAGACAAGAGGTTCAGTGAGATCCTCGTCTTGACACACTAGTACTTTAACTGTTATAGCCTCATCATGAATATAGAGGGGAAGTTCCACCTCGCCCATGCAAGGGGTTTCCACGCCTCCCAATCCTATGAGATACGCTTCCACAGGATTGACAGTTAACTGCAACTCTTGACAGTAAGACAATTTAACAGCACTAGTGGCTGCACCTGAGTCAATCAAGGCTCTTACGGTCCTTGCACTCTTTCCTTGTCCTATATCTAGGGTTATGAAAGGACGTCGATCAATTATCCTATGCAAACTTGTTCCTGCGACTTCACACATGGCCATAGGATATCCTTGATCTGCATAGTCATCTGTTCTAGTCTGATCTCGGCCTTGCCTTCGTAACTTCATCCTTCTGATGCGTTCTAAAGCTTCTGCTTGAGCCTCTTCTCGAATTCGCTTTTCTTCCTCTTTGCGTTTCTTAGCAGTGTTGAGTCGGCTGAGCATTTCCTCCGTGAGGGGTTCCTGATACAACTTGACTCTGCAACCGCTAATATAGTTTGGGAGAATATCACCTTCTAGCGTGGCTAATTGTACTGCTCCACTCGTGGAGATCCTATTGATGATCATAGGTCCGTAGCCTCTCTTTTCTAGCTTCCTTGCGTGTTGTTTCAGTGTATAGACTAAAACTAGATCTCCTGCTTTCAAGCCCTTATCCTTCACATGGGCATCGAAATATGCCTTCTGTCTCTTCTTGGCTGCATATATTCCTGCAACGGCTCTCAGTCTTGTTTCCCCTAATCGTTCAAGGTCAAAGATCCTAGAGGAGAGCTCATGACCTGTCCATTCGTGCTCTTGTGCTACTTTCAACCTAGGAATCAGGAAATCCAAGGGTAGCACAGCGTTTTGGCCGAATACCATCTGAAAGGGGGTGGCTTGGAGTACCGTTTTGTAGGCAACTCGGTATGCCCAAACAGCATGGTGTAGCTGTTTGTCCCAATCAGAGCGTTTAGTGTTCACTAATTTCGTCAGTACATTGCATAAGATCTTATTAGTGCTCTCAGCTTGTCCATTAGCTTGAGGGTGATAGGGGGCAGACTTCTTGTGTATTACCAAGAATTCTTGGAGTAGATTTTCAATCACTTCATTTAAGAAATGAGTGCCTCTATCACTTACAAGCTCGATAGGTAGCCCGTATCTTGTGAATACATTCTCAAACAAGAATTTGGCAGTTGTTTGAGCATCGTTCTTTGTCATAGCCTTTACCTCTACCCACTTGGTGAGATAATTTGTTGCAACAATGATGTATTCCGCATGAGAACCTTTAGCTGGGGGATTAATAGGACCTACGAAGTCTATTCCCCACTTAGAGAATGCACGTCCACCCATCATAGGTTTCAGTGGCATCTCATCTTTGCGTATAGGATACTGAGTCCTCTGACAGACATCACACCGTTTCACATAGGTATGTGCATCCATGTGAAGGGTAGGCCACCAGAAACCTGCAAATAGTATTGCCTTGATCACCCGATCCGGTCCAAAGTGTCCTCCTGCTACACCTTGGTGAGCAGTTTCTAAGATCTTAAGATATTCACTTTCATGGACACATAGCCTCAGGTAACCATCTTTACCACGCTTGTATAGATTATCACCAATGAGTGAGTAATCCAGGGCTTCTTGTTCTAAACTCCTTTTCCTAGCCAGAGTCATGTCTGGAGGGAATGCTTTCGTCCTTAGAAAGGATACTAGTGGTTCACTCCAATCTGGCACAATGGATACTTGATACAGAGTGGCGTGTTCCACTGGTGGTTTAGTGCAACAGATTGGGCATTCCTTGCACAACTTTTGGACATCCGCTTCCATAGTCGGCCAATGCACTCCGAGTCTTCTTAGTTTCTGTAAAGTTCGTTGCTTTGAATGGTGTTGCTCTAGTGCACCTACATGTGCTAATTGCAACCATTTAGCGTACTCATCCTCTTCTACGCAGCAAGCCAAGATCCCTTGATCTGTGTGCTTGTACATACTTCCTGCCATGATGTGGTACTTTTGGGCTTTTACAACCTCTCTATTCCGTGTGTTTACCACTGGATGGTTAGGCCCGTACGTCAATACTGGCACCAATGGCTTAGCCCACTGCGGTATAACTTCCAAATTAAACAAGTAAGCATCAGGAAGATCATCCGATACTCCTTGTGGGGCTTCTCCCGATGTGAGCCTAGAGAGATGATCTGCTCTTAAATGAGTCCTACCTTTTCTTACCACAACCTCAAAATCATATTCCATTAGCAAGAGAAACCATCTCACTAATCTTCCTGTATTGCATGGCTTGTTTACGAGGTATAGCAATGCCTGATGATCTGTAAAAAATTTAAACTTATTTGCAAGCAAATAGTGTCTAAATTTCTTAACTGCATATACCATGCCTAAACCTTCTCTCTCCGTAGTGGTGTAATTTCGTTCAGCCGCATTCAACTGTCTACTGGCATAGGCAATTGGAAGATCCATATTACCTTCACCAGTAGGTTGTGCGAGCACACATCCAATGACATAATTGGATGCATCTACGTGAACATGGAATGGCTTATTCCAATCTGGTGTGGTCAAGATTGGTGCTGAACATAATCTTCGTTTAAGCTCCTGGAAGGAATTCTCACATTCATCCGTCCACTCAAAATTAGTCAGAAGTCCGTACATGGGCTTTGCAATGACAGCATACATGTGTATAAATCGTCGGTAATAACCACAATGCCCCATGAAAGCTTGTACTTCCTTGACATTTTTTGGCCTAGGTAGCTCTGCTATAGCTCTCACTTTCTCTTCGTCAGTAGATATGCCATTTTTTGACACTATGTGTCCTAGAATCTTGCCTTGCCTGACCATAAAAACGCACTTTTCTAGGTTCAGGCAGACTTGATATTCTCTACATTTGTCAAAGATTTGTTTGAGTTCAGGGATATGGGTTTGTCTAATGTTGGAATGAGCACAAAGATCATCAACGTAGACTTCTAAACTCTTCCTCAGGAACTCCTTAAACACATGGCACATCAGCCTCTGGAAGGTAGCTGGTGCATTGGTAAGCCCAAATGGCATTACTCTAAAAGCAAAAATACCCCATTCTGTGGCAAAGGCTGTCTTATGCTGATCCTCTGGGGCTATGGCTACTTGATTGTAGCCCGAAAATCCATCAAGGAAGCTGCACACTTCCTTGCCTGCCACTCTTTCTAAGAGATGTTCTGTGATGGGAAGCGGATAGTTATCTCGAATTGTGGCTGCATTAACCTTCTTCAAGTTAATGCACACGCGTAGTTTGCCATTCTTCTTGGGCACCACTACGATGGGGGATACCCATTCAGTGTGCTCAATTTCATAGATAAATCCAGCTTCAACCAATCTATCTATCTCTTCTTTGATCTTAGCAGCGTAATTATCGTTATAAGTATAGGGCTTTTGCTTAGAGGGTTTAGCATCTGAGGTCATGGGGATAGTGTGTGAGCATATATCGGGGTCAACACCTTTCAAATCCTTGTAACTCCAAGCGAATACATCTCTGTATTCTCTTAGCAAGGCTATCAACGCATGCTCTTCTTCCTCTGTTAGGTCATGGCCTATGTACGTGCATCTCTCCTCTCCTTCTTCTATGGCCACTACTATTTTCTTTGTGGTTTCTTTGTTATCATAGGCCTCTCCTGATTGTGCCTCTCGTTTAGGCATTCTTATCATGACTCTCCTGTCATCTATCTCATACTTCTTAAAATTTTCTGGGACCTCAAACAAAGATTCTTCCTCTTCTGGTGAGGCTTCTCTCTTCTTTCGTTTCTTTCCTTCTTCCTTCGGGGTCACATGTGTTGCTAATCTTACATCATTTGTAACCTCTCCATGCCTCTGGGGCTGAAATTCTACTTCATGGAAGTATTCTTCATCTGATGCAAATGGTGGGTCCATAATGATTGACTCTAGATCGGAGTCACTTGCATCCTCAAATGCATCAGGGCTAGGTTCGCATTCTTCTAGAACTGCCTCTCCCATGATTGGCTCTATGGAGAAGACTGAAATGTCATAGCCATCCTCATCACAGTGAGGTGTCCATTGTTCTTCATTGATGGCTACGTCCATTGCTGCTAAAATTTCTGCCCAACCGTGAGGTTCAAATTCTTCGTCTGGAAAAACTACAGGTGCATAGGCTGGGTCTTGGATTGATCTATGGGTTTCTTTCGCACCTACCTCTTTGGCTTTCTCTCTCTTCTCTTCTTCTACTGCTACCTTGCACATCCATAAGTGAGTGTCTTCATGCATCCATGAGGATCCAGACCCTATGGAATGCACCGATTCTGTATCATCTTTGGCTCTATGGATGGGATTCCATTGGATAGGAGGGACATCTCTATGAGAATAATCCTTGAGATTGACTTTGGTCGTAACACCCAAGTGTTGCAAATACAAGGAGTTGGTTCCCCAATCCTGTACCACTTGCAACTGTCGCATAAATGGCCTTCCCAAAATCATCTCATAGGCATGATTTTTGCTGAAGTCACATATGGCAAATGTGTGCTCAAACTCGACACCACAAGTGGTGAGAGTTATTCCTTCTAGCAATCCTAGGGGTCTCTCAATGTGACCATCGGCCATCTGCAATTTCATTCTCGTTGGCCTGAGTGCTGGCTTGCCCCAACGCTTCCATAGGGAAGTAGTGGCAATTGCAACTCCTGCACCCGAGTCCAAAATTGCCTTGGTGGTGTACTCTTGGTGGGTGATGGGAAGATAGGTGTTCCCTTCTTCACCTTCACACATATCTCCTATCTTATCCAAGGGAATTTCTGGCACTGTCCCATGGGATCCTACCTGGGAACGAGGTTTTGCTATCTCTGGTACTTGTTTGGCTACATGTTTCCATAATTCAGGTCTAACCTTGGGTAGCTCTTCTAACTTGAGATTACACTGCACGTTAGTGTTCTTCACTACCTCTGTGTTCCTAGGTATGACTGAATCTTCGTTTCTTACTATGACTGTAGGTGCTCTCATACAGGTGGACTTTGCTTCCGATGGGCCTGTGAAGTGGGGTAGCTCTTGTATAGAATTAGACTCAAAGTCCAATCTCTCGTGAGACTGAGTACTCTCATGCTCCCCGTAAATAGATGGGATGTCTTGTGGGAATTGGTCGTGTGCATCATCCACAAGTTCAAAGGGAGGGGCGACTTCACTTTCGTTATCCCATTTGTCTTCTTGAATCTCTCGTAGGAAGTCTGGTGCAAACCGATTCATAGAAGAAGAAGTATCTGGCTCCGTAGAATTAGGCGCATAAGCAACCTGGGAAGGAGGGCTTATTCTATCATTGGCTCTCTCCTCGTTCTCATAGATGGCTGGAGCACAAGCTTCCTGGGGAGGGTTACTCATTCTATTACTTTTCCGAACAGGCTCATACGCTCCCTGAGAAGGAATGTAGGCAACCTGTGGAGGTACGCAAGCTTTCGAGGGAGGCTCATGTGCCTTTTGGGGGGGAAGATAAGCTTCTTGAGGAGGCACATGGGCTTCCTGAAGAGGCTTGCTTATCTGTTCTCTCGCCCTTTCCTTTCTTTGAGGGGAAGGTTCCTTTTCTGATTGTGCAATTAGCCTCTCTATTCTTTCTAAGGAGGGGAAGTTGTCTGGTTTAGTGGAATTGGCCACATCAACTTCCGATGGGGGATGGTTCATGTTTTTGCTTGCTTTATCTTTTTCTTGATTTTTTTCTTCCTTGGCAGATCTTGCAATTATTCCCTCTAACTTCTCTAGGAATCCATCCAAGTGTAATTGCGTCTTGGCTGAGCCCGAGTAATTGAAAAGGCGACTGGCTTCAAACATAGTCTGAGCCAATGCGACCATTTTCGCGCACAGCTTGGTTCTTTCTATCTCTAGGTCAGCTCTGGGATAGCACTTGTCATGATCCGTGACGTTTGGCCCTTCTTGGATTCTGGCCTGATATGCTTTAAGCATCATGTCTATGTCTTCAGGAGTGGGATCAGCTAATACTGATCCTGTTTGGGGTGGTGGGTGGGTTACGTGGGGTGTCTTAGAGGGTGGAGGGATGGAGGGTGATGGGGATGGTAGCGGTGGGAATGTGTGAGAGTGCGGTTGAGATGTGATCTCTATGATTTTAGCCTTGGTTTCTCGTAGACTTTCCTCAAGTTCACTCATCTTCTTTGCCCATTGCCTTTTCATGCGTTCACGGCTATCTCTCCAAGCTCTTGTTCTCTTTTTATTTTGGCTCTCAGTATCGCTAGCGTCTGGGCTCTTTTCCTTGCCTACCCCTTGGTTTTGCTTCACTGCTTGAGCTCTCGTGACTACCTGTACGGGTGCAGTGGAAGTAACACTTCCGCTGGAATCTACCACTAACTCAATAACGTTGATGGGCGTGATTTTTGGCATATTATTGAGGTTCTTTGCGCAATCTCGTAAGAGATGCTCTTTTCCACAATCTTGGCAGAAGCCTTGGATCGTCACTGACTGGTTTTGTGTAAGTGGAGGTAAGGGGCAATCACGAATGAGGTGATCTCCTTGGCATCTGTAGCACGGTCCTCTTGGGAATGGAGGTCTTACTTGCCTAGGTTGAGGCCTAGGGTTGGGGTTTGCATACATGACGTTCGTGTAATCTGACTCCCAACTAGGTTCGTTTGTCTCTTCGCTATAATAGGACTCACCATGCTCAGGAGACTGCATGTAGTAGGCCTGGGGGCTATCAACATGTGTAGAATCAAAGCTATGGTCACTCGGGTCACTTTCAGAAAGCAAGGATGTTACAGGGACTATAGCTCTATTCAGGTTCTCTTCTGCAGCAGTATACTTTACCGGAATCACATTAGCTGGGGCTTGGGGTTGTTGTGCTAGCACAGGCTGAGGCCTTTGTTGGTTTTGATATTGTGGTTGGAAATTTTGTTGTGGCCTGCCATATGGTTGTGGAGGGTACGGGTTCTGGTATCTTCCCTGCTGAGGGTATGGCTGAGGGTGGGGTTGCCTAACTGCCTGCTTGTTGTATGGGCAATCTTGTGCGGTGTGATTGGTGTATCTCCGTTCTATGGTGCAGTACTGGCTACTAGGATTTACTTGGGGCTGAGCCATAATGGGGCAGACATTCGCCATGTGGTCACCACCACAAGTGTAGCACCTTTTCACAGGGGCAAACCTGGGAATTTGTTTACTAGTTACCCCTAATTTCTGAGCTACTTTCTCTGCGAGTTCCTCAATTGATGTGGATTGCGTGGAAGAGTGACTAGATGCACTATCTGAATCTTTGTAGATTTTGGAAAGCTCTAGTTCTTCCCCTAGGTTATCTTCAATGTCAATGCACATGCGTACACACTCTTCTATAGTCCTAGGGTCTTTCAGATACATATAGGATCTCAATTTCGTACTCAGCAATCCATCAAGGAATAAAGCTACTTGTTTGGCAGATGTGGGTAGCTCCGAAACAGGACATCTTTCAAGGTATTGCCTAAATCTTCTTCCTGCAAGTCTCACAGTCTCTTGAGGGGTTTGCTTGAAGCTGTGAATCAGTGAGGAGGTATTGTGTCTTATGCCACTCTTGGAGAATTCAATAATAAATGCTTCTAGGAGTTGGTCTATGCTCCTGAACTGGCGCTCATCCAATGGCTGAAACCATGTAAGTGCTGTGTTCCTAAGGGTTAGACCGAAGGCATTGTACTGCGTGAATAGATCCTCCACTTGTTCAGCTCTCAAGACTTGCTTGAACTCCGCCACATGATCATAGGGATCTCCTGTGCCATCAAAGTAATTCTTCATGGACTTAACTAGCTGAGTTGGTCTCAGAGTTCTTGCGTGCTCTCTAGGTCTCGGCAGAGGGAATCCATCCACATTTCTTTGGTTCCTGTGAGCTCTAAGCACCTCAGGATCTACCCTATTCGTCTCCGTCCTCGTTCTTTCTCTGCCCACTGGATTGGCAAAGCTTACTTCTGGTCTATCTCTACTTCTGTCTCTTTGCATTCCATGAGCTTGGGATGTTCCAGCTCCAGGGTGACCATAGGATACATTCGCTCTTGGTTGGGGGAAAACGAATTCACCCTTCCAAGTGTAAGCATGCCTATCACTTTCTGTCACCACAAAGATCCTTTCCGAAGTGTGATCTAAGTAGGTCACTCTACCTGGGCTATCCGGATCCTTAAACTCATAGATCATGATAGTTTCTATATCAGTTGGCTGATTAGATTTATACCTCCAGAAGGCTTCGTCAGTTTCTCGATTGAGGAGCAACTCTATGCTCTTGTTGTCTTGGGGAACCCACTCAGGTGTGATAATCCTAGTGAGAACAGATTTGCCTCGGGGTGTTCTAGGTTCTACGCCCATGTTTCCTTGTTCCAAGTCACCTAAGTCTGCTTCTGGGATCACATTTCCAAATTCGTCCGTCCTATCTGGGTGACTGGTGACTACGTATATGGTTCCTTCTTTGTCCAGGTATGCACCGTTTTCAAACTTGACAGCTGGGTGCTCTAGTCCTATGGATTGGTCTAGGTTTTTAATCTGGACCACGGATCTTCCTAGGCCGTCCTCATAGATGCTGGCACCTAATCGGTTGGTCCTAAGGTATTCCAGCTGTGTTTTGTATGGGCCTTCTACCCTGTACAAGTAAGGCACTCCTGAACTTCCCGTAGGCCTGTCCATGCCTTGAGACATCTCTGACTCACTGGTCGCAGAGCTAGGGTAGTACGAGTGGTGGCTCAACTGCTGGGCCCAAGACCTAGCAGTATGGTTAACACTGGCCTCTGAAGATCTGAGGCTTTGTCTCTCCCTTACTAGATGTCGTCCTGATCTAAGGTTCATATGCCTATCTAAGTAGCCCGATTCTTTGCCCAGAGTACAACCTCGTTGCTGGTTACTTTAGATCAGTCGCTTGGTTCTTTTTAGTTATTTTATCGTGTTTAAGGTCTTGTCTGATATCACGTCGTCAGGAATATTTGAATGTTGTTTCGCACTTACAGTTGATCGTTCCACGTTAAGTTCTTTCCCTTTAAAATTCTCGACGGTACAAGGATTATGCCCTTAGCTTGAGCTTGAAAGTTTAGGTATGCTTCAACTTGATAGTTGCCTATCGTCACCCTAGCTTACTCCTGCTTCTAATCGTTCTTAGCCTAAGCTAGGAATTGACGAAGAGGAGTTGAGAGTATTCCGACCTTTCCTGTTGAACCTTGCTCTTTAGTGCTCGAGAAGTTGATTCTCAAGCTTGCGCAAAACCCTTGCTTGGACGCTCTCAATTGCTTCTCAATAGACCTGCATCAGTCTCAAGATTAGCTCCAAGTTGACCTTTCAATTGACAGACAATTTATTTCAGACACTTTTTTAATGACCTTTGTTCCCCCTTTTGTATTGCTAGAAATTTCCTCTAGAGCTCCCTTGGTGTTCCTACCCCTCAGTGTGTCAACTTCCAAATATCCTATCTGAAAATCAACGCATTATTCTTATGAAAAATAGTTGAGGGCGTGTAGTATATGCCACGAGCTTTCCGACAAGCCCTAGAGCTCAAAAAATGGATTTCGTATGAAAAAGTTATGACCGTTCAGGGTTTTAGGGGGTTAACTGGACAAACAAAACCTTTCAGGGGTTTTAATGCATTTTTCTAAGGCCTTTGTAAGTGTATGAGTATTTGAGAGTGCAAATATGCCCAAAATTTAGCCTAAATTTCCAAAAATTTACCCCTTAATTTTTGCCGAAAATGTCTGTCTGTCGCGATAGATGGTGTCTGTCGCGATAGACACAAACTATCGTGGGGACTGTCTGTCGCGATAGACGGTGTCTGTCGCGATAGACGGTGTCTATCGTGGAATTTTGGTCTGTCGCGATAGACGGTGTCTGTCGCTATAGACAGTGTCTGTCGCGATAGATGGTATCTGTCGCGATAGACGGGGTCTATCATGGATTTCTGTCTGTCGCGATAGACGGTGTCTATCGTGGAATTTTGGTATGTCGCGATAGACGGTGTCTGTCGCGATAGACAGTGTCTGTCGCGATAGACGGTGTCTGTCGCGATAGACAGGGTCTATCGTGGAATTTTGGTCTGTCGCGATAGACGGTGTCTGTCGCGATAGACGCTGTCTGTCGTCGATTTTTGGTCTGTCGCGATAGACGGTGTCTATCGTGGAATTTTGGTCTGTCGCGATAGACGGTGTCTGTCGCGATAGACGCTGTCTGTCGTCGATTTTTGGTCTGTCGCGATAGACGGTGTCTATCGTGGAATTTTGGTCTGTCGCGATAGACGCTGTCTGTCGTCGATTTTTGGTCTGTCGCGATAGACGGTGTCTGTCGCGATAGACGGTGTCTATCGTGGAATTTTGGTCTGTCGCGATAGACGGTGTCTGTCGCGATAGACGCTGTCTGTCGTCGATTTTTGGTCTGTCGCGATAGACGGTGTCTGTCGCGATAGACGGGGTCTATCGTGGGTCTCTGTCTGTCGCGATAGACAGTGTCTGTCGCGATAGACGGTGTCTGTCGCGATAGACTGAAAAAACGCAAATTTTTGAGAAACTTCTAGTGATTTAGAGTGCCCTAATGGTGTAGGTTACCGTGCCAAACATGCATTCACAAAATTTTAAGTTTTTCTGTCTGTCGCGACAGACAGAGGTCGTCGTCCCGGGACCTGTGCAGAGTCTGTCGTACCTGCGCACACTGCTGGAGGAGGTGGTACAGCAAGTTCCTGCAACAAAAGCTCAAAAACACACCAAAAACAGATAGCATGCAAGCTCTCTCTCGCTCTCTCTCACAATGAAATGAGGGAAATGAGGTGGGGGGTGTAATATGACCAAAAAACTGAAATTTTTTGTGGAGATGGAGATGGAGGTGGGAGATGGTGGAGATGATGATGGTGATGCGAAAGTAAGGAAAAAATGAAGAAAAATTAAGAGAAAGAAGGATATTACCTATAACTCCAATGTCTCAACTCGACGTCTTACCATCACACGCTCGTCCTCGAAGCTCTCTCCCCGGCAACGGCGCCAAATTTGGTGTCACTCTAGCACAATGGTGAGTACCAACGTGAGAAGATTCACCTCATAATTGTCAATCCGTGGAGACGTGAGGACTAGTATGAAGACTATGAGCAAGTGAAGACACAAGTGCATGAGTGAGAAGCACAAAAGCATGCACACACATACACACACACGCGCACACAAGGCAAGAACAAGGAGAGGAACAATGGAGTTCTTTGCATTAATCAAAAGATCTCTTACATAAGCTCAATTCACAAACAATCTAACCCCAAAAATGAGCTCTCTAGCTCTTTTTATAGTTTTTTGACTAGTTTTGGCCCTGTCCAGACCTAGTGTCCGGCCTAGTTAAAAATTAAGTTCCAGGGCTTATTTGAGGGCTCAAACGAAGTCTAAAAATTATGAAAATTGGTACGATGGTACTTCTAATACTCCTCAAGCTCGAGGACTCCTCGGCTTGCACAAAATGGAGTCTATTCTACCAAAAATGGGATTTATAATGTTTGTGTAGTGATTAAAATCACTTGAGTTGTAAATAATCCATGGGGAAAAATGATTTGGCCTTGTTGCCGTATTGTGCATGACTCCTCTGTTGCTTTGTATGCCAACAGTTACAAAGATCAAAGAGAATAGACGAGCAAAGAAGAGCCTCAGGACACATTGTTAACATGGATCTAATGGCATATATCATGGGCTCGATAAACGAACCTACCACCATTGAAGAAGCCCTTGATGATCTAGGTTGGAGAGTGGCAATGCAGTTTGAGTATGATAGTATACTCAAAAATGATACATGGGATCTAGTCGACTTGCCGTCAAAGAAGAAGGTAATAGGTATTAAATGGATTTGGAAAGCTAAGTATAAAGCAGATGGAACATTAGAAAATTATAAGGCAAGATTAGTTGCACAAGGTTTTTCATAGATCGAAGGATTTGATGTTCAAGAAACTTCTGCACCAATAGCACGCATGACAACTATTCGGACGGTACTTGTAGTAGCTGCACAAAAGGTCTGGCCTATTTTCCAGATGGATGTCAAATCAGAATTTTTGAATGGTCACCTCAAGGAGGAGGTATATGTATCTCAACCACCAGGTTTTGAGGTACCCAATTCAAAAAAAAAAAAGTTCGCACATTGAAGAAATATTTGTATGGCCTTAAGCAAGCATCATGGGCTTGGTAACAATGGATAGATATTTTTTCAAAAATATGGGTTTTGAAAGAAGTACTTCTGATGCTAACTTGTATGTAACAAAAAGGGATAGCAAGCTAGTTGTTGTCATTGTATATGTAGATGATTTGATCATTACAAGAGATCATCAGGAACCCATCAATCAAACTCGGATCAGCTTGGGAACTGAGTTTGAAATGACAGACTTAGGGCTACTCCATTTTTGTCTGGGAATTGAAGTATGGCAAAGAAAGGATGGCATTTTCATCTCACAACGAAAATATGCCAAAGAAATTCTCAAGGCATTTGGAATGATGGACTACAAATCAACTAGCACACCTATGGAGGTAAACCAGAAGCTATCTATGGATGATATGTTGTTGGAGTGTTAAGCACGTTTTCCAACAAACCTAAGGAGAGTCACTAGAATGCTGGAATGTGCATTCTAAGGTACATTGCAGGAACCTTGGATTTTGGTATTTTTTTATACCACATGCGATACACTTCAAGGATATTGTGATTCAGATTGGGTTGGAGATTGTGATTCTAGAAAATCAGTTTTTGGATATTGTTTCTCACTTGGTTCAGGAACATTTTCTTGGGTAAGTAGGAAGCAACCAACTCTTGTACTCTCCTCCACTGAAGTAGAGTACAAAGCAGCTTGTTTTGCTTCTCGTGAAGCAGTCTGGTTAAGGAGAATTCTTGTAGATCTAGGCTTTCCATCAAATATGGCATTTGTACTCGTGTGATAATCAAAGTTGTAAGGCTATTGCAAAGAACCTAGTATTTCATGCTCATACCAAGCACATAGAAGTACAGTACCATTACGTTCGTGAGCTAATTGAAGATGAAATTGTGGAGCTAAAACATTGCCCAATAGAGGCAAATTGTGCTCACATATTCACTAAAGCACTTGGAAGAGAGCAACTCAACAGACATCTTTAAGAGATGGGCATAGGACCGAGACCTACTTGATTTATCATTAGCTAAACATTGAGGGGGGGTGTTAGTATATGATCAATGTCTACCCCTCATGATTGTATGCAAATTTCATAAGGCCCCCATTATGAGGAGAAGCCAAGCGTGCATTATCCGATTGATGGGAATCCCAACTTGCGTGTTGGATGAAGGTCATATTGGACCATGTAAGGTATTGTAAGGAAAGAGAGTTACCATGGTCCCCAATCGTGGGGCCCAACGCAATGGTAAAGGGAATATTCCATGGAATATTCCCTATCAGAGTCACAAATCATTTATATTTGTTAGGTTGGTTCAACCTGCCTAAGTGGTGTATGGCAATTACGCAGGTGGTGGCCGCCCATGTATAGCCATCCACGGAAGGCCACCCATTTTCCTATATATACATGACTTCTGCACTACCTGAGACATCGAATTGAGCCAGCATACCTCTACCTTGTATCTCCCTACCTAGAGTTGTCTAGATCACTGTTTAAGATCTACCTTGAGAGCACACGGGTGGACAACACCATCATCTTTGTACTTGCTATTAGTAGAAAATTGTTGAGATTCTCCTATATCTGTTATCTTCTCTGCTATTGCTCCTGTGTTATATTGCATAAATATTGTCTTACACATGAATGGAGAGACATAGGAAAGTATCTAAGTACACTACAACCATTACCTAGCTAGGCTACAAATAGATTTCGTAACATAGGAAATGAGCTTACAGTTTTTTCCTTCATAACGGTTATCTTTGGAGACATGCTAAGGGTAAGGCTAAGAATCCTCAGTGAGTCCTAGGAAAGCAAGGTCTTCAGTTTCAAGTAATGAAGGAAATGCATGAGACATTATGGGTGGGACATAAATGATTTTCTAGAACATATGAAAAAATTAGAAGTACATATTATTGTCCAAGTATGTATGTTGACATTGATAGCTATGTTTCTACATGGTCTACTTGTCAACTTCATTCCTCAGTCAAACATAGAGATCCTTTGCATCCTACTTATCCACCCTATATTCACTACAAGTGGGTAGTAGATCTTGTAACTATGCCGAAAGGTATTGACAAAATGTGTTACATTGTACTTGCAAGAGAATACTTAACTAAACATGTAGAGGGACATGCACTATGATATACGACCACTTACAATGTTTGAGAATTCTTACTTGAAGATGTCATAAGTTGCTTTGTGTATATAGAGAAAGTAGCTGCCGATCGTGGAGAGTTAAATGTGAGAGAAGCTAAAGAGTTCATTGAATTGTCATTCTTCGGATCCTGTAGACACATGTCTGTAAAGGATAGTATAAAAATGAAATCACACAAAAGTACTGAGAGAACATAAAGAGACAAAAGACTTGACACCAGATTGGGTATAATCTCCACCACATACTGTGATGGACGAGTCTATCAGAGCATGTGTATTTATAGGTATTTCTGCTTATGTCCTGAATAGAAGATACATGACGGTAGCACTTTGAAAAGCATGCTTTTGCTTTGTTTACAAAATTGTGATTTTCTATTTTTACAAAAAATGTCGCTTTCTAAAGTGATTTATTATTTTTACAAACATAAATAAAAATATTATCTTCTAAAAATAACTATCTTTTAAATATTCTTCTAAATATCTCCAAAAATATTTTTCAATGCATGTTCACACCCTCATGAATCTTCGCTTGCTAAATCAAAACACAAAACACATTAAAAAGCTCAAGGCATTAAAATCCATTTAACATTCCATTATTCCATAAAGTATAACATGCCTCCTAGTTGATGAGAAACTGACCTCAGTTGATAAGAATAAAATTTATGACATGGATGGCTAGTCACGTGTCCCATCACTGAACAACCATAAGCATGTTCCATGTAAAAACACATGTAGAGAACTGGAAAACTGGAATTTAATGTGATTGTGAATGATAAGCAGAAATCAAATTATCATAATGTGGAATAGTGATGTTTTATGAATCCATTGAGATTCTTCAAGTGAGTGATTTTTATATTTAACTAAATATCAATGATATTGGTTACCTATGCATGTAGTAGTAACATCATAATCAAGTATTTTCTCTAGAATTAAAATTTTAGCATC
This sequence comes from Ceratopteris richardii, assembly GCA_020310875.1. Classification (NCBI taxonomy): domain Eukaryota; kingdom Viridiplantae; phylum Streptophyta; class Polypodiopsida; order Polypodiales; family Pteridaceae; genus Ceratopteris; species Ceratopteris richardii. The sequence goes on from CM035416.1 coordinate 7,188,768, forward strand.
CTCTTCTAACAAAGGAGGATCATCTAAAATAGGAGTGAGTGGTAGAGTTCCTTTAAACAATTTCAACAAATTGATATGAAAAAAATTATATACATTCCGATGAGAAGGTATGTCTAATCCAAAAGCATTCTCATTAATTTTTTGAACAATACAAAAAGGTCCATAATAACATGGTGCAAGTTTAACCTTAGGATGTTGTGAAATATTTTTTAAACATCTTTTAATTATTCGTAACCATACAAAGTCATTTTCATTACATTGTTTAGCTACTCATTTCTTATTAACATTACACATGTAATGTTCTTGAATCTTTTTAATGTGCACACGAACCTCATGAAGTGTAGAAATATGATCTTGTGCAAAAGAATCAACCATAGATATATCCGTTTGAGTGAGAGTCATGGGAGTGGGAAGCTTTTCACCATACACAATTTCATATTTGCACGTCCAGTACTGGCATGTGTTGTGTTATTATATGCAAATTGTAGTAAAGGAAGTTTCTCATCCCAATTACATGGATTATCTAAAGAATAACAACATAATAGATCTAAAATAGTACTATTTGTAGCTTCACTTTGCCCATTACTTTCAAAATGAAATGCATAGCTAGTCTATTTTAGAGCCTAAATTTTGAAATAATGCAACCCAAAAGTAATTACAAAAACGAACATCTCGATCTGATAAAATAACTTTTGGAAAATCATGATGTGAAAAAATGCATTTAATAAATAACTTAGTAGCATGAGGTGTAGAAAGAGTCTTTTTACAAGGAATTAAATATGCTTGTTTACTAAATCAATAAAAAATTGTCCAAATCATATCATTATGTAATGTTTTAGGAAGACTAATATTAAAATCCATGCAAATTTGTTCCCATGGTCTATTAGGTATGGGAAGTATGCTTTACCATGATGTCTTTTCAACTGTCGACACACAATGCAATGGGAAACATATTATGAAATACACTTTTCTATATTTGACCAAAAGAAAAATTCTTTACATGTGGAAATAGTATTTTGTACGCCCCTATGACCCATATACGGTGGTTCATGCATCTCTTTCATAATAAATTCTTTAAAACCTTGTGTAATGCATAAGTTGTGTTTGAAATACAAGAATCCAATATGAAAAGTGTAGTGATCCTCACTCAATGTTGGAGAATTATTGAATCATGCAATGAAATGAATGAATATGAACAACAGAAATATTATTGATTGAAACAATAGTTGTTTGTGGGGAGGGGAAGTGACTAAGGGTATCAGCTACAACATTAGCTTTGCCAGGTTGATATTGAATCATAGGCTAAAAATTTTGAGCCCATTTCATCATTCTTTGCATTTGTTGAATTTTCAGCAATAGACATGCTAGATTCCTTCTTCTTTTCATTGTGTAGCAAGATTTCTACACTCATCAATAGTATGACCAGCCTTCCAACAATATTTGCATCTCTTCTTCTTTTGCATACATCCTCAAGTTTATTCCTCAACTATGCAACATGTGCTTCATTACACACAAAATACAAAGAAGCAAGAGTGTCCCATGCATGTCAATGTAGAACATGACCGAATGTGTGGAACTATATGATGCTTTACAGAAAGCCCAATCAATGCATGAGCATGAAAATATTTTCCATCCCATCTAATCTACTTCTATGTAGGTGGAGAAGGACTAACCACTATACTTGAAGAAGAAACTCCATCTGTGATAGTAGACTATGAAGTAGAGGAACCTATAGGTCTTCGATCTACATTTGCCACTATGTTCCAAAGTTGTTTTACAACAAGAACATGCTTCATCATGTAAGAGCACATTGGATAGATGGTCCCTTCAAGCTTATCTTCAGATTGAAGCATGCCAAACAAGTCATTTACGCCTGCCATTTCGCTAAAGAACAAGAATGTGATATAATCTTACTTCAACAAAATCTAAACTGAATGCTGAATTTTTGGCTCACAAACCATCACTCTCATGCCGACGGTGATTGCATGAATGGATTTGAAATGGGGGTAAAACCCTGGTGCAACTAATGGGAATGTTTCTTGGCTACTGAAGTTCACTGTTCTATGCTCCAAAGTTGATTTGCACTATTAAAAGTGCACACATGCTCTGATGCGAAAAAATGAAACTTGAGAAGGAGATGAACCTACTCTAATACTACTGTTGGGTGTATGTGGAAGTGTGAAAGACACATGAGAAGCACACACAAGGAGCACAGATGCAACAAGACACATAGAGAAGACGGATGGTTGGAATAGCTCCCTCTATTGGCAATGATCAGAAGTGACGTAAGAGCTAAATAATATCCCTAAGTACAAAGTACCACCACATATGAGTGAATCATGTATGTGGTAACATGGAGAAAAAACCTCTAGCCAACACTAGAGTAGAAACTGCCCCTGTATAGTGAAAAGGTTCACATCAAAGCTACCTGAGGAACACATAAGTGTAATAAGAACATTCATATTCTTTTACATCACAGAACTAAAGCATGTATGTTTGAAGTCTTATAATATCTATCCATATATTGCTAAACACATTAAAGGTGAAATGTAAAGTTTGTTTTCTTACCTCATAAGGCATGCTACCATGAATATGTCTATAATTACCAAATATAAATGTGATTTTTTTATTCAAGGAGAGTCGATACTTTCCTACATGATGAGCTCTAGGCAATCTAAAACTTTTTAATTTATTAAACTTAAGAAATTCACACCAAAATTTTGAAAAATTTCTCTATAACCGTTTCTATTCACTCCAACACCATCACAAACCTCCTATATTTGAGATGGTTCTCACAAAAAAATCATTTCTTTCATAGATCATGTTATGCCGAGATCACCAAAATCTGGTAGAAGATTGTGACCGATTCAAGTGGCTAAGTGTATGAGAAGCCACTATGATGGGTTTGGTGAGCTTTATAATCACATAGCTAAATTCAAGCAAGTGATTCGTGTTGAACAAGTGGAAGATTACCTGGTCCAATATGAGTCATTTGGTTTGACACTCACTGACACTACATTAGCTTGGTTCCCACTGCTTGAGCCCAATAGTTTCCTAAGTATGTAGCAAGTATTCCAAGAAATGATCAAAGAATTCACAAAGACTGGCATCAAAAATAAGTTGTCGTCTTTGAATCACAACTTTAAGCAATCCCCCACTAAGTTAGTTTGCCTTGTAGCTACAAGATTTAAGCAATATGTGGATAGATGTCCCAGAGAGGAAAGGCCCACGTAGCAAAAAATGATTTCATTATTTTTGAAAGGATTAGTCAATGGATCTGTAAGAGCGCTAGTCTATGTAAAGAGATTCCAAACATTAAGTGAGTGTTTGAGGGAGTGTATAGAGTTAGAAGACAATCTGTTAGAAGATTTGAAGACTCCTCAAAGCAAGAACAAGAGGAAGGATGCTTGTAGTAGCATCTCTACTTTGGACAATAATGTGGAAGAAATTGCTGACTTAGTGGCCAAGAAATTAGGAGTGCAAGGAAAAAAGAATTACCCCAACCCCTTGATGAGAATGCCTATGCTTAGGAGACGTGTGCACTGTGGAAAGGGATCACCTTCTCATGTGTGCAATAGGGGAGCTATCCCACCACCCCTATATGCTTATAACAAACAACCAACCGAGACCCAAGCTTATTATTGCAATATTGAGCAAGAATATACTAATCATAGCACTCAAAATTGTCTATACAATAGGCAAACCACGCTTGTTCAACCCGCTCAATTCAGACCATATGGATACCCACCAAGAGACTAAAGAAGAGAAGTTCCTAGATACCCTCAATATCAGAATCAACCTCCAATGCAATGTCCATACGAATATTTAGGATATAGCACACCATAACCAGTGTTAGGACAACAACCACCTCACCCACAAAATGTTGTCCTTATGAGATTTACCTAGACAGAAGAGAACCTTGAGAGAGTCTTCGTGCTCACCACTTCATTAATAGGCCTTGATGGTCATAATCAATTTTACGATCAAAATTTGGGGGATTACTCTACATATGAATGTTGGAGATAGACGTCTGCGGAAGCATGCGAACAACACAAGGAAGGAGAAGAATCTTGGAGCACAACACACAATACTAAATGTATTAGTAGAGAATGTACAAAGATAAGTAGCCCATTAGGGCAATAGGCATATATACAAGCCGAGGGAAAGAAACCTCCTAAAGAGGGAAAAAAGTGCCCCAGCGGTCCTAGTGTGTTCACACACATGATTACCTAAATATATCAAAAAATCCCGCCTAGGAGTGATGAGTTGAACAAGGAGCTGGCACTCATGTATACGAAAGTGCCAAGCTATGTGGAAATCACTCCACAAAAGGAAGTAATCCCAAAGCTTTGTGGAATGCTTCAAACTTCTCCCTAGGCAGAGCCTTTGTGAAAAGGTCTACAATGTTCTCTTATGTGGGCACATATTCCAAGCTGATCTCCCCAGCAGAGAACCTCTCTCTGACATATTGATAATGCACCTCAATGTGCTTAGTGCGAGCATGGAACATAGGGTTCCTTGCAACTGCCAATGTGCTCTGATAGTCAGTGAAGATGGTGGTGGCAGAAAAGTGACAAACACCCAAATCAGCCATAATGTGTCTGAGCCACACACACTCAATAGTCACTGTGAAAGTTGCCCTATACTCTACCTCACAACTGGAAGTGGCCACAATAGGCTACTTCTTGCTCAACCAAGATATACATGAGCTACCAAGCATGAAGCAAAAGCCACTAGTGGACACACGAGTGTCATAGTAACGAACCCAATGAGAGCAAAAAAAAGCATGCAAATCTGGCAGTAGTGATCCCCCCTTGGGATAAAACAACCCAAGTAGCCGAATACCACTCAAGTAGCAAAAGATGCGCTTAATTTCTTGCCAATTCTTGACTCCTGGGCAATGCATAAACCTGCTCATCTGTGAGACAGCAAACTAAATATCTAGCCGAGTAATGCATATGTAAATCAAGCATCCAACAGCCTGCTGATAGAGAACAGCATCAAATGCATCTCCAACATCATGAAGAGTCAATCATAAACTTGTCTCCATAGGAGTGGCAATAGGCTTACAGTCTTCAAGGCCAAAATGTTGCAATAATGTGTCAATATATTTCATTTGACACAAAGCCATTCCACCATCAACTTGCATAAACTAAATCGCCAAATAGTGATGCAAATGCCCCAAATCAGACATCTCAAATGAGGCATGCAAATCAGCCTTAAAATCAGCAATATGCCTCTCATGAGGACCAATGAGCAGCATGTCATCAACATAAACCACAATGATCAGAAGTACATCATTAGCATGCTTAACATATAAGGTGCTTTCAGTTGGACTGTTTTCAAAACCATGTGCAATTAGATAGGCATGCATCTTTTCATACCAAGCATGTGGTGCTTGCTTTAAACCATATAATTCCTTGTTTAACTTGCACACTTGGTTTTCATGCCCTTTTTGCACAAAGCCACGGGGCTAAAAAACATACACTTCTTCATGCAAGTCACCATTCAAAAATGTTGTTTTAATGTCCAACTGATGTACATTCCAACCATGATGAGCTGCAAGTGCACAAATGCTACAAACAGTAGTCATTCGACAAGTAGGAGCAAAGGTTTCATCAAAATCAATGCCTCTTTCCTGTGCATAACCCTTTGCAACAAGCCTAGCCTTATACCTGTCAATTGTACCATCAGGTTTACACTTCAGCTTGTATACCCACTTAGTGCCATTGGCCTTCTTGCCAAGAGGCAAGTCACATAAAGACCAAGTACCATTCCTCATTATTGCATCATATTCAGATTGCATAGCAGCCATCCAATTTTCTGAATTTTGTGCTTCATGAAACAAAACAGGCTTAGTCTTATCACAGAGACTATATGCAGCCATAGCATAGCAATCTGATGCAAAAGAGGCACTATGAGAGCCTAAACGAGTATGATATGACAGACGTGCATCTAATTTGCTGTGACGCAAAGTCTACACCAACCATTTTGGCATAGTTTTTGCCTGCTCAATATCAGCTCTCTCATCAACTAGTGCATCATGTAAATCTACATCAGAAATGCAATGATTTGCATCATCACATGAAACCTGCAAAGGCTGAGAAGTTGCCTCATTAGGACCAGCACTAGACTGTCCACCTCTAAAAAGAGGCAACAAAGTATCATACATGTCTTTGGAGCTAACAGATCTCTCCTTAGTACATGAAAGCAATGGCTGAATAGCATCTTCCACAAAAACAACATCACGGCTAACCAGAATGTGTTTAGTTTGTGGCTGATACAGAGGATAGCCTTTATTTTGAAAATTGTACCCAACAAAAATACATTTTACTGCTTTATCATCCAATTTTTTGTGATGTTGTTCAGGCATTAATGCATATGCCAAACAACCAAAAACACACAGATGAGCAACAGATGGCTTGCGATCATGCCAAGCCTCATATGGAGTGATAGACTGCAGTGCTTTAGTGGGACACTTGTTAAGTACATATGTTGGACACATGACACCCTCAAGCGAGAAACTATGTGGTAAAGCCTAACTCTTGACCATACACCTTGCCATCTCCATGACTGACATGTTCTTTTGTTTAGCAACTCCATTCTGTTGAGGTGTATATGGTGTTTTATCCCATGTTCAGCCAGAAATGCATTAAAATCAGAAGGCATATATTCCCCCTCGATCTGAACAGAGGGTTCTCATTTTACATGTTGACACATTTCTAGCCAAAACCAAAAACTGTTTGAAGCACATGAACACTTTGGACTTTGCCTTCAATGGATATACCCATGCATACCTGGAAAAATCATCAATGAAAGTCACGAAGTAAAGATAATTTCCGAAAGAACGTCTCTGCATAGGACCATAGACATCACTATGTACAAGCTGCAATTTCTGAGTAGCTTGAACTGAACCATCTTTTGGAAATGAGGAATACTGCATTTTGCCCAAAATATAGCCTTCACAAACATGTTTTCGAGGTGCCTCAAGTTTGGGCAAAGAGGACACCATTTCAAATTTCTATAGGTGTAGCAAACTAGCAAAATTCAGATAACCAAAGCATGCATGCCAAAGCTTTGCATCTGGGAGGAGAAAGAGTGTGAACAAGTTATAGGTCTACACCTAACTAATAAGAGTCTTCAATCTTGCATATGTATTCAATTTCAAGTCAAGTGCCTTTCTCATCATGTGTGCACATTGGTTTTGAGAAGGTAAAATATTTGAGCTCAACCTATATTCTCTCTTATGCAATGACATTCAATTTCTATGTGATTCTATCCTTGCATGATAATCTCGATCACTTACAAGGTGCATTGAGCTCATGCTATGTCCAAGTGGTAAAGGTACCTGCACTTTGATGTCTATATCTTCAAAGAATCCTTTCATACAAGTGTATTGTTGACTAGCAATGGCTAATCCTCTACTCTATGGATCATTTTATGAAAGAGACATTTTAGGTGGCTTCTTTGATGACCAAGAAATAAGTTTTTATCTTACAAAGCAAAGGTATCTAGATATGCATCTCTTATCATCCTTGGAACCTACCCAATACATCAGAATATATTCTTGGGTTCAAATCAAAGACAAAGGAATAGAAAATGCCATTCATGTGTGTGTCTTTCCATGAGTATGCATAAACTATCTTCGCACTCCAATTTCAAAGCTTATGTGTAATCTTGTCAACGTGGCATAACTCATGCTCCAAGCCAGAATGTAATAACTTCTAATATGTTCAATAAACACACCTTCATGTGCAAAAACTCTTTGATTAAACTCCATAGGTGTATGTACATTTTTGGTATTCCACATTCTGATTTTCATGAGCATATCTTCGATGTACTTACTTTGAAGGAGGTGCTTTTTTGAAACTTAACCAACGGACTTGTTCTACAAAGTCTAGAGAACACATATGAATCAACAGAAATAAGGATAGGTTATGTTTTATACTCTAAAATAGTGAGGAAAAATGCCATTTAATACAATTTTGCACTTTTTTCTTTCAAGATATTCACGAGTATCTTTTGAATTCATGACCAATGCATGTTACACATATAATTCTCATAGTCTTTAAATTCACTCATGTTAGAATGAATGCTTATGCTTCCATGATTAAACTCTATCATTTTGAGCATCTACTTCCATACCTGCATAAGATACATTCTATTGATGCACATTAAGATACACCATTAGAGCCTTGACCTTCTTTGACGCTCCAAAGAAGAGAAGAGATTCTCCTCTCCCATGCACACAACCTTCTTTGTTTTCTTGCACTTGGATATGATTCTCTCTCTCTCTCTCTCTCTCTCTCTCTCTCTCTCTCTCTCTCTCTCTCTCTCTCTCTCTCTCTCTCTCTCTCTCTCTCTCTCTCTCTCTCTCTCTCTCTCTCTCTCTCTCTCTCTCTCTCTCTCTCTCTCTCTCTCTCTCTCTCTCTCTCTCTCTCTCTCTCTCTCTCTCTCTCTCTCTCTCTCTCTCTCTCTCTCTCTCTCTCTCTCTCTCTCTCTCTCTCTCTCTCTCTCTCTCTCTCTCTCTCTCTACTTCATGACATAGAGGGACCTCTTGGCTGTTGCTTTCCGTATGTCTAAGAGTGAAAAAGGAAGATCTTCTTTGTCTCAATGTTGGAAGTCTGATTTAGGAGTTGAGAAAACATGGTTTGATTTCCCCCTAATTTTTATACCGCTAACTTATAACTTATCTTTGTAATGTTTTTCTTAAGCATAGTATTATTGGAGGATTGATCATCTTCTAGCTATTTACATCTCTTTTGATCTTCAAACTGTATATGTTGGGCTCCAAACATGGTATTAAAGTCTTCCATACAGGCAAAGCACGTCTAAAAGGAATCATAAGTGAAGTAAGAAGGCTCAAATCAATTAGACGTAAACGAAGAAGAAGAGAGAGGAGGACAAATAAAAGAAGGAATTGGTTTAAACCACTTCATGAGAGTTTTGAAAGCTCAAAAACTTGCCTTGGCATAACCAAGAGGCATTTATGTGGCTCCATATACACCCAAATAATATGGACTTTGTGCAAGAATTCCAAACCATTCCTCTACTCTATCGTGCCAAGGAATATAAGACCATTTCTTGTGCTTGGATGGTCACATATTACATCTCTTGTACGTTTTGAGATGCTCTAAGAAGTCAAAATTTTGCTGAAATTTTTCAAGACTTTATTTTGTAGGGCTTCTTTATAAAATTAAGAAGGTTTTTAATGGCATAACTCACAAAGCATCCAGCAAGTCATCTTCGGATGGTCCTTTGGCACATGACTATGCTCTTTTGGCCATCTTCTCTCAACAAACAATGCATTCTTAGTTTTTGTATTGATGGTTCTTTCAGATCCCCATTTTCATATGGCACTTTCTTCACATATTTGTTTCCAAATTCATATTTGTGGTGCTATTAAAGTCTTCCTAACTTTTGAGCTCCACTTTATAGCTTGATTGCTAAAAGCTATGGTGGTGCATCTTCTTTTAAGTCATTACTCAGTTTGTGGAATATTATACCGTTACTCAGTATGAGGAATATTCATCAAATAACTTTCTTTAGTTAGCTATATACTTCAATAGATGTGTGCAAAAGCTCTCTAGTCAATTCATTTCAGATTTTGAGGTCTGAATATTTTTCTTTGCCTTCACTTTCCCAAATAGAAGATTTCTTAAAATCTTGTGAAGTGCAGATCATCTCTTTTGTTGCAATCATTTGGTAATCATGTTCCAAAAGACTTGTTGACTCTTTATGCATATTTGGGAAGCTATGAAAGTACACTATCCATCCCTAAAGTTACATTGACTAGTGTAGAGGAGGTTTGTTGCAACGCCCACTCATTTTTGCATATATCTCATCACCTCCTCACAGTGTAATCATACAACTAAGCATCATGGGTGATGGATTCCCCTCATCTATTGGAAAATTAGACCGAGGCAATTACTCAACATGATCACTAAGAATGGAGGCCTATCTACAAGGAATGAATCTCAATGGTTATATATATGGAGATGATATGATTACAATACTCAGAAGCAAGGGCCAATCAACACAAGAAGAGTAGGAAAGGTTGAGTGCAAAGGATGTTGTTTCAAGGTCATATATACCCAAATATATCTCTGATTTTCTACTTCCTCACATTAGTAATTGCAAGTCTTCACAAGAAACATGGAAGCATTCTTCTCATCAAGCACCAAGGCTAGGAAGAATGAGTTATGGATGGAGCTTACAACACTCACAAAGATGCCCAAGTAGAGTGTGACTGATTTGTTCACCAAGATGGAATGAACCCTAAGTCATTTATGCTATATAACTTGAAGCAGACTCAAATGAATAAGTCAACTTAGAATTATCATATTTTGAAGATTGAAAAGATTCTTGTACAGAACATCTACCTGGGATGTTTAATTTAGATATGTGGTTATAATTGGCTAACCCTAGACTTTTGTAAAAAGAAGCAGATACTGTATCTGAGTCAAATCCAAAAGATTCAGAAAGTGGAAAGAAAGAACTAAGACTCAATACAATCAATTCAAACTTTTCAGATACGTAAACTTGTGAGAAGTCAATTTCTAGATGACTCAAGACTTTGACTACTCAGAGAACTCTTACAACAAGGGATTGAAGAATTTTTCCTATCTATAAGAGAAATAAACTTGATGCTCAAAAAGATTCAAAGAAAATCTAAAACATCATCCAACCACAAGATACTAATGTGGTATCTATCATTAATGTCTCGACCCACTAATGTTCTATTGATGAGTTTTTACTCAAATAATGCTTCACTTGAGACTAAGTTCATGCCTATATTCAATCTTTATGATTACTTACTGGGAATGCATTTCTTGTGCACTACTTAGAGTGAAAAGATTGAATTTACTGACTTACATTAAGAACTTGGTGCTTGACTTAGTCAACCTATTCCTTATTTGAAAGGGTCATTTCAATGTCAAAGTCCAACTTCTTCATAAACATATCAAATATTTTTGAATCAACAATGCTTTAGCTTGAACTATTCCAAGTAGATCTTGTAGGTTATTTCCTTCATATCTTCTTACTTAGTTGATCTTGAAGTTCTTGAGATCAAATTTTTAATATGCTTGAATTTAAACTTCTCCTTTGAAGTTTCAATTCCGTCAACGATCAAATCTATCTTCACGATTCATTATAGGAACAAAACATAATTATTAATCCCATGGTTCATTGCCCCATACCATCTTTCGTACATCAATCTGAGTACAAAATATGTTGTCCCATACCACCCTGTTTTATATTCACATTGGCATGTGAGTGACATTTATCTTGAAGTCTAAACATCTCTTAATAGAGTACCTTCTCACTTCAATTCTTGAAAAGGATATTTGAAGTTTTAGGCATTACCTCTAACTACATTTTCTAGGTTTTGACTCCTTCCCAAGATCATTTCAAAATCTCGTACCATTTCCTTGGAAAGTTGGAAACCTTTGGAAACATCCATCCTTCTTCGCTAGGATTCTCAAAAGAAAACTACTTATCATTCCAAGGTCTTGACTTTTTTAAATTAAATTCCAAATGGTTATACTTGATGAATTTGTGGCTACTAGAGTTGTTTACTTCTTGTCTTTAGATTCCTTTCTAACTAAAGTAAGTAGCTACTTCAAGCACTTTTTAGGAATCTCTCTACTGCTTACATCTAAGCATGTACTAGTGCTTTTTGGATTATATCAAAATCCCTTTAAGGATAGAAAGACTTTATGTTGTAACTTCCATAGACTTAATTAGTGTTATCTTGTTTGCAGACTACATACTTGGAACTTTTACTCTGTTCACACTTCGAAAAGCTTACTTGTTTCACACATTCCATTGGATATATGGAACTCAATTGAAAATTTCCCAAAAGGAATTTGATTATCAATATTTGTTCAAACTTCATAGAGTTTCACTCACAATTTCCTGGACAAAACTTTCCAAGCTTGATCAAGTCTTGTTGATCATGCAATAAAATAAAGACTTAGTCTTTATCATTAAGATCTCTCAAACTTGTCTAAAGCTTTTTGGCTTACCTACAAGATTTAGAAAGATCTGTCCCTCAACTCAAGTCCAAGCATACTCTAATGCCATTTCAATTCCAAAGCTAAGAATCTTATCAATATTGATACACCTTTAACGTATACCAATCGTTGGACTAAAGTACCAATATTGGTGGTTTAGGAATTTTTGGGAACTACTTGTTGTATGACGAGCTTGAGTTTTGTGCTCACTAGTAGGGAGTACTTTATTCTTCTAATACTTGAGATTCTTTCTAAGGAATCAAGAACATGAGAAAATGATTCATCTTGGAATCATTTGCATTGCTAGAAGGATATTTGAGAGAGATTCTAGAATTTCACATAATATTTGTTGGTGTTCAAGGTCTATAAAAGCACGTGAACATCACAAGGAAGAAGAAGAAGCTTGGAGCTCAACACACAATACTGAATGTATTACCACTAGAATGTATAGAGATAAGTGACCCGTTAGGGTTATAGGAATATATACAAGCCGAGGGAAAAAACCTCCCAAAGAGGGAGAAATGTGCCCTGGCCTTCCTAGTGTGTTCACACACATCACTACCCACATATATCAACAAATCCCCCCTGGGAGTGATGTGGTGAACAAGAAGCTGGCACTCATGTATAAGGAAGTGCCAAGCTATGTGGAATCAATCCATAAAAGGAAGCAAGCCCAAAGCTTTGCAGAAAGCTTTAAACTTCTCCTTAGGCAGAGCCTTTGTGAAAAGGTTTGCAATGTCCTCCTGTGGGGACACATATGCCAAACTGATCTCTCCAATAGAGAATCTCTCCTTGACATAATTATAGTGTACCTCAATGTGCTTAGTGTGAGCATTCAACACACAATTCCTCGTAATAGCCAATGCGCTCTCACTATCGATGAAGATGGTGGTGGAAAAAGCTTGACCAACACCCAAATCATCCATAAGGTGTCTAAGCCACACAAACATAACAATTGTTGTGAAAGTTTCCCTATACTCAGCCTCACAACTGGAAGTGGCCACAACTTTTTGCTCAACCAAGATATGCATGAGCTACCAAGCATGAAGCAAAAACCACTAGTGGACATGAGTGACATAGAAACTAGCCTAGTTTGAGTCAGTAAAAGCATGTAGATCTAGCAATGGTGATCCCCCATTGGGATAAAACAATCCAAGTAACTGGGTACCACCCAGGTAGCAAAAGATGTGCTTAACTGCCTGCAAATGCTTGACACCTGGGTAGTGCATAAACCTGCTTATCTGTGAGATAGAAAATTGAATATCTAGTTGAGTAACACATAAGTAAATCAAGCATCCAACAACCTATTGATAGAGAATAGCATCAAATGAATCTCCATCATCATAAAGATTCAATCCTAAACCTATCTCCATATGATTGGCAATGGGTTTTTATTCTTCAAGGCCAAAACACTGCAATAATGTGTCAATATATTTTGTTTGACACAAAGCTATTCTGCCATCAACTTGCATAAATTGAATGCCCAAATAATGACGCAAATACCCCAAATCTGAAATCTTAAATGAGGCATGCAGATCAACCTTAAAATCAGCAATATGCTTCTCATGAGGACCAGTGAGCAACATTTCATCAACATACATAACAATGATGAAAAGTACATCATTTGCATGCTTAACATACAAGGTTCTCTTAGTTGGACTATTCTCAAAACCATGTGCAATTAGATAGGCATGTATCTTTTCATACCTAGCACATGGTGCTTACTTCAAACCATATAATGCCTTTTTCAATCCGCACACTTAGTTTTCAAGCCCTTTCTACACAAAGTCATGGAGCTAAAAAACATACACTTCTTCATGCAAGTCAGCTTTACAAATGCAGTTTTAAAGTCCAACTAATGTACATTCCAACCATGATGAGCTACAAGTGCACAGATCCTATGAATAGTAGTCATTCGGCATGTAGGTGCAAAGATCTCATCAAAATCAATGACTCTTTATTGTGCATAACCCTTTGCAACAAGGCTAGCCTTATACCTATCAACTATTCCATCAGGCTTACACTTCAGCTTGTATGCATACCCACTTAGTGCCAATGGCCTTCTTGCTAGGAGGCAATTCACATAAAGACGGGGTACCATTTTTCATGATAACATCATATTTTGATTGCATAGTAACCATTAAATTTTTAGAATTTTGTGTGTCATCAAACAAAATAGGCTGATTCTCATCACAAAGACTAGAGGTATCCATAGCATAGCAATCTGATGCAAAACAGGCACTATGAGAGCCTAAATGAGTATGATATGATAGAGGAGCATCTAATTTACTGTCATGCAAAGTCTGCTCTAGCCATTTTGGCATAGTTTTGGCCTCCTCAATATCAATTGTCTCATCAAGTGCATCATGTAATTCTACATCAGAAATGGAATGATGTGCACCATGATGAAACCTATAAAGGTTGAGAAGTTGCCTCATTAGGACCAGCACTAGATGTTCCACCTATAATAAGAGGCAGCAAAGTGTCATACATGTTATTGGAGCTAATTGATGTCTCCTTAGTACATGAAAGTAATGGCTAAATAACATATAAACATCATGGCTAAGCAAAATGTGTTTGGTCTATGTATGATACAAATGATAGCCTTTACTTTTAGAATTATACCCAACAAGAATACATTTCACTACTTTATCATCCAATTTCCTACATTGTTGTTCGGGCACTAATGCATATACCAGACAACCAAAAACACACAGGTGAGCAACAGATGGCTTGTGACCATGTCAATCCTCATATGGAGTGATATAATTCAATGCTTTAGTGGGACAACTATTAAGTACATATGTTGCATGCATGACAGCCTCAAGCTAGAAACTATGGAGCAAAGCCTAACTTTTGACCATCAAAAGACATATATCCCCTCCCCCTTGATTTGAAACAAGGGTGCCCATAGTACATGCTGACATATTTTTAGCCAAAATCAAAGACTGTTTTAAGCACATGAAAGTCACGAAGTAAAGATAGTTCCCAAAGAGGGTGTCTACATAGGACCACATACATCCTTGTGAACAAGCTACAATTTTTGAGTACCTCAAATTGAACCATCTTTTGGGAAGGAGGAATGTTGCATTTTGCCCAAAATATAGCTTTCATGTTTACCAAGTGCCTCAAGTTTGGGCAAAGAGGACACCATTTCAGATTTTTGTAGGTGTAGCAAAATAGCAAAATTCAGATGACCAAAGCATGCATGCCAAAGCTTTGCATCTGACATAGCCCGAGAATCATGTACTACACATGCTAAATTGACATATCATGAACTGTACATCTGTCATCAACAAATTTCACAATTAAGCCAATCTTAGCTAAAGTTGAAACTAATAATAGATTCTTCTTGATCCTTGGCACAAATAAAGCATCTCATAATGTAAAAGAACTAGCATCAGCAGTAGTCAAAATGATCTTACCAACTCCCATAACAGGATAAGAAGAGTTGTTGGCACATGTGATAGTATTCCTTTTAGGGGCAAGCTCCTGAAGTGAAGAAACTACGCTGCAAGGTAATATGTTTGGTTGCCCCACTATCAAAGTACAAAACTTCTAAGTCTACTATAGACATACAGTGTTGGAATTTGAAGATGGGTCAAAACTGAAAATAGTAGTAAATGGCCATCCTTTAGCACAAGACTAGTAGACTCTATTTTGGGTGTAGAGGCCTCTAGAACAACCATTCGAGCCTCTTTCTTCCTTACCTCTTTAGCAGCCAGTTTTGTACAAATCATTATGAAATTATCATTTGCTTTACAATATTTACAAAACAATTTCTACTTTTTTTGTTTCCTTCTCATCTCTTTCATCTATCTTTGATTGTCTAGAATTATCAGGTTTGTACTTACTAGTAGAAGAGATCCATTTACCTTTGCCCTTCTCACTAGCCAAGAAAGCTTGATCTGCAACATGCATAATGGACATAATTTTCCTAGACTGATCTTCTTGCAATAGAACAGAGACTAAATCCTCAAATGTTAAGGCATATTAATTGCCTTTCATCATCAAACAAAGAGTAGAAGCAAAGCTTTGATATGAATCAAAAAGACCATTCAAAACAGTCTGCACAAGTGAACTGTTAGGCAAGACTTCATCAATAGAAATCAACTATTCTTTCAAATCTTTGATCTTTGTGAGAAAAATTTTCATGGAATCAACTTCATTCATGTGCTCACTCTCCAACTGTTTTTTGGAGGTAAGCAACACGAGCCTCATTCATTGCCTAGTATAAAGTCGTATGTGTATCCCTATTATTTGTTCCTAACATGTATTAGTTTTCCATTGAGGTATTAATTTCCATTATGCTTTAAACTGATTACTTCACAAATTACATTACCTTTCTATTGAAAGTTCAATTGTTTTATTACATATTTTAAGTTAGTGATATTCACATACATTTCAAATTTGATAAATTATGTAAAGTTGATTATCTTAATATTGAGTCTATTAAATATATTCAAAAATCTATTGTTAATTTAAAGTTCAGAAAAAAATCCAATTCAATAATAATAGCTCAATTATACATTATTTGATCTATCAATGAATGGTCATACAACCAATTTGAACCATCCCAAAATATGGTGTTTAAAAAACACTTGATTTGAATTTAATTGTATGGCAAATCTATCATAATATAAATTTAGAGTTTAGAATAATACAATTTAATATCAACAATAACTATATTCAATTTTCTCTATAGTATATATTTATTTGTTTGTATTATGATGTTTAAAAATGCTAATAATTTGATTTAAATTTGATTGTATAAAAACAACCACATGCTAATTTTTTTGTTATAAAAGTAATCTAATTCAGAAATAATTCAATAATATGCAATTTGACATTCTAATAATTGTTCACTAGGGTGAAGGATATGAAAACTATATCAATATGGTGTTTCAAAACATGAATAGATTGTTCCCATATAATTTCGTAATAAGTCTATCATACTAATTTAGATCTTTGAAAAACAATGAAATTTATGAATAACTCAAATGTATGCTAATCTAGCAATAACTTTGCACTTGGTTGAACAATCCCAAAATATGTGGTGTTTAAAAACACTAATAAAATTGAATACATGATCTTCAAATATTGTAAAATCATTCATAGCATTTCTTAATATATTGTTGAAGTACAAAATATGTTTCTCTATCACAAGGTCTTTGATTTAGAGCTATATTGCATGTATAACAATGTCTATTCTTTGTGCAAATCCATCCATAAAGACAAGGAACCATTGTTTTGGACAAAAAGGCTTCCAACTCCTCCAATGATTGCCTCCACAGCTCTAGTAGAATTGCATAAGTGCCTTTCATATTCCAAATCACATGAAAGAATGTATCATAAAAAAATAATGGTATTATTTCCATCCAAATCTCAAAACCTTTTCCAAATTGTGTCCAAATTTTTATGATGCACAAACTTACATCGGATGTGGATATCAACTTTTTGGCATGCACCCTAACCTGCTATAATATGAAACCTTTAATAGTGTTCTTTTGAGCTGTCGAAAATCTTTGTATGGTCCAAATCCATACTTCAAAATATCCATACAAAAATCCTACAAATATAATGCATCCTTGCGAACATAATGCACAATTCTTGGGTTCTCTTCAACAAAATTCATATGGTTTTGCAAAGATTCAAGTAATAGATCACCTCTTTCCTTATCAATTGTCTTGAGCAAAATGCCATTCATTTACAGTATCAATACCCTTTTTTATCTCTTGAGAATGAGAAAAATATTTGCTTTCTTGATGAAGATCCATATATGTGTGAAGACCGATAAGACATCAATGCCAACCTTGTGTTTTCTTTGTAGTTTATATGCAAATCAGCATATTGTTCTACAAAAAAATAGAAGGTAATTATACTTATATAAAAATCAATAAAATTGTTTTACATTCTATATTACTTCATAATTACAAAGTAATTAGAGATATTTTTAATTAACATGCTATTATTTCTCTCAATATTCAAAACTTAAATTCAATTAAAATTGATGATACATAAGAAAATATAAGATAGTTGATTTAAATGCATGATTTTATATTTATGGGGATTCTAGTTTCCATGGTACAATTTATAGTTTTTCTTATAATCAATATAATCAAAAGGAGACTAAGCCTAGAAAGAATTTCTTTTTTAAATATATATATATATATATATATATATATATATATATATATGTGTGTGTGTGTGTGTGTGTGTGTGTGTATGTGTGTGTGTGTGTGTGTGTGTGTGTATATATATATATATATATATATATATATATATATATATATATATATATATATATATATATATATATATATATATATATATATATATATATATATATATATATATATATATATATATATATATATATATATATATATATATATATATATATATATATGTGTGTGTGTGTGTGTGTGTGTGTGTGTGTGTGTGTGTACATATATATATATATATATATATATATACACACACACACACACACATATATATATATATATATATATATATATATATATATATATATATATATATATATATATATATATATATATATATATATATATATATATATATATATGTGTGTGTGTGTGTGTGTGTGTGTGTGTGATGCAATTAAAATATATTACATGAGCTAAATGTGTGATATAATATTCCAATAACAGTGAAGTATAATATAAAAAAAATATGAACAATGAAATAGTGACAAGGAAGTATAGTCCCATAACAAGGAAAATTCACAACCAACCTTCCTCTTGATGAGGAGCTATCTACATGGTTTTTACTTATTTAGTTTTTATGATTATAAGTTTATTTGTGAAGAAAAAGAATCTTTCATGAAACAAAGAAACTAACATCAAAAGAAACATGGATTATCTTCAAACCACATCAGAAAATCTTGGGATAATTTTAAGACTCCACCTTGTCATCAATGTTTTTCTCTATCCTACAAAAGAAAAAATTTAGAAATAATTGATTGTAGATATAAGAAAAAACATAAATATTGTATGAAAAAATTTTCATTACCTATAAAATTTAAGTATGCCTTTTGTAACCTCTTTATGTATGCTTTTGCTACAACTCCACTTATGAAATGACTTTGCGGGTAGCCCAACCTTATAGCATATAGTATTGCATGATTTTCTCTCATACATTTATTTTTGTAGCACATTTGTAACAACTTTAGCTGCTCTTTATTCAAAAGTGGAACACCAAATGTTGATGCTATTGTTGTTAGATCTCCTCTATCGATTTCCTTGCAATTCAATGGAACATCTAGTTTTCTTAATGCTATTGTTGTTAGATCTTCCTTTTCAATTTCCTTGCAACTCAATGGAACATATAGCTTCTTCTCATTACTATTTTGTACTTGAAAGTCATCAGAAGAAGATACTATCAAGTTATCCGAATGATCGTTTGAATCACTCAAGATATCATGGTCTAACATAGATGATGAATTCAATTGAGAAAAATAAATTTTTGAATATCATCCATATGGATTAAGCTCCAAACATAGGGTACAATATCACTCGGTAGTGAATGATCATGTCTTCCTTGATAAGGGGTGATGTAGATGCAATTTTCTATTGGGATAGAATCTTTGAAGGAACTATTATCAATGATAAGTTGATGTTGTTCATATATTTCTTCTAGGTGATCCATATAATAATCTTCTTGACTCCACACCATGAAAAAAGAATATCTTTTTTTTTGTATGTTTCTCAATGAATCTCACATTGCTTAAAACATTATTCTGAAATGTGAATGACCAAACACCAACATGAAAGTGTTGAAAAATTGAATCCAAAAACACAAAACATCCCGAAGTTATAAATATTTTTTTATCATCAATATTTGAACAAATTTTGACACAATCTTTCTTTGATCTGGTCCATCTTATGTCTTGGTTGAAGAAAAGGCCATTTAGATCGAGAAGGAGTGAATTCTTCCTTGTATGAAGTGGATGATGGATATTCTCTGCATATAACAAACAACGAGGATAATAAATACACAATAACTAAAAAAAACGCTTTAAGATTACTTATTGATATATAGTTGTTACTTGCATATTCTATTTGTAATCAGAAAATGAGTTTAAAATAAAATAATTATAATATTACACAATATACCTAGTAAAATCCAAAAAGGCCTTCCATCTTGTTTCTCCATAACATTACATAGCTTATCTGATGTTTGAAAAGAGCAATAAGAAATTGAAAAGATATATATGAATAGCCAATAAAATGTGCAAAAATATCAATACTTATTTTCTCAATTAATTTTATCTTTATCACATAAATCTCCCTATTAATTTCTCTTTCTCAACACTTATTTTCTCAGTTAATTTCTCTATGCATCTACATTTAAAAACAAGTTTAAGATTACTTAAGTAAATAATAGATTTTTTATTCTAAAAACCTCACATTTCAATCTTCACATCTTAACCCTACATTTCAATATTGGATTTAATCAAATGCGTCATACTTTAAAAATATTAGGTTTTAGATTTTCTCAGACAAAAGAGTCACAAAAAAATATTAATCATGCATCATCTATTTAAAAATTATAACAAATGAATTCATGCATCATTGATCTAAAAACAATAATTTTTAGATTACTCGAATAGATAAGAGATATCTAATTTTAACTCACAAAAATATGATATTAACAATAAATGAAAAGATTTAAATATAATTGACTCATATCACTTTATTCAACAAGAGCTAATATATTCAAAATAAAATTCTATTGTTCGATAAATACAATCATCACTAGCATATATAAAAAATTCATACTTTGAAAATTATGGCATTGATTACATCACATGAAATCAATATTTTCTCAAGTTTTTTTTCCTTCTCATATATTTGAAGTACCTGCAATATCTTCATCCATTGTAACAATATCTTCTTTGGATTCTATATCCTCCTTATTAATTTCTGATTCTTCTCCACTAGGTTGTACATCAGTCTTAGCATCAACATTCTTGAACATTTGTATTATCTATATCTTGATTACCGATATCACACCATTGATGTAAAGAAGAATCATTCTCAAATAGTGAAGAGCAACTTGATTCTAATTGGTTTTCTTCAACCTCTAAGCATATACCAAAACATCTACATGTTTTAGCTAAACTTCTTTGAAGAACGATTCCTCGACAATACAACTCTGTAACATAGCTATCTTCACGAGCAAAACTCTTGATGAAATCATCAATGAAATTTTATCTATGAATTCATCAAGGCCTTTCTGAGAAAAAGTATTTAGATTTGCTTGATCTATTCTATCAATCATCTAATAATTATCCTCTTTGCTAATGTACATAAGCACTATTGCAAAATCCAACTCTCCTTTAATCAAAGGATTACTACTCTAAATGGCTCCAATTTTAAAAGTCATTTTCATAACCGTCTATTGAACTCCTTCCACAAGCATATGAACATAGAGAAAATCAGTAAAAGATATTAGAATATATTCTATCTCAAAGTTCATCACATTGAGTGCAAAAACCAATATGGAAAAGAAGGTTGTCGAAATACATTAATCCCCACTATATAGACTGTATAGTTCTGAGTCAAACCTAAAGAAAGCAATGTTTAATGGAAGATTGACCATGGAATAACATTTTTTGTGGTCTTTATTCCCATTGCAACTCTCTACAAATGACTAAGAAAAGTTATGGCATCCTTTGGTAAAGGGGGAGATTTATTTGCCTTTTTTTAATGAATCTTTCACAAATGTCTCACTATAACTTCTAATTTTTGATATTACACGTCTGTGATGGTATATTTCTTAGAGAGATTTTCCCAAGTCAAAACCTCTGTTGTTAAATCAATAAAGAATGCAATTATATCATTTTTTAACACACAATATTTCTTTAATCTGCATGCCATTTCTTCCATGTCAACCATGTGCTTCAATGGTTTTTCCTTTTTTAATAAAATTTTCTTTTCTAAAATCTCCTTTTGAAATTCTAAAATTTCTTTTATTACCTAAACTTTAAATGCATCTTAATAATGTCGGACCTAATATAATCGTCCTTGGTGCTTGTTTTAATTGAACACCTTTGATGGCTACCATCTTTGCAGAGGTGGATATAACATCTTTTATTAAATCTCCTTTGCTGTTTGACACTTCACCCCTTGTATTAAGCAGTGCTCTCTAACCATAAAAACACATGATTGATATTCAATTCTTCCATTCCTCATCATTACATAAAAGAATGTGCAAATCTTATAAATCCTTTTTGTAAAGTTTGCTCTGTAGTCACTACGAAATTTTGTAAAGAAACACTATATATAGTTTAAATACATAAAGTTTTAAAAGATAAGAATATATACTAAGCATCTAAATAGGTAAATGAATATCAGTTCAAAAACATAGCAAACATAACAAGAATATAAACATACCTACCATGATACAAATTCTCCTTTACTCTGATTAACACCTAGAGGAGGCTTCAATGGACATCCGTTTTCTTTCCATTGAGATCTAGCTTGTAAAAGTTGATCCACAAATGGTTCCTTCTATAATGACTTTGTCACCATCAAATTAGCCTCTTTAGATATCTCCCTCAAAATTTTTGGAGGAAAATTTACTATAATTTTTGCTTTTCTATATCTAAATTGTTGTCCTAATTGTAATGTCACCATAGGAGAATTAACACTTTGCAAAGTTTTTGCTACACTAATTGAATGTTGTCTAGATATTATCCAATACTCAACTTTATCAATAACATCATGAGACAAAGTTTATAGAGCTGTTTTGACACTTGGATCAATAGGCATAACAACTGCAAGAACTTCCTTTCTTTGGGAGCCAGGACAAAATCATTCATTAATGTACGCACCCAATCTCTATTTAATTCTCGATATACATAATTCAGTGGCACTAGAAAACATCTTTTTGCATCAATATTAAATACTACATTAGAATCGAAAGCATAATATTGTTGTTTTCAAAGTAGTAAATCCATCATTTTATTTTCTTCTCATTGCAATACGGTATCTTCTGTTTCTTCTCTCCTATTATCTGAATGTCAAACTGATACATCTTCATTTTTTTGTACAAACTTTGGTGATGATCCTAAATATTTGTTTGAAGAACCTTTCAGCTTTCGTTTCTTACATCTCCCAGATACATCTAAGCTCCTATTCAAATATTTTAACTTTTGTGTTAATGTTTTGCCTTCTTTTATAATATGCACTAATTCTTCTATTGATTTGATCGATCCAATTGAGCCTAATGATCAATCAGACTTTTACATAATAGATTTTATATCATCGAAACAAAAAGTCTCCCATGATAAGCAAAATTTTATTCACATTAATATTCTCATCATCTGGAAGCACTTTACATGTAAAACACAGTGTGCCTTGTGCATTTACGTCTTTTTAACATCAACAATATTGCCCATATCACCATATGTAGATCCTACATCTATCATAAATAAATGTATATATGCTTTGAAGCTTCCTTCATGATCATAAGTGTCAGCAAACCATTTCATGTGTTCATTATGTGTCAAATCAAAAGATTTATAAACCTTAATCCTATTTGAAGGAACCTTCACCCCACTTGTTTTTTATAAATTTTCTAGTGAAAATATATTATGATTAAGATTGCTTCAACAATATCTGTGTTTTCCATTGCTCTTGAAAGTCAAATGACTATTTTCTTTTAGATCATAACAATATCAACATAATAACATCAACATAATAACATCAACATAATAACATCAACATAATAACATCAACATAATAACCAACAATATCAACTGAATAACATCAACTTTCTCATTCATAGTCATCAAATTTATTACCAATATCATTATCTCTAATTATTAAACTTTAGATTATAGATTATTATCAAATTTATGAAGTTTGAACCTCCTAATAATTGAATTTATCTAGTGTGAAAAAGATACTAGTTTAGATTTTATATGTCTTTTTCACACTAGATATGAAACTGAAAGCTAGATATGCATTATTCATGGATTACTTAAAAAATAAAAACTTTGCAACAAATATAATACTTGTTTTTTAATTGCATGTATTTCATTCTATGTATTAAATGTTTTTTAATCCATTTTCAAAGCTTGTTTTAAAACTCTACTTGCACTATGAACCCTAGACATGAGCAAACATAGCTCTAAAAATGTGTTGCATTAGAGTCCTTTTGCCACCAATACATGAGCCATCATATATGTCCATAATGGGTAATTCGTAACATCCAACTTTTCCTCAATAGCCAACGTATAGAATACATCATGGCTTTTATCCATGGTCGCTCACTAAAATACCTTGATGTAGAAAAATGATTGTATCGAGCTCTACTAAACTTGTAGTAGAATTTGAGGTGCTTGTACTGGCAAAGAGAAACCTGTATATATGTTTGGGGAAATTTCCTACATAGGCACTATGATAGTGCATTTGAAGGCCAAAATGATTTGAGATCAAAATTTTGACACCATAGATCAAAGTTGTTTTGAACTCATAATCGCCCTGACTATGCTTACTAATTTTCATGCAATTCTAAGATTGCGACTGAAGGGATTTCAATGATGCCCGAGATGAAGGGATGACATCCTCTAATACCAATTATCAGAGTTTGAGGTCTATTGAAGCACACAAACAACATAAAGAAGAAGAAGATTGGAGCACAACACACAATACTGAATTTATTACCAAGTGAATGTTCAAAAGATAAGTGAACCATTAGGCTTCTAGGAATATATACAAGCCAAGGGAAAAAACCTCATAAAGAGGGAAAAAAGTGCCAAAATATTCATAAATGTGTTCACACACATCACTATCGAAATATATCAACACTTCTACCTCGACCTCTATTCAAACCTCTGCTTCCTCCTCTTGATGATCTTGCATAGAGAGCTTGTTCTCGAGATCCTTTTCAATTTGAAGTAGAGCTAGTTAGATTCATCTCCTCCATGACCAGAAGGGCATCAAGATGATCAAAATCTAGTAATTCTCCTTTGATGTAAACATAAGTGATGAACTTTTTCAGTCTCTCATTGCCCTTAAGTCCATGGAGAGTATGTGCAACCAAGTCTTCATCCTTCACATGAGCTTCAATGTATCCGAGCTGATCTAAAATCTCTTAACCTTCCATAAGTAATCATTCATCGATGTCCTTGTATCCTTCCTTATGTTGTTCAACTCATTTTTAGTTGAATCTTCCTTGCTCTTGTAGCTATAGCATACAACCTTTCTAATGCAAGCCAAAGATCCCTACTTGTGTCTAGGTCTTGTATGTGATGTCCTACCATTGAATCTTGAAACTTTTATGATAAAATGAATATAACCCTTTTGTCTCTTTCATTCCAAAGCCTAAATTCCCTCAATTGTTGATTTTTTGGATCCTATGGTAGTATAGGTTTTGATATTTGTGCTATCAATCAAACCATACAAGACTCTACCTTGTAGTATGCTTCGATTCTAAATCACCATGCTTGATTGTTGTTCTTATCAAGATTATCTATTTGTGCATTTGATCACCCATTGTGTAACTACTAAACTCCCTCCTTTAAACCTTTGTTTGGATACGTTTGATAAGAAATATGAGATTTGTTATTCTAGTGAAGTTTATGCACCTGTTTTTGCTTGGATGTTTTTTGAAATGCTTGATTGCTATCTCCTTCTATTGACATGTAGTGTTGATGATGAACCTCTGCTCCAATAGCTTCAAATTATTCATCAAGTTATTACAACCTTTCCCAAGCTTCATGTCCTTGCTATGATATAAATGTTGAATTTTATTGACCTCCAAAGTATATCTAGAAGTAGTTTGAACCACCTTGGAACTAGTTGACCTTCTCACAAATGTATACACAAAGAAACAATCATGCTTGTAGATCTTTGTGCTCTCTACTCACGTGGAATTTTCCAAATCTATTTTACACACATATACTAGACACTAAGATCTTCAATGAGCTATAGGAAACTCAAATCTGATAAATACACAAGGAAATTTGACCTCTAGATAAATGTAGGTTTAATGAAGACCTTGAATAGAGATAAACTTGAGAACACACACTACATGCACAGATCATTGCTCTCAGTTCTCACTCATTTGAGTCATCATGTTCTAGATATCACATGGTACTTTAGCCATACTTTATCATTTATTTGAGCCTTCTTCAAGTACTTGAAGACCTCCCAAAGGTATTTTCATCTTTTGGAGCTTGTTCCTTAACCTATACATAAAAACAATTTTCTAAACATGATGGATAGAAGCTCCATCCATTAAGAAATTTTCATAAGGACATTCATGTTTTCCTTCTACCTTTGCTAGATTCCATCAATGTCAAAGATGTTCAATATGAAATTGATTATTGAAGTTATAATAGAGGGATATTAAACATTCGATATGGAAGAGGCATAAAAAATATATGCTCAGTAGAATCAATGCGAGCCAATTATGATAATATGATGGAAATAAACTACCAAAGAAAAAGATCATCAGAGCCAAGTTAGTGTCATTGGTGAAGTAAAAAGAAAATATATAATAGCACTCGAAAGTATGATGATTAATGGGTTACATCATTGAAGGGTTACATACTGTTACAAATAGGCATAGGGGTTTTACCTCCAGAATCTTTCATCTTAATTATTATAATCTTCTCATTTTGTGCATAAAAAACAAGCATATAAGATAAATGTTCAACCATATTGAGATGTAATAAATAAGGAAATATATAAATATACTAGTCACGATGGACATAAAGATATACTAGATTTAAAAAACAATGATTTACATAACCGTATCTGAGATGAGTGTACTTGTATATACAGGATAAATGTGTATGTGAGTTTGATGTGTCAAATCCTTCTAGGCCTTTTCATGAACAAGATCACACACATGGACTAGATTATTGGAACATTATAACTCCTGGATGAGAATATTTTAAATATTTTACGAAAATTATAGTTGATTTATTAACCATTAAAACTCTTTAAAAGTATTTTTTTCCCAAATTATTGAAAAAGGTGGCAACAAAAGCCAAAGAGTTTAAAAACTTGGGAAGATAGAAAGGTAGGATAATTTGAAGGATGGTAATTTATGAAATGCTTTCCTCACCTCATTTATACTTATAAACATTTGAGATGATACGGAAACACCTTCAAAACTCGGATGGAATACATTAGATCATATATGAAGAAATGAATTGAAAACATAGAGCCCAATTAGAGGATTGGGACGTGATTATAAGTAGAATAAATTCCTCTAATGACATGCAAGCCAACCTCCTAATTGTCCAAGAGATGCCCTGCCTAAAAGGCCTATGTTGGATTGATAGTAACAATATGATGGATCCGTTAAGAATCCAACAAAATCTGGACTTCCATAAGACCTTGACAAGAAATGATTTATTAGCTAGTCCTGGATCCAATGGGAGTGCAAGTTTATAGACCGAGGGAACCCCTTTATTGAGAGCATAAAAAATGTTCTCATGTGGCGAATTTATCATAGGGGTATTTGAATCAATCTCAAATCCAGTAATATTTGGAGTGCTGCTTTGTGATGTAAGAGGTGCATAAGTGGAAGAAAAGATATGGGCCATCTCTTCTTTTTCTTACCCAAGATCCGTCATATATGAGTGGATCTTTGGAAGATTTTGAATCCGACCTTTGGCATTAATTGGAATGCAGCTAGAAGCGAGGCCCTTTAGAAGATTTGGGAGAGACCCAAGAAAGAATGGTATATTGAGAAATATCTTAGTTTTCTTCACAACAAGATTAAAAAAATGAAAGAACTCTCCCGCTTTTAAACACCATGGTATTTTCTTTCATTTTAATATAGTTCTAGCAAGTTATTGAAAAAAGATAGAAGACCAAGTCTGGAGTGCATTTAAGAAAAGTAGACATGTGTGCGATGGACTAGTAGACCTCATACACATATGCGTATACTTGCCAACAAAAGAGGCTTCTTATATACTAAAAGAGTCCGTTTTATCTTTTATTGATGACCATGGAAGCATCTAATTTATTTATTTCATGAAGAATCAATATTTCCGAGAACGTCAAAAGATTCAAGCGTTCTTCTTACAAAAATGAGAAATGCCAAGTGTATACATGAAGAAGTTTAGGTCAAATGGAAGGGGAGAGCACTTATCCAAGTGATTTGATGCATTACTATGATAGGAAAACACCATGGAAGTGATTTAGAAGTACATCATATAGCACAACGCTGCAAGACAAGCCAAGAACATGTGTATGGAGAAGATAATGAGGTCTCTATTCAATTAGCTAAATATGGCCCACTTCTGTTTGCAAGATTCATTCCATACATGATTTTGGCTTATAAAAAATGAATCTCATTCTATATAGAAAATCCATCTACCCATTATGAGGTATCGTGGAAAAAAAGCCAATCCAATTCATGTGAAGATGTTGACGTAAAAAGGTATGTGTTTATTGGTCATTTCATATATCTTTAAGTTAAGAGGTGTTATAAGCAAACAAAAGGGAGGTGTGGATGTCAAGGAAGCCTAATTTTCATGAAGTAATGAACAGTCATAATGCAGAGATAAGGCGCAAGCGATGCGGTCAAGCACTATGATTAGTGCATTTGAAGAAGTTGTAATGAAGTAAATTCCTATCCATTGAGTTCTTGACTATGGATTACATAACTTAAGTTCATAGATAAAAACATATGGTTCACTCATGGCTTCTCGCTATGATCAAGTATCATAGTACAAAATTTTGAAATAAATGTATGATCCATCTCTGGTTGTTCACTATACATATATAGTATAATGAGTTTGTAGTCAAGACCGTCTTTCATTTGAGGAAAGCCAGAGAGCTCGGAAAGTTGTAGGCTAATATAAGGATCACTTAAATATATGATGAATGTGATATTAGTTCCAAGGACAGAAAATATAAGATAATCGGGAGAAAATGGGACTTTGAGGTCAACAAAGATTTAGATGATGCACTTTATAAGCACAAACAAATTCTACTTGATAAGGGAATGCTATAGTCGATGAAATTCTAGAAGTAGAGGTACACATAGAAAGACCTCCAAATTTAGAAGCAAGGTTTCAAAATCAAATTTGCATATTAAAAGATTCTTTATATGATCTGAAGAAAGCTTAGAGAGCTTGAAATTACAAATTATTTACTCAAATGTGGCTACCAAAAATGTCATAGATCAATTCCCATCTGAAAAGCGTGAAGGTCAAAAGGTATTTTTCATATATGTATGCATATGGAGGATATTATTATTTTTAACGCATACGGTTAGAATAGAGTAGACGGTTAGTTCATCAATTGTTCACTCATTTATGCAACCATTATAAGACTCGATGTGGCACACGGAGCGGTAGTGTTACTTCAATTCATGCATAATCCAAAGGCAGCGCATCTTTATGGAAAATTAGATGAAGGATTATTTCATGTTTATGTGGTAATAATCATTAACCAAATGCAGATATAATAACAGCAAATAATGATAGAGATAGTACGATCAAGCACCAAGCAACCTAAATTCTCCTTTCCATCAAGTGATCTTGAGTATAGATGCTTGAACCAAGCGACTTGCCTCTAAAAAAAAATCACACTACAAGTTGGGAAGTGTCCCTCACACAACTTTCATAGTAAAAACCGTCCCATATGAGCCAAAAAACATTCGGGCCCAAAAAAAGGGTATCATTGTATACACGAATTAAAATATTATGTATGCGAATGTAGAAGACAGATATGTCTACATATTTCTAGAATTCCACAATGAAGCCTATAAAAACTTTTGGACGTAGTAAACATGTTGAAAGAGCTCTCAGGCTTTTGTCTACGTTCACCATGCATCACATGTATATCAGGCTATATATATATATATATATATATATATATATATATATATATATATATATATATATATATATATATATATATATATATATATATATATATATATATATATATATATACTTTCGGTTGTGTGTTTCGTTATTGAAATTATCGTTATTGTGTGTGTGTCTCTGTATATATATATATATAT
>CM035416.1:7223811-7228811 GCA_020310875.1 Ceratopteris richardii
TGATCCAGCTATTGGTGTCATGTTTCCAGAGGTGTTTCCATTTTCTGAATCCTTTGTTCCATAACTTCTTGGCATTTTGGATGTTCCACGACTCCACACTCCGGATGCCATGTATCGGAAACCAGATAGAGTCGTTTTGTCTGATTCCGGCCGCCCACTTCCAGTCCTCACTAATTCTTGTGAAGCTTTTGACTTTATTCCAGCCCTTCCAAAGGGAGCGCACGAGATTGGAGCCTTTCGGGAGGACGGGGATCGGGGAGAATAGCAGGGTCATGATGTCAAGATTCTTCCAGTTTGGGAACCCCATGAGAGCCAACTCATTCTTGTTTCTGAAGATCAGCTTGGCCCACGAGGCCTCCCTATTGCACCAAGCCTTAATCATCCATTTGGCTGCCAGTTTGTTAGCCATACACCCAATGTCCAGGATACCAAGCCCCCCGCTATCTCTAGGGCTAGTGCAGATGGCCCATTTGATTTTAGGCACCCCCCTTCTGTTATGATCACCCGTCCAAAGAAAGTTTCTACAAATACTATTCAGTTTGGACAGGCCTTGCTCATTCGGTCTCCAACAAGAAAGGAAATAGATGGTAGAAGAGAGGAGGAACGTGTTGATAACCATCGCACGCCCAGCGAGATTGATTTGCATACCTCTCCAATAGTTAAGCTTGTTTTCGAGTTTGGCCAACACCCAGTTCCATCGCTGCTCCATAGAGACGCCAAACCCCAAGGGGATTCCGAGAAGTCGAAAGATTTGGCCCTGCGGAATGATTTGACAGCCATGATCAATGAGAAGGCCAGGATGATGTCCCACAATAGCCCTAAAGGCGGTCTTAGAGTGGTTGATTTTGGATCCAGAGGCTTCACAAAAGGTAGCAAGACACCTCCAGAAAGTCTCCAGGCTGGTATTATCATTGTGAACGAACGCGTTCATATCATCGGCAAATAGTCTCATGATGATTTGACTGTGGTCGTGAGGCAGCCGGAGGCCTTTGATATTGCCAGCCTCCACATGATGTGCCACAAGTCTGCTCAGCCCCTCAGTGGCGATGGCAAAAAGAAGGGGGGCCAGAGGGCACCCTTGTCTAATAGATCTTCTAAGTTGGATCGCCTTCGAAAGTTTGCCGTTAACGTTAATTTGGGTCGTTGCGTTTCCGAGAAGGGTCGCGATCATCTTGGTGAATTTCTGACTACATCCGAGATCTTGGAGCGACTGCAGAATATAGTCCCATTCTAGCCTGTCGTAGGCTTTGTCAAAGTCGATCTTGAGGAAAACCACATCTTGATTAGACTCATTTGCAAATTGAATACCTTCCCAAATATCCATAATGGTTTCCAGGATAGACCTGCCTTTGATGAAACCTTTTTGGTCCTCACTAAGCCAAGATCTCAGGTGGCACGAGATTCTGTTGGCAATGACTTTGGCGATGATCTTGTATCCTGTTTGGAGCATCGTAATAGGCCGCCAGTTCTCGATTCTGTTCTTTTCCCCCTTCTTGTGTATCAACTTGATAATTCCATTATTTAGACAAGAAGGAAGAGCACCAAACTTTAGCGCTTCTTGCCAAACCATCCGAAGAGGGGTGGCAACCACCAGCTTGAAGGATTTAAAGAACTCGTTAGTGAGTCCGTCGGGTCCCGGGCTTTTACCGAGAGGGAGGGCATCAATGACCTCAATGATTTCTGATTCAGAGATAGGGGCATGAAGCAGGGAGTGGAGGTTGGGTGGTATCCTCCGGGGGGAAACCCTAGAAATGGCAGCCATACAGTCCCTTCTATGGTGGGAGAGGGGGTTCGAGGTTCCTAGGAGTCTCGTGAAGTGCCCTTCGATGATGCCAAAATTATCTTCTTCCGAATTGCATACATTGCCATGTGGATCTAGTAGTAGGGGGATCGATTCTCTGTTGTGTTTCCTTTTAAGGATACGGCACATCTCTTTGGTGGGTTTGTCGGCTTTGCCAGCCCACCACTCCTTGAAGAAAATTTGCAAGTTTTTCCTTTGTATTTCTTCCTTGTATCTCAACACCGCTCTGATTTTTCGGAGACCTTTCTGGGCTTGGTGTTTTCCTTTGTTCACTTCCTCCTCGAGCCGCCAGAGTCTATGGTAAAGAGCTTCCCTACGAGCCCGCCGCACAGTCTCGAGCATCTTCTTAGTTCTGATCATGATCTTACGAGACTTGTCGACCGCACTTCTCCAGCACTTGGCTGGGGCCAAGCCAGAGGCGAACGCCACCTTCCACACCTCGGCAATTTCTTGATGGACGGAGGGGAGAGAGAAGGTGGTTGCGTTGGCATGGAACCACGGAGCCTTGCGGATCTTGTTGGAAGGTTGAAAAGTGATAACGATCGGGTAGTGATCAGAGATAGTGAGGTCAGTGCGTTGCGTGATGGCAGGGTGGCCCCACTGATGAGTAAAACTCTGAGAGATGTAGCATCTGTCGAGTCTAGCTTTCCTCAGGTCCTCGCTCGCTTGGAGATTCGACCAAGAAAAGCCATTCGAGTCTTTGAATTCAACCAAATCCAAGTGAAGTTTGGTCATGTCCCACGTTTCTTTCTCCCGACTGTCGATGACCCTGCCCTTGCCCATCCATCTATCCATAGGGTCCTCCACCATGTTGAAGTCTCCACATATAAGCACGTTGTGGGGGAGCGAGTCTAAGGAGGCCCAAGTGTTCAGTCTCTCCAAATCCCCGTTAGGGGCGTACAAAGAAACCATAGTAACACAAAGAGGAGCACCAAAAGAAACAGCAATCCAACGGTGACTTACATCTTCAATGGAGTTCTCAAGCTTTTCAAACCAAAGTTGTTTAACACCGATAACCGTTCCTCCAGACCCCCGCTGGTGCTTCGTTGGGATCCACACATGGGCCGAGGAGACCTGTCTGAGCCGTTTTTGGAGGTCTTCTCCGTCTATTTTAATCTCTTGAATACATATAAAGTCTGGGTTTAAGCTAATGTCGCGAAGCCATTGACCAATGATGGTCGCTCTTGAGGGGTCGGTTAGCCCTCTAGCATTTAGCGAGATGACAATCATTTTTGTATTGATCCCTCTTTGCGGGAGGGAGCTTTGTCCTTTCTTCTCTTGGCTTCATCTTTCTTTTTCGCTGGGATCTGATCCCGACTTAGAAATCGGTTCTTGTGGGGGCTTTTCCAGGGTAACTCCATAGGCTGTTTTCCTTTGCGGGATGCCCCTTGTTGGGGAGACTTGGGCCCCGTGCTCGGCACCGTTTCCGGGATCGTCGATCCAATGATGGAACTTTCACTATCCATGTTGTCTTCGTTACTAGTGGTGAAACCATCTTCTTTGCTTGTAGTGTAGCCCTCCTGGGGGGTTTCTTTATTGTCAGGGATCTCTAGGGCTTTGTCGTAGGTGTCTACCTCAAGTAGCTTCCCACCTGGGTAGTCAAGCTCATTGATCTCCTTTCCTAGATTGCAATACAAATTGCTATATGGGGTAAGTGGCAGGTTGTTTCTCTCACCGTTGGCCCTAGGGCTTCTTTTCCTTCTTCTTCTAACTTCAATAAAGCCATCAGCATCAGCTTGTGGATTAAGGAGGCCCTTGCCTTCCCCTTCCTTAGTCGAGTGGGTCAAATCGCCAATGTTGTCTTGAGCAGTTTTGGAGGCTTCTTGAAATCGCTTGCTTTTTTGCCTGAAAGGGCAATCTTTAATCCTGTGACCTTGTTGGCCACAACGAAAGCACGCGTTGGGAAGATTTTTGTAGCTGATGTCCTGCTCCCATACATCTCCTTCGCCCATGTCCACTTTGATCATTGATGGAAGCGGCGAACTGAGGTCGGCTTCGACACAGATTTGGGGGTGCCACTTAGCATTGAACGAGTGTCTTGCACCTTCATAGATGAGACCACCAATGTCTTCGCGTGAAGCCAGCGGCTTGCCGATAGGAGAGACAATGTCCCACACGAAGTTGTACAAGAAGTAAGGAAGGTTAGGGAGCTCAACCCAAAGAGGGTACCGAAGCGATTTCGATTTGTCGGGAGTAAAGTCCGGGGACCATCTGAATAGGCACAGGGTCGCCCGACCGAACTGCCAGGTGCCAACGCTTAGGGCTTGGAACGCCATCTCTTCATTTTCAAAGACTAGCAGCATGTGGCTCGCTGGTAAGAACTGACATTTGCTAACAATTAGTCCTCGAGGGAACCACTCTTTTCGAAGCCATTGTCGCACAGTTTCGGGCGGGGGCCTAGGGCCAAACACTTGGCCGACGAGGCAAACTTTCTTGAGCTCCTCCTGAGCTGACAGAACTGCGGGTCTACTGAGGGATACAATGGGGGATTCAACACTTTCGGATGCCCCAGGGGCGGCACACGACCCCCCCTCCAGCAGAGCGGCCAGGATATCGGTCTCCCCAGGGGGAGGGGCCCGATTACTTTTCACGAGAGAGGGTGAAGCCACATCCATGGCCAAAAGGAACTTGCACCACTTTTACTTTTCAAGACCCAAAAGCAAAACCCTCCAACAAGGAGAGAAAACTGACCACAAACAAGGAAGACTTAGGTCCCCCTTCCGAACACATCGAAGCCTAACACTCCTGTTTTAATGGGAAAGACTATAAGACTTTAGGAGAGGTCAAATTAAACGTTGGCTGCTTCAACACACTTAAGCGCTGCCTTCTATTTGTAATAATAAAATTTTAATTTTGAAACTCCGGGCGCCACACCCACCGGAATCTCCTCTGAATAACGCGAGATGTGCCCGTGTATCGAGGCAGTGATCAGCAGGTGTCTGTCGCGTGGCCAAAAGTGTCTATCGCATGGCCAAAAGTGTCTATCGCGAGGTCTATCGCCAAGGTGTCTATCGCGACTGTCTACCAATGTGTATATCGCGACAGCCTGCCAAGGTCTCTATCGCGACTATCTGCCAAGGAGTCTATCGCGTCCGGCGAAAGTGACTATCGCGACAGTCCGCCAAGGAGCTTAGTCGCGGCTTGCTTCAAACTTGAATATCGCGAGATGTGCCCGTGTATCGAGGCAGTGACTAGCAGG